>JAGKPW010002540.1:3000000-3405029 GCA_019926035.1 Melaleuca alternifolia | reverse complement strand
TTTATTTTGTGCTGAGTTGCACATTTAATATGTTGAGTAACATATGTGATTAGTGTATTGTCGAGTATGACACACTAATAGTAGCATAACTATGCATCGCGTGTTGTCCTTGCTGTGGACAAATATTATTTCGTAATGATATCCTAGCTACAAATACTGTGATATTCTGGATGCTTGTTGAGATATCTTGCGAATGGTGATGAGTGTTACAATGTTGAAACCAAGTTTGGTTGTTTGTGAATGGATAGAGGTTAGAGACCTCTGTGGTTAGAGTGACTGTGAGTCGCTTTGCTTTGAGTGTGACACTCAAGGAGACCCGAGGATTGAGAATATCCTCTACTTTTTAGGATCTCCGTGGCGTGATCGCCTAGTCGGCCTAGAGTCAAGGGCCGTGTTGCAGTTAATACTGCTTCAGCAAGTGCTGTTGTGACACAACATTAAGAGCTGCCAGTATTTTCGACACCGGTTGTGGGTGTCGCAACTGAGAGTATTGTGAGCCTTGCCCCTAGTCCAATCTAGCCACAAAAGGGAAAGGGTGGTGTAGAGTTGGGTGGAGTGATTTTCTAAAATTGGGACCTCCACAGACCTTTGGAAGGTGTGATCCTGTAGTTGCCAGGCTTTGGCTCCAGAGGGTTGATAAGTAGTGTTCCGATGATGATGTGCATCGTCGTGATAAGGTGATCTTGGCAATTCATCATCTGGGAGATGAATACAATTGCAAGGTCTGAGACGACTCGGAAGGCACTTGATTATAATGAGCTTTGTAAGCTTACTTGGGTCTTGAGCATGACCACTGGTGGTAGGCCGCCGAGGGGACGAATTTTCCCTAAGAGAATAGAATTGATCTGTGACGCTATTGTGAGAGCGTTAGACAAGAAATAATTCTTGAGTACTGCTGAGAGAGTAGAAGGTGGTCGAGATTTTAAGACTCCACCCGACTTACCTGTCAGTGAAAGAGTTTGTGGCGAGGTTCGCCAAGTTGCCTAGGTACGGCAAGAGGATCGAGGAAGATCCAATGGATCAAACATTTAGATCCGGTGATAAACCAAAGACTTGATGTTGAACACCAGTCCGCACCACTGGTAGTCCACACCTATGTCGAGGTGAGGTGTAAAGTCTTGAAAATTGAAAGGGACATGGAAAGGATTGATGTCACTTTTAAACCTCGAATTGTCATGAGTTGAGACAATCGCTGACAAGAGTTGATGTTTGGAATTGAGTATGCTACCTCTACCAGTAAAAGAAATGGTATTGCGAAGTTGATGATATGCTTGATTAATTAGAGTCGCTATCGCAGAAGATGCCATAAATTTCATATGGGATGTTATGAGCCCTTTGTTGATAGGCTTTCAAACGGAATTAATTGGACTGGTTACGAAACCATTGATCGTAGTCCTCAAGGTTGCAACCCCCTAACATATTGATGTGTTGTTGACTATTGGGTACATAGAAAGCGAGCCAGTAGTTAGCAGACATGAGCAAAGGTTCTGCGAATAGAAGTGGCAAACAAAAGACAAACCATTTTGTCTTGGCAAGGTACTTAGAGACAGACCTAGCCAGTGAGGCAGGTCTAGCACCTTAACCAGTTGCGGTAACCTACTACGCAAGCACCTCAGCATGATGTTAGTTTTGGTTGGCCTTGGACTGGAGTCATAACCAACATTCTTGTTGACAAAAGTAGTGGGAAAGAACTTGCAGATAATGCATATTGACTAACCAAGTTTATCAAGTACAAACCTCTGGAAGTCCACATGTTTTGGAATGGAGATGGTCGCTCAGCAAAAGCTGTAGTGAGGTTAATGATGTTTGGCATGGATGTATTAATACAACAAAGTTGAGAAAGAATTTGAAACTGAGAATCATGGGAAGAAAGGGCTGGAATGCACAGAAGACATGGCTTGAATCGAGTGCACGTGGTTGGTGTGCACGGTCAAAGGACTATCTTGCAGATGGGCCAGTCAGAGGCTACCTCTGCCAGACTGAGAAGTCGCGAACAACCTCTGACATTATTCGTAAAGCAACTTAAAGTAGACACAGAATTGTCGCGCATCTAGCCAACAAGATTGAGTTGACAAATGAAACCTTGGAGAGATTATAGTCCAAGTACAATGAGAAGACTTTTCCGCTAGAAACAAGCTTCACTCTAATTTTGTGGAAGGAACAAGGATGATGCAACACCTTCAACATGACAAAATACAAAGGATATTGCTAGAGCAACAGAAGCTTAGCGATGAGTGGGAAAAAGAAGGAAATATTAGTCTCTCTTTATTGTTCAGACAATAAAAGCCTGATAGAAAAGGGCAACATAATGTTTGAATATTGGAAGTGCTTACCTTCATGTACTCCCCAAGGCAAGACAATTGGTTTGAAAACTTAGCAGTCGATAGGTTTTGGTAGTCCGGTGACAGATGTATGTTGAGTTCTTAAATTGTCATTTTGGAGCGATGTGTAAAACAATTCCCTCCAATTGGCATTGATAGAGCATAAAAGAGCTGATGAAAAGGTTCTTATGCTGTTGAAGGACAAAAGAGGGAGAAAAAGGAGGCCCTAAGTAAGATCCTTGAGTTGGAAAGGCAGCTTGACGCGAAACAGAAATTGGAAATGGAAATTGAAGAGTTGAAAGGGAAAGTAGAAGTCATGAAACACCTTAAAGATCAAGATAATAGAACTCTTCAAAAGAAGATGGATGAGTTGACTAACTCGGAGGATTTCAATAGGGCCATCGTTAGTAAAAAGCACCAGAACAATGATGCACTGCAAGAAGCTCGTAAGAAATTAATCTAGAACTTGATTGACCTACTAGGTGCACGCCCAATTATTGGGATCTAAAGAATAAGGGGAGCTTGATGATAAGATGTTTCTGACTGCTTGCAAGAAAAGATCAACAGATCAGGAAGCACCATTGCAGGCCATTACATGATGCTCTTTGTGGCAGTCGTGAGTGAATTCGTAGTGGTAACCATTCAAGACCGTTGAGATCAACGAGAAAACCTATATGAAAAACTGCAAAAGCTTAAGGAAGAGTGAAGCGAGGAAGTCCACTCAGCAGTCGTCTTAGCTTTAGAAGAGATGAACAAATGTAATCCGAGCGGAAGGTATATCATACTTGAGCTCTGGAACATAAAAGAGGAAGAAGTGAAAACTGAACGGCCTGACAAAGGTGAAGAAAATTTTCAGGAGCTAGAAGAGGGTTGACTAACGCTTCAGCATCAGCGATTTGGTCAGGTCAAATTGATACGTTGTCCCTAGTATTGCATTGTACAAAGGACTAGGATGGATCTTAGTGTAGCCTGATCGAATCGAAGGACACGCGTCAGAATAGTTGAAGCTTCATGAGCAAACGATGCGACCATGTAACTTGAAGTTTGCTACAATCCTCTATACGTGAAGATTTGAGGCACAAATTGTGCAGGAATGAGTTCACGATCTTCACGGATCATTAGAATCTCAAATACTTATCATCACAAGAAGGAATTGATCATGAGACCACACTATTAATGGAACGACCTAAGGGTCGATGTGGCAAGACAAATAACTAAGATGCCTGATCATTAACTAGTGAAGGCTTAGCTTGGTAAGCTAGGAGGCCTACTAAAATCCCTGGAGATTCCCGAATGGAAATGAGAATACGTCACTACGGATTTTGTGACAGATCTGCCTAGGAGCTCAAGAAGTCATAATACAAGTTGGGTCATATCAAATGGACTGACCAAACCGATTCATTTTTGGGATTAGTGTACAGAGTCTTACGGACAAGAAATATAAAGCTTTGAACATTGCAAATTGGGAAGCCACATTGTCTTCAAGGTGTCGTCTATTATAGGAACACCTCGTCTAGAGAAGATAAAACAAGTGTTAAGACTGAGGGATTATGGATAGAAGTTGTCCCTTGGATAAGGTTCTAAGGAATATGAGATTGATCACTAAGTGTCATAATCAGGAGAGACTATCCTGGGGTAAATCCTCATGATGTGAGAATCTTCGGACATATTTTATCAGAGTGGCGCAGAGGAAGCATGATGGACTCTAGATGTTGTTAGTTTTTCCCTCGAGGTAGGATGACTACTAGAGGAAGGTTACCAAAATCTCCTAGCAACAGTGATAGTGTGTTAGTAAAGGGACCAACTGGGAAGAAACCCTCGACAAAGGAATCCTTAGAGATGTTGCGAGGGAGAGTCATGGCTACACCTAAGAAGCTAAGACTGCAAAGTGGGGACTAGGTTGGTCCTCGATGTTGAATTTTGAGGAATTCGAGGAGGACGACTTAGCGTCGTCAGTTGGGGAGACCGATCCAGGTGATGATTCGATAAGTTAGATCATCAGATATTAAATTAGATGAATTTCGAGGACGAAATTCTTTTAAGGGGGGAAGATTGTCACGACCCCACCTTCTCTCTCCTCTCTCCTCTCCCATTTCTCCTCTTCACACGCCAACCCTCCCATCACTTTCTTTGACTTTTCTCTCTCCATTCTTCTTTTATTAATTGCTTCTCTCTCCTCCCTTCCCTCTTTTCCTCTTCCCCACGTGCTGTCCCCTCCCTCTCTTTTCTAAATGGCGTGTGGCAGCCCGAAGGGGGCCCACAGCTCAGCCCCTATCTTATCTCTCTCTTCTCTTTTCATTTTTCTTTTTCCCCCGACTGCACTTCTTCCTCTCTCCCGCGCGAGCTTGTCCTCGGCAAACCCTAGCAGCCACCACCATTTTTCCTTGCGCGTTTCGCCGTGAGATCACGCGAGATGGACTAAGGAGCACCGGAACTCACCCCTTGCCGCCGTGGACGTCGCCATGTCGCCCTAAGCCATGAGTCCAAGATCTCTTGCTCATGGGTCTCAGCTTGAGCAAACCGAGCCACCCGTGATCGGCTCTCGTCGTCCACGTTGTCTCGACGTCACCACACCGCCGTTCAGCCGTCGACCAGCTCCTCTCTAGCTCGCCGAAGTCCCTCTCGCCATGTTCCCCTCGGCCACGGACGTCCTCCTGTCCGGTTCGGCCTAGCAATACTAAGACCAACTACGGTCGGGCTTGCTTGGCCTGGATCCGGCCCGTCTGGACGCCCGGCCCGCTCGCCCTGTGGTCCGGTCAACCAGTTGGACCCTCGCCGGAAAAGTCGCCGGAAGTTCGCTGGAGATCCGCCGGCACGGGAGTTGTCGCCGGAGTCCCACGGACGTGGGCCACTCCTTTGCAGCTTGGGCCCAAACCTTGTGGGCCCTAGCTAGCTTAGTTTGGCCCAAGAAGAAAAGAATAAAAAAACAAGAAGAAAAAGAAAAGAGAGAGAAAAGAAAGTGAAGGAAAAAGGAAAAGGAGAAAAAAAAAAGGGGAAAGGAAAGAAAATAGGGAAAATTTCGTGGACAGCCGCGAGTCGTTTGAAGACGCAAATTGAGGTGAGTAGGCTCTAAACCTTTATTAGGCGCATTTACTGCTTTAGTAGAAAATAGCTAGAATGGTTAGGACTGTTAGAATTCCTAGAAATTAGGATTGATTGACTGATTGTTTGACCGATAGATTAGTCGAATAGAACGGTTAGTTTGGTCGATAATAGTTATTATTAATTGGCGTGTTGAGATGCCAAAGGCACAAGTTTTGTGAAAGTTGAGAAAATTCAACTTTGTTGTGACGGTGGAACAAGTACGAATGAGGAGGCTCGACAGGGTCGGCCACGTACCTCCCAGAAAATGAGTGTATTTAATTAGCTCTGTTGATAATTATTTCCGTGGTACATTTTAATTAAATTCGCAATTTAATTATTAGTTGTGCAATTTATTTATTAATTGCTCTATTTAATTATTAACCGCACAATTTATTTATTAATTGCGCTACTTAATTATTAGTTATGCGATCTACTTATTAATATTATTAGTATTATTATTTAATTATTGATTGTGCCATTTATTTATTAGTTCGTGCAATTTAATTATTAATTACTTAGTACGTGACTTTAATACGACAATCCATTTGATTATTCGTCGTTGATTCAATATTACTACATATTTAGGAATCACGAGACCGAGTATTCCTATTAGTAGGTCTAGCAAGTGATTAGAAATACCTCGTACTGAAATTTAGAGGCGAGCTAATGGACAATTGTGACATCTTCTAGCCCTAGATTGGATGGATGACGCCAAATATGGCCAGGTCTATCGCGTTGATGATGTGGCAACTTGGAGAGACTAAATGAGGCAATGGGCCTTAATCATTGATGGAACGTCGGACAATGGAGATGGGTGATTGAATGAGGCATGGTGCTAGCGATGTGGGCAGTTGAGAGATGTGGTCAGAATTGAGAAGGTTTAGTTAGGGTTTAGGCTGGTTGTGGACAACCTTAATTAATTAGTTACGCAATTTATTTGTTAGTTGTGCAATTTATGTATTTAATTATGTAATGTTATCCGTGCATTTATTTACTTGTCGGCTTAGGCATTGCTAGATAGTCAAGACGCATGGGTAGAAATGTGGAATTGGGGGGGGATCTTAGATCTGAGCTACAAGGCAAGCATTAGATGACAAGACTGGATTTTGGATATGAAATAGGTGATAAGTGTCAGGTACAGACAATAGTTATTAGGAGGGACGCGATTTGGGACCCTAGGGTGGTTATGTTCCTAGTTTTGGGTTAGGGTTTATTCACTGGGATATTCAAATATCTCACTACCACCCCCCCCAAGGTCTTGGCGATGGATTCAGAGGATGAGCCAGTTGATCATAAGCATAAGAGGCGAAGTCGTTCGGGGTAAGGAAGCCTATGAAAGACAAGTCGACGCAAGAGATGGAGGACGTGGCTGCATAAGAGATTTCTAGGATGTCTCCTAGTTCAAGAAGCATATTGTGCATTTTGTGGGTATAAGATGGCACGTAAACAATGTACTAGTTTGATGGTATCAGATGTGCATTTCTATATCTCAGTCTTGGTCAGGAGAGATATATACGTGTTATTTGTTTCCGCGTGCGTGTTTCATCCGTTTAATTAAAAAGGTCGGCGATAAGTCATGGGTCATTACGAGGATTGACCGTCGGAGGTGAACTAAGTTCAGGGACCGCGTGCGCTCGGAATCGGGGCGTGACAGTTTTTGTCTATGTCCTTGAGTCATCACTCTAGTGGCATGATAGAATATCTCCTATTGCTATGATTCTTTGAAATGAATAAATAAAAGTTGCATGATATCTGTAATAATCTAGATTAGAAGTATTGAGAAATATGTTTAGAATCAAAGATGACTAATAAATCATTATTCAAGGTAGAAAGATACTTAAATCAGTGCATGCTGATATTTGTGACTTAATAGTATAGTAACTAGATGTGGAAATTGTTATTTTATTGCATTTTTTGATGGCTACTCAAGATATACTGAAGTTTACCTTATGAAATCAAAATATCAAGCTTTTGATGTGTAGAAGGTATATAAGGCCACATTTTGAAAATCAAAAGGATGTAACAGTTAAAATTTTGAGAAGTAACCGGAGAGGAGAAAATGGTATTATGGATCAAGCAATTGCACCTTATACACAACAACAAAATGGATTGGCAAAAAGACAGAATTAAATTTTGATAGATATGGTTAATTCCATGATCTTGTGATCAATCATTTGATGAATCTCCCAAGTATGTCAGCCTCCAAAGACTGTACATTGATTACAGATCGATCATAGTACCTTCAAGTCCTCACAAGGACTTTGTTATGTCTAATTCTCCTCTCTCTAAATCTTCATTCTTGTAATTAGTCTTCACTAAACTAATAGAGAACATTGATATCGTTATGATCTTCCTTAAGATCACCACAAGTATATGCACTTATCATAATGATATTGATACTAATGATAGTTTTTAGAATCTTCAAAATTCTATACGATTGTTTTCCCAAAAAAATTGCATTATACCAAGAGGGTCATGAGAAATAGGGAAAAATATAGAAATATCATAAATTTTATATGACAAATTTTTAGTGTCAAAACTTTAGAGCGAACACTTGAGTCTAACTTTTGAAAAAAAATGATCACATCAGTGCCATAACTTATTTATGTGACTGGAAAATCTGATGGGACAATGTCTAAATATAAACAATCCAATGTGGCTTGCCCACAAAGTGAAGTTACATTATTAAATCAAAACGACATCGTTTGACCATCTATTAGTCCCAAATTAATGGATTGGGGGCAAAATCCAGTATGAACCTGAACTCGAGTTCCTCAAATTGGGGCAATTTACCTTCTACCTTCTGAACTTTTGGGGTAATCAATAGATGAAGAATGGAAAACAATGTTTTGCTCTCGATTTTTTTTCCCTCTACTAATTTTTCTAGTTGTTCTCAGGAAAGTGAATTTAATGTTTTCGCAGTTGGGCTCCTTTGGAGCCAATTTTGTCGTGGACCATCTTTGATCCTCACATAACGAGGACCACACACCAAGAAATCACAGCGGCCATAATGATAATCCTGGTTTCCTTAGGATCCGATTGTAGTTAAAAACATGATTTAAGATGGAAAAGAAGAAAAATGTAAAATGAATGAAGAAGTTGAGGATGAAGCCGAACATGAAGAAGAAGGGGTATGACAGTTGTCAACGAGGATTTGATCAAAGGATTCGTTCACATTGGACTTCAATTTTTTTTTTAAAATGCCATGTTGGAAATAACAATTTTAATAAAAAAGTTGTGTAGGACAAATCGCCACGGATTTGTTATTGAAGACACTTAAATGATAAATTTTTTTTCACTGATTTGGCACTCAAGCGATTACTTGAAAAAATTTGACACTAAATGATCATTGCACGAAAGTTATAATACTTCTAATGTCATTGTTATGGAGAAACAGCCATCAGTTAGTCCTGTGCAGAGCTTGTCCTTGCTGTCTCTTCCATAGGTAGATTCCAGGAAAGAGCATGTTGAGGAAGAAGTCCTATGTGTCGTTTAATAGCGTAAATAAAATTGATAAAAAGAGCTTATAATCCATACCCATACATAGAATTTGCAAAATCTATACACGCATTGAAATCACCTGCCTAGTCTAGCAAACACCGTCCTTGATAATAAAGCAGATTCTTTGGAGCACCTTACATGTCACTGGGTCAATTGATCATGTCCATCCATATAAAATTGTTGAGGCATATAACTCAGTGATTGACATTTGTAAGCTTGACGTTTAACAATATCTCGGGACACCCTTGGTCTACATGATTTGGAAGTGCTTGTTCTAAAGTTTCAACAGCTGCCGTCTCATTGGCACCATCTTCCATTCTTTTATCTCTACATCTGGTTTTCCCGAAAGTATGGGAACTGAGATCTCTTTGGTGAAATCTTCTTCCCAGAGCAACAGTTTTCTCCCACAACGAACCTGAGGAATTTGTGATAACATGCCGGTTTGTTTTGACGAACATGACCATGAAAATGAGGAGGGCTAAAACTGCAGCAGCTCCAGCAATCAAGAACAGGCCCCAGAAACTGTCGAGACCCAAGCTGTTGGCAGAAACCGAGTTAGCCGAATCCGGGCAGTTGGATTTCACTGGAAGCCAAGCGTTTTCAATTTCCTTCATTTTAGGCCCTTCTGTTATGTTAAGGATTGCTCGCGATATGTCTGGTACTAGCGGAGACCCTTTGGGGAAAACCTGTAAACCAAAAGCAGGACATGAGACTTTTCAATCATAGAATAATCCAAGTAATGAAAATTTTGGGGGCAAAAATGAGAGACTGAGGACTTACGAAGCCAATTCCAGCAGTTTTAAAGGTCGGGATCATGGTATATTCGTTGCAATATTGAGATATAACAAGCTTACAATAGAGGAGTTCATCGAATGCTGCTGCAATCCCGCCCCTGGCACTTCCCTTGGAGAGAAGCGCATGGCATTTTTCAGGAGACTCATAAGATATAAGTCTGGAATCGTCGAACTTCATCTGCTTTAGCATCTCATAAACGAAAGAGCCATCCTGGTATCCCACTTTCTCTCCACTCATTAGGAGCTGATCCACATCAGCTAGAGTTGGTTGAAGATTTTGCACCACCAAAAGAGAGCTCAAGCTTGCAGTGTAACTTTGCGTTAATATGAGTACCACGAAAACCCACACGATCACAACAAATCTGGCTAGGTTGCTAAGTACTCTCTCCCCTGCAATCCAGATTAAGGGAAAGCAGCTAAATTATCCAAGAACGATATGTAAATTGTAAAGTGAAGGGTGATTACTTTGTGCAAAGACCACGGTTGAAAACGAAAACCAAAAGCTCGTGCCAACTTGATGTGCAGCCGGACCCCTGAAATCTTCATTAATCCGGTGTTCGAGAATCCATACGACCAATGCTATAAGCACAAAGAAGCATCCGGTAGTTAACCAAAGGTCCCAAGTGAGTGGCTTCAAGAAAATCCAAGCATTCTTGCTCTTGTTGTCCTTGTATGGCACAATCATCGACCCCCCGGATTCGGTGTATGGTAAGGTGAAATCCACGTATAACGATCTGTTGGCAACGATCGTTATATCACCCACCAGTGCATCGTAATTCTGTTCCAACACAAGGAAGGGGAATTTTTTCGTCAGCAGCCACCTGATAGCATAGTAAATCTCAACATGTAATCCGACGAAATCAAGCACTTTCTCACCTGGTAAAATACTTGATCGACCATGTCATTGTAACTGCCGGCACTACTTCCATTAGGCAAGGCAAACGGAATAAGGTCATAAGCCACAGCATAAGGTAATTTTTCTATGACGGCTTGAAAGATGTCGATACTGTATCCGGTGACTTGGGTTGTATTTGTGCTAGGATCTCGAGTTACCCCTATGAATTGATTGAAACCATCCTTCACGGGTACTAAAATTTTCAGCCTCTTCCCATTTGTGGGAATCTCCCATCCCCTGGGGACAGAGGTCGAATCTCCTGGCCATATTATCGATCTGAGATTACTCTTTGAAGTGGAATATTTGCTTGTATTGGATGAGTGCAAATCTCTTAGCAGCCCATTTTCTAGCGTCCAAAACCCAATCCCTCTCGCTGCATTTCCATTGATATTAACAATCTGGAACACTGAAGACTCTAACTGCCCATCGATAAGTCTAAAATTTCCAGTGAGGCCCGTAAATGTCGTATTGGCTAGTTCTTGGAGAAGTTTCTGACCATTTTGAGAGACCCCAATAGTGTCGAGATCCGTTGCATTTGCCGAAGCATTCAACATCTGGAAGGTAAAATTCGTAATACCCATTTCCTCAACGGCCATTGCCAGAGCGCGAGCAGCGTCATAAGCCCTGTACGCAAATATGTTCAGCGTAGGATTAAGGACGGATGGATTGTCTTGATGCAATTTCATCTTCCATCGGACCATGAAGTCATCCAGGTTTGGTGTGTCCGGGATATAAGTCTTGATGCCCAGTACTCCTTGCATTGAACCAGCGACAATAGACGAATCCACAGAACTCAATCGGTCAGTAATTCCATTAGTCAAGATCCACACATAATGTTCGCTCATCATTTCCGCCTCTTTTGCTTTGGCAAATAGCCGAGAGCCGAGCGTAGGTAACATGTGCACAATGAAGACCTTCGTTTGCTTCGTCGTCAACTTGTAGAGTTCCTCCAGGATTTGATCGTCCGTGGCCAAAGGAGAAATGAGGCTCCTGTAGGATACTCGCGTGCCGACTTCTTCCAGAGCATTAGTAAGAGAAGGTATGGCACCTTCTCCAAACTCGTTTTCCACATATATGAGGACTGCTTCTTTCCAGCCGAAAGCTTGAACGACTGCGCATATGGCATTCACTTGGGACGAGTCATTTTGTGTGGCTCGAACGAAGTACGGACTTTGAATCGAACTGAGGAAAGGACTAGTAGCAGAAAAAGAGATGATGGGCACATGAGATTTGTTTCCAAGGTCAATAATGAAGTCTGCTTGCATTGAACCTTGAGGGCCTATTATGGCTTGGACTTGCTTATTCTTTATCAAATCAAGAGCTGCAATGGTGAACGAAAAAAGACGGTGAAACAGTAGCAATGCGGCAAATAATGGAAGTTCTTATTATAAAAGGCATAGTGTTGATCATAATCAATGAAAATTTGATATATCGAGAAACTAAAAGTGTTTAAGAAAAAACAAAATAGGAGCTTGAAGTTGGAAATGAACTTGCAATTAATATTATTTAAAGATATAAATTGTTCGGCAAATGATATTGCAAACCTACAATAAACTGATTCTTTCAACTAAAGTTAACTAAGAAAAAATAAAAACGGTTAACATCAAGTCGAATTCTCTTAATCGTTCAGTTGACCTCTATATCTCATGACATCAGAAAAACCACTCTAAAATCCAAGCCCGATATTCTAGTTCTGTAATTCTAGGGAAAAAAACATCGGCATAATTATGTGGAGATATGTACAGCGGACGCATTTGCATGAGAGAAAAAGAAAAAGAAATTGTCTCTAACAATCATCCTTGCTGAAGTGACTAGTTTTCTAATATGCAAAGGACAAAAACGTTAGCATCCTTCCTTGCCAAAAAAAATAAAAAAGAACGTTAGGCTCCTTTCATGGAATCGCACCTATGCAGCATGTTTTTCTGAGATGTACATAACAAACAATAGCAGTCGTACTATAATTTTCCCATCCGAAAACATAAGCGAAACAAGTTCTTACCAAGACGAAACTTTGTAACTATAAAATTATGTAAATATGCATATGGGTGAAATAAGAGATGACAGAGAAGTCGTACTTTTCGATTCAGAGTCAACTTTTGACCGACATCATTAGATACCAAGAAATTATTAAGTGGCCGATAAATCATGTTGATCAAAATCACTTCAACTAGTTATTACATGGATCTTATCATGAGGCTCACATGATGATTGATGGCTAAGATAAATTTGATCTCTAAGAACCATAAACCATACAACATTGTTTTGGTGATCTTGAATCCTTAAAAACAAGAAATGAAACTTCAAGAAAAAGTTTAGCAGATTGGAGATTTTCAGTTAGGCGCGATCAAAATAACTACCTCCACGGGGCAAACCCCAACATAAATTCTCGCCAATATCATTTCTTGATATAGCTTCTGAAGGAGTGTACCCCAAGAATTGGAAGGAATGAATAAAATAAATGGTTCCAAAGTCAAATGTTAGGCTTGAAGACCAGCCTTGTGGAGAAGCAGCGCGTTCCGCGGATTGACCAAATCCCACGAAAAGCGCCAAATTGTCAGTCTTATACGACCGCATGACTTGGGCTATAAATCGATATATTTCTGACTTCGAGACATATCCAATCCCAGTGTGAAAGCGATCAAGTTGAATCTCAAGTGCTGACTCTGTGTTAATCTTTGATTCTATGACAAGATGAATAGTACAAATGGTTTTTATCTTGCATCTCTCAGACAGCCGCATAAAATTCTTCATCCTCGACGAGAATATGTGTATTAACCGAAAGCAAACAACTCCCAAGTTCGAGCAGACATTAACCAAACCAAGCTTCAATACTATCAACAGAAGGACAAAAGTTTTAACCCAAAAAATGGTGTCGTTGTATAATTCTGGACAAGCAACATGACCAGTCACAGAGAGAGAGAGAGAGAGAGAGAGAGAGAACCTGCAGCAGCAGCAGCAACCTCATCTCGTTTGGAATCTCTTACGTTCAGGACGAGCCTGGTCTTGTAAGAAGGGTTTGAACTATAAAAGTCAGCGAGAGACATGTTAATGCAGCTCAATCCCATCTGACCCACCCACGTCTCCAGATCAAGAACCACCCCAACGTTCACGGGGATCGTTGTCGCATTGTTGTTGCTACTGCTCTGCGCCACTGCTCCGCAAGGGCCGCCGCTGAAGGCAGCGAGGATCGCGAAAAAGGAGAGAGCCAAAAAGAGGAGCCTTTCAGCATCGAACGAGAATGTTGGAGGAATCATTGCAAAGGGTTTCTGGAAAAGGAGGGGAGAGATTTGGACGATATGACGACGACGACGACGAATTTATAATGGGGAAGACATTTGAAAAGTCAGACAAGGCATGGGAATCTTCCAGTCAAGCATTGCTCGACGTGGGCGGGAACCATTTAGGCATACGTACCATGCAAAGAGATAAGACGACCTCTGGCCACTGCCAAAGGGCGGCGAAGCCCTCGCCGACGGCTGGATAAGGCTCGCCGCGCTCTGGCTGACCTCGCCCGTGGCCGGCGAGGCCTAGGCAAGAGCAGCCTCGCCCAAATCTGGGCTGGGCTCCTCCTCAGATCGTAAGGGGAGCAGCCCAGCCCAAATCTAGGAAAGGCAGCCTTCACCTGGGCCTTGCCAGCCGCGAGCAAGGCCTGCCAGAGGACGGCAAAGCCCACTGCAGTTGCCGGTGGGTCGGCGACCAACTCATTGGCCAAGTATTGTTTTTAGAACAAAAAAGAAGAGAAGAGAAAAAGACAAAAAAACGTCATGGGGAAGATGTGTCATAGTAGGTATAGTTTGGGGTTTTTAGTGTCACTATTTTTTTATGGTAAATGTGTCACATGAGATATGTTTGAGATTTTTTTGTAGTATTAACCCTTTAATTTCCTCTTTTGTGAATTAATTAATCGAGAGAGTTTCTTCTGATGTTACTCAATGAACATAAAAAAAGGCACTGCCAACATGCCATTTTCTCCTTGACTTGTCTCATTACAATGAGAACACTAGAGAGAATTTTATTTTATTCGTCGAATGTCATTGTGTATTGTTGTTAATCAGTAGTATCATTTTCTAATGTTGTGATTGACGGCATATATCGACTTTTTTCTATAAGATTGTTAAGTGAAGAAGACAAAACAAGCTCTTTCCTAGAATTTGCATGCAAAATAGACAGAGTAAGGTCTAATAAATATTTGATACAACCCTTCAAGTTCAACACACACCTTAAGTCTGTTGATGTATACTAAAAATAATTATTATTGGATTAATAATATTTTTATTGCTCGTAATTAGAAATTAAATTAATCTAGGAAATTTCGTTGTAGTTTCTAGCAACATACATTGCCAATAAGACACGGCGTGACTCATACGCTTCTAAACTTGTCGCTTAAGTCTGGAATCTCTTACAACAATAAATTGCAATTTGAAGCCAGATTCTTGGAAAGATTCTAGACGGTTGCAGCTGATCAAGATCCCAACCACCGATGTGTAGAATTTCAAACTTTTAGTTCCACACTTAATTGAGAATCTTTTTAAATAAGGAATATTTTACTAAACATATTATAAATTTAAGATCTTATTCGTGTCTTTTATGTTACATGTCACACGTCGACTCTCCTTGAACTCATAATGACTCTCGTTCTTTAATTTTAGTTAGATAAGAGTTTAATCTCCAACTGTCCAATGCTTGATTTCTTTAATTTTTTTAAATAAGGAATATTTTACTAAACATATTATAAATTTAAGATTTTATTCATGTCTTTTATGTTACATGTCACACTTCGACTCTCGTTGAACTCATAATAACTCTCGTTCTTTAATTTTAGTTAGATAAGAGTTTAAGCTCCAATTGTCCAATGCTTGATTTCTGTAAGATTTAGACTTTTCAAATCATATGTTTAGTTTATAATCGTGCTCATCTTGATATTAGGAAAATTCACAAGTTTGAAAGTCAATTTGAGAGCATAGATCTGGGCGGCCTCCCAAGCCCCCACCGCCTTCCCTTGTAGTCAACGGGGCCTAGGCAATGCTCCTCCCTCGACCGTTCATGGAGGCACCCTACCTAGACCTCGGCGAGCCTGCCCTCTCTGGCAGGCGAGGGCTTCACTGCCTACTTGTAGTGCCCGGCGGCAAACTCTCGGCTAAGTTTTTTTTTAGAAAAAAAAAAGAAAAGAGAAAAATAAATTCATGGGGTAGATGTGTCACAGGAGGTATAGTTTGGGGTTTTGGTGTCATAAAGTTTTTAGGGTAAATGTGTCACAAGTGGTATAGTTTGAGGTATTTCGTGGTATTAACCCTTTGATTTTTCTCCTTTGTGAATAATTAATCAAGAAAGTTTCTTATGATGTTACACAAGTTTGTGTGGCTGAATTACAAACCATGGTTGCAAATTTTGCATATTTCTAGATTTGTGTTAGCAACTATTCTTCCTGCATCAATATAAGATGCATTATTAGTTCAATCTATGCTTAAAATGAAGCAAACTTAATAAAAAAAGAAAATCTATAACCATCTCATTTGTAAATCTTCACTTAATAATCTCGTTTTACCTATTAGAATGGGTATTTTTTTTCCCAAAAAGGTACAAAAGACCATTAAAGATATCAACAAGGAAGGAATTACAACAAATATGACATAACATGGCCCTACCAACATGCCATTTTCTCCTTGACTTGTCTCATTTCAATGAACACTAGAAAGAATTTTATTTTATTCGTCAAATGTCATTGTGTATTGTTAATCAATAGTGTCATTTTCTAATGCTGTGATTGACGACACATATCGACTTTTTTCTATAAGATTGTTAAATGAAGAAGACAAAACAAACTCTTTCCTAGAATTTGCATGTGAAATAGACAAAGTAAGGTCAAATAAATATTTGATACAACCCTTCAAGTTCAACACACACCTTAAGTCTATTGATGTATACTAAA
Organism: Melaleuca alternifolia; assembly: GCA_019926035.1. Classification (NCBI taxonomy): domain Eukaryota; kingdom Viridiplantae; phylum Streptophyta; class Magnoliopsida; order Myrtales; family Myrtaceae; genus Melaleuca; species Melaleuca alternifolia. The sequence continues at coordinate 3,388,505 of JAGKPW010002540.1, read as the reverse complement.
AATTAATAATATTTTTATTGCTCATAATTATAAATTAAATTAATCTAGGAAATTTTGCTATAGTTTCTAGAAGACATGCATTGCCAATAAGACATGGCGTGACTCATACGCTTCTAAACTTGTCACTTAAGTCTGGAATCTCTTACAACAATAAATTGAAGTTTGAAGCCAGATTCTTTGAAAGATTCTAGACAGTTGCTGCTGATCAAGATCCCAACCACCGATGCGTAGAAATTCAACCTTTTAGTTCCACACTTAATTGAGAATATTTTTAAATAAGGAATATTTTACTAAACATATTATAAATTTAAGATCTTATTCGTGTCTTTTATGTTACATGTCACACTTCGACTCTTGTTGAACTTTAATAACTCTCCTTCATTAATTTTAGTTAGATAAGAGTTTAAGCTCCAACTATCCAATGCTTGATTTCTATAAGATTTAGATTTTGGTTATCATCTATTTTGTTCATAACGTTGCTCATCTTGATGTTAGGAAAATTTCACAAGTTTGAAAGTCCAATTGTGAGAATAGATCTGGGCGGCCTCCCCAGACTCCGCCACCTTCCCTCGCAGCCAGCGGGAACTGAGCGAGGCTGCCCACGCCCGGGCTTGGCCCCATACCTGAGCTGTGATATCCTGAATTTCAACACCTCTCAAAGTTAATATTTTGCAGAGTAAGTATAAGTTGAATGAATGAGAAGTTGAATGTGACTTGAGGTGAATGGGTGCAAATTCGGAGGTATGAGAGGCTGCTGCATTACAGCCTTCATACTTGGCTTGTTGGAGAAGTTTGAGAGGGGGAAATTGCTATTGGATAGAGTGGAAGACTTATGGGGCAAGCACTCAAGTGTTTAGATATTTTAGTTTGACTTTTCAAGGCTGTTTGTTTCCCCATATACAGCTGAACGTGGGATATTACAGCTAATTCTACTTCAGCCTCTCTTAGATATTTTCACTTCTTACACCTCCATTGTTCAAGCTGAGATATGTTACTCTCAAGCCAGCAACTCAAGAAGCAACATACAAGGCATTTTCAGCATCATCTGAACTCTTTTGAAGTTGAAGTAAAAGTGAGTTGTAGTCGCCTTCGCGCCATCGTTGTCGTGGACTTGTTGGTTTGCTGATAAGGTTAGTCAGCCTCCAAACCTTTCTTAGGTTGCGATTACACTTAGAGAGTTAGTTGAGTGTTGACCAGCATGATAAGATGAGTGTTAGACTGGATTAGCACAAGTGTTAGTGGTTTAGTTCAGAACAGAGGATTTCTCTGGAATATGTTTACTGAACTGTTGATGTATGCTGATTTTGTGGAACGAGATGTGATGAGATTATGAAGTTGGTTCCTTCATGAAAAGTGTTTTAAACATCTTCAGCTTTGACATATATATTATCCAAGATTTTATGGAGTTAAAAGGGATTTATGTCAACTTCGTTTTGAACAAAACAGAACCTTTGTTTCTGCTGGAACTTATGACTTTTGATATTCTATGGATTTTTATCAACTCTTGGAGTTCGAATTTTAAAAGAGTTCCTTCACAAAAGTTGTTTTTACATCTTCTACTGTAACATAGTCAAATTTCAGATCAAACAGATGCGTTTTGTATTGCGAACCAAACTGGTTTTGGAGAACATGATTTCTGAAAACTGATGCAGATTTTTGTAACAGTTTGTACGATTTACTGCTCTTAATCCAGAAGGATTTGGGTCAAGGTGCTTCATGAAAAATGTTGGTTTATGTTTCCTTTATGACATATTCAAATTTGAGAATTTTACGAACTCGTTTGATTATGTTTTTGGATTTAGACGTGGAGACACGCAAGAAACTTGGTTTTGCCAGTTAGGGTGGTTCGAAGTTTAGCTAAGTTGACACGGTATGGGACGTGTGCAGCAAAGCCGGACGTTCAACTTCCTTAATGTGGCTGGATGGTGTGTGATATATGATGATACGTGATTATGTGATGATTGGCGTGTGCCACAGACACCCTACGGGGTAAGAGCTTAGCTTGAGGCTTTGCTAGACTGTCATATACCTTTGGGTTGTGGCAAGAGCTTATCTTGAGGCTTTGCTAGATCGTCACATGCCTGTGTGGTTGTGGCAAGAGCTTAGCTTGAGGCTTTGCTAGACACCCTACGGGGTATGGACTTAGCTTGAGGCTTTGTTCCATAGACACCCTACGAGGGAGAGAGCTTAGCTTGAGGCTTTGCTAGACTACCCTGAGGCGAGAACTTTTCGTGGGGTATATACCTGACGAGGTAGAGCCAGACGAGGCAGTCAACTGCATACCTGTGGCGAGAATCTTTGCGGGTTGTGGCAAGGATTTGAGGCGTGGAATACGCTGGATGAGAAACATCTGAACAACTGATTGAATTGTGATATGATGAACCTTATTATGGGACGGAATTGTGTGACATGGTATGGGACATGTCATAACAATTTGGCCTTATAATCGGGACCTTTGTGATGATATGGTGATTGATGTGAAGTGATTCAGTTGTTAAAGATGTTTATCGTATGCTTATATGCATGAACTGTGGAGATTGAACGTCTTCAGATGTTAGGTCGTCCAGATCTTACATCGTCCAGACGTTACATCGTTCAGATGTTAGGAGATCTTACGTCGTCCAGATCTTACATCATCTCAGACGGTTATCATCTCAGATCTAGATAGTCCGATAGTTTCATACTTGTGAATTAATAATATTTTTATTGCTCGTAATTAGAAATTATATTAATCTAAGGAAATTTCGTTGTAGCTTCTAGCAGACATACATTGCCAATAAGACACAGCGTGACTCATACGCTTCTAAACTTGTCGCTTAAGTCTGGAATCTCTTACAATAAGAAATTGAAGTTTGAAGCCAGATTCTGGGAAAGATTCTAGACAGTTGCTGCTGATCAAGATCCCAACCACGGATGCATAGAATTTCAACATATTAGTTCCACACTTAATTCAGAAATGAGAATATTTATCTTTTTAAATAAGGAATATTTTACTAAACACATTATAATTTAAGATCTTATTCATGTCTTTTATGTTACATGTCACACTTCGACTCTCGTTGAACTCCTAATAACTCTCTTTCTTTAATTTTAGTTAGATAAGAGTTTAAGCTCCAATTGTCCAATGCTTGATTTCTATAAGATTTAGACTTTTGAAATCATCTATTTTGTTTATAATCGTGCTCATCTTGGTATTAGGAAAATTTCACGAGTATGAAAGTCAATTTGAGAGCATAGATCTAGGTGGCTTCCCAAGCCACTGCCGCCTTCCCCCGCCGTCGGCGGGGCCTGGGCGAGGCTGCCCTCTCCTGGGCCTCGCCGACAGGCGAAGGCTTCGCCGCCCACTTATAGTGGCTGACGGCAAACTCCCAGCTAAGTATTTTTTTAGAAAAAAAAGAAAAGAAAAAAAGAAAAAAAATTCATGGGGTATACGTGTCATAGGAGGTATAGTTTGGGTTTTGGTGTCACAAATTTTTTTAGGGTAAATGTGTCACAATACGTATAGTTTGAGGTTTTTCATGGTACTAACCCTTTGATTTTCCTCCTTTGTGAATAATTAATCGAGAGAGTTTCTTCCGATGTTAGTCAAGTTTGTGTGGCTGAGTTACAACCCATGGTTGCAAATTTTTCATTTTTCTAGATTTGGGTTAGCAACTATTCTTCTTGCATCAATATAGGATGCATTATTATTTCAATCTATGCTTAAAATGAAGCAAACTTAATAAATCAAGAAAATCTATAACCATCTCATATGTAATTTTCACTTAATAATCTCGTATTGCCGATTAGAATGGGTTTTTTTTTCTAAAAAGGTATAGACGACCATTAAAAATATCAACAAGGAAAGAAATACAACAAATATGACATAACATGGCCCTGTCAAAATGTCATTTTCTCCTTGACTTGTCTCATTTCAATGAATATTGGAATGAATTTTATTTTATACATCCAATGTTAATCAATAGTGTCACTTTCTAATGCTGTGATTGACAACATATATCAACTTTTTTCTATAAGATTGTTAAGTGAAGAAGACAAAACAAGCTCTTTCCTAGAATTTGCTTGTGAAATAGACAGAGTAAGCTCTAATAAATTTTTGATACGACCCTTCAAGTTCAACACACACCTTAAGTCTGTTGATGTATACTAAAATTAATTATTACTGAATTAACAATATTTTTATTGCTCATGATCATAAATTAAATTAATCTAAGAGATTTCACTGTAGTTGCTAGCAAACATGCACTGTCATTATGATAAGGCGTGACTTATACGCTTCTAAACTTGTTGCTTAAGTTTGGAATCTCTTACAATAATAAATTGACGTTTGAAGCCAGATGCTTGGAACGATTCTAGACAGTTGCAGCTAATCAAGATCCCAACCACCGATGCATAGAATTTCAACCTTTCAGTTCCGCACTTAATTGAGAAATGATAATATTCGTGTTTTTAAATAAGGAATATTTTACTAAACATATTATAAATTTAACATCTTATGTATATGTTTATGTCACATGTCACACTTCGACTCTCGTTGAACTCATAATAACTCTCCTTCATTAATTTTAGTTAGATAAGAGTTTAAACTCCAACTGTCAAATGCTTGATTTCTGTAAGATTCAGACTTTTGAAATCATCTATTTTTTTTTTATAACCATGCTCGTCTTCATATTAGGAAAATTTCATAAGTTTGAAAGTCAATTTGAGAGCGTAGTCTATTGAAAGAGTCATATGTTCCTTTTATCATTGATAAAAAAAAATTCTTAGATGATCATAATATAATATTCACATAGAAGATACACATTATATAATTCCAAAGAAACATAGTCAATTCACAAAATCTTTCTTTACTTCGGTTCTTTTTTTATTCATTATGTGCTGGAGATATCTCTCCTAATTGTAATGTGCATTATGTGACATCCTGAATTTCAACACCACCCAAAGATAATATTTTGCAGAATAGATTCAAGCATAAGTTGAATCAATGAGATTTGAATGTGACTTGAAGTGAATGGGTGCAAATTCGTATGTATGAGGGGCTGCTGCATTACAGGCTTCATTTTTGGCTTGTTGGAGAAGATTGGGAGGGAAAATTGCTATTGGATGAGAGTTGAAGACTTATCGGGCACGTACTCAAATGTTTTAGATATTTGGGTTTGACTTTTCAAGGCTTCTTGTTTCCCATTTACAGCTGAACGTTGAAAATTACAGCTAGTTCTCATTCAGCTTCTCCTAGATATTTTCACTTCTTACCATCTTCATTCATCTAGCTGAGATACGTTACTCTCAAACCAGCAACTCAGGAAGTGATTTTCAAGGCTTTTACAGCGCCTTCCGAGCTTCTTTTGGAGTTGAAGTAAACTCAAGTTTTAGTCTCCTTCGCGCCACTGTTGACGTGGACTTGTTGGTTTACTGATCAGGTGAGTCAACTTCCAAACCTTTCTTAGGTTGCGATTACACTTAGAGGGTTAGATGAGTGTTAATCAGCTTGATGAGATGAGTGTTAGACTGGATTAGCACAAGTGACAGTGGTTTAGTTCATAACATAAGATTTCTCTTGAATATATTTGCTGGACTATTGTTGTTTGCTGATTTTGTGGATCGAGATGTGATGAGATTATGAGGTTGGTTCCTTCATGAAAAGTGTTTTATACATCTTCATCTTTGGCATATATTTTACTCGAGATTTTATGGATTTAAAAGGGAATTATGTCAGTTTCATTTTGAACAAAACAGAACCTCTGTTTTTGCTGGAACTTACTGATCTTTTGATGTTCTATAGATTTTTATCAACTCTTGGAGTTAGAATTTCAAAAGAGTTCCTTGACAAAAGTTATTTGTTACATCTTTTAGTGTAACATAGTCAAATGCTAGATCAAACGGATGAGTTTTGAATTTCGAACCAAACTGGATTTGGAGAACGTGATTTCTAAAAACAGATGCAGTTTTTTGTAACAATTTGAGCGATTTACTTCTCTCTTTACAAAAAGATTTGGATCAAGGTGTCTTCATGAAAAAAAATGTTCGTTTATGTATCCTTTATGACATAAAAAAATACAGTTTTACGAACTCGTTTGATTATGTTTCTGGATTTAGACGTGGAGACACACAAGTGACTTGGTTTTGCCAGTTAGGGTGGTTTTACATTTAGCTGAGTTGGCACGATAGGGGACGTGTGCACCAAGGCCGGATGATTGACCTCCTTAATATTGGCTGGATGGAGTGTGATTGTGTGATGACTGGTGTATGTTGTGGTGAGAATGGCATATGGACTCGGGAGAGGGACGGTGATACGTAACGCCTCTACCCTTGTTTTACATATGGGCTCGGGATAGGGACGGCGATACGCAACGCCTCTGCCCCTGCATTGCATATTGACTCGGGAGAGGGACGACGATACGTAACGCCTTTACCCGTGCAATATATATTGGCTTAGAAGAAGGACGGCGATACGTAACGCCTCTGCCCTTGCATTGCATTGCATTGTGTGTTGCGACGCATCATTTTTACGAAATTATATCAAAGTCTGATGAATTTTCTAAGTATCAGAATTATACATAAGATCAAGTGTAATTAGCAAAACTATCTTCTCAGAAGACAAAAAGGAAAATTTCTTCTCATAAAGTGTGCTACTTATCATAATTCTGAAAAAAAATATTATTTTGTGTTAACTGTGGTCTCGACAATGTTTTTCCTACTTTTGTGATATTTTCAATCTTGAGCTCGACCAAGGGACCTCAATGTCGTGTCTCATTTTCTATGTCCTATGTAGTTTATCATTTTGCGTCCAATTCTTGCTTGTCATACTCTCCAGTAATTTATTCCAGGGCCCGCTCTTCATGTTCTATTCATTCAATGACGTATAGTGTGGCATCTAAACATGATTAAAATCATGATCCTAAATAAATCCGATCAGTTTTCTATTTATGAAAGCAAATATAATAAGATGAGGATATAATATTCTAATATCATGAATCTTTGATTGGTCTAAATAAATAATTTTTTGAAAAATGAACATCTCGCGTGATTTTCCGTAGGATTCAAGTTTGTGTTCTTTCACTAATATTTACGATATTCTGGAACTGGACAAACATATACCCCAAATCAAACGGCCAAGAACATTCATGTGAATCATGGACAGAGAAATGAAAAGGACTACTTTAAGTACATGGACAGCGAAGTGAAAAGGACTCTTATGTATACCAGAAAGTTTGAATTGGTCATTTAATAGCCATCTACTCAATATCAACCATCATATAACTTCGACTAGTCGCATGAACTAGATAATTGTTGTTCGGTCTAGATTTCTTTGTTGAGCTCCACAGAAGATACAAATTTTCCTTATTCACTTTGTCAGAACATGACTTGTATAACTGGTCGGTTCGATAATCTTCCTATCAGGTAATCAGGATATGATCCAATGAATGAGATCGGATAATACATTGCGAATCAGTTAATGTCCACTTATACGAATAGATCTAATTGACTAGAGCTAATTAGTTTCAGATTCGTTACCTAAATCACATAAATTTAATACTTACCAACTGCTTATGATAATAAACAAATTGTACTCCCACGCGAGAAGCAATGAGCCGGTGCTTTACATATGCATCAAATGAGTCAAGATTATAGAGAATCCGCTCTCACCGTCATCCATCACATACAAACACGACCATGTCCCTCCGTGTGAACATATCGAGAATCTTGTTGTTACGGTTCTTAGTTCCTTATCTAATTTCTTGGACGACTTCATCAAGGGTCGATGTACTGACTCGTAGCTAAAGTCAACACTCAGTAGGTCAGGTACTTAGTTTCTCCTAAATCAAGTTTTCCCTTCTTTTCATTTTTTTTGACAACTTGTAAATTAATTGCCGGGTGAATTTTATAGAGAGACGTAGTTAATACACGAATTCATAATATATTGATATAACGCTCTAGCTTGCTATGTACACAGTCAATGGCCGAGGTCCGAGATGGTTGCATTTTGGTCATAAACGGTTCCAGATGTGATCCTTTCAAGCTAGGTAGATATGAAACAGTGCCGTCCTCACTGGAGCCATTTTAAAACTGGGACAAATTCAAGTCAAAAGGCATGGGCAGCTTCTTGGAAACTCACAAGTATCACTCAATCAATTCGTAATAGAAAGCCAATTTAGTAATGGTAAATAATAAAATTATTGTTATTGTTATCATCATCATCATCATCATCATAGTATTAGTAAATAACAAGACAAGTATACTAACAATAATAAGGTGATCAACAAGCTTGGTTCACTATTTACTTTGTCATATATACTGTCCTAAACTTGAGGGCTCTACTCAATGCGGTAATCTCCAGGTCATTCCTTCGGCATCAACTTGAGGATAGTATTATGTTACTATATATGTATATATCTCACCGAAACCTTTTTTATTAGAAAAAGAACTAATTGTGAGGATTCATGGGTTGATGATCGCCCTGTGTGTGGTTCACATGTTGAATTGGTCAAGGTAAATGAGGCGGGACAAAGAGAAATTTCTACGTTTAATTAAAGATGTCCCAAACGCGTAGACAAAGACCTTTCTCTGATGGTTGGACAACATAAGGAAAAGAAAGAAAGAAAACTATTTGGACCGTTGAATGTGGAATTCTTAGGTTTACCAGTAGGCGTATGAAATCTCACTTTTTTTTAATCTTCGAAGATAAAGAGGAGTTATGTTAGTAATGATAAATAATAAAATTATTGTTATTATTGTTATCATCATCATCATCACAGTATTAGTAAATGACAAGACAAGAATACTAACAATAATAGGTGATCAACAAGCTTGGTTCAATATTTACTTTGTCATCTATACTGTTCTAAACTTGAGGGCTCTACTCAATGCGGTAATCTCCAGGTCATTCCTTCGGCATCAACTTGAGGATAGTATTAAGTTATTATATATGTATATATCTCACCGAAACCTTTTTCTATTAGAAAAAGAACTAATTGTGAGGATTCATGGGTTGGTGATCGCCCTGTGTGTGGTTCACATGTTGAATTGGTCAAGGTAAATGAGGCAGGACAAAGAGAAATTTCTACGTTTAATTAAAGATGTCCCAAACGTGTAGACAAAGACCTTTCTCAACAAAAGGAAAAGAAAGAAAGAAAACTATCTGAACCGTTGAATGTGGAATTCTTAGGTTTACCAGTAGGTGTATGAAATCTCACTTTTTTTTAATCTTCAAAGATAAAGAGGAGTTATTGCACAGCTTATAATTTAATTTGTTTTAATATTATCTATTCCATTTATCATTTGAGTCTCAAAATGAAACTCAAATGACCAACGTTCATGATGGGCTTGGTCTGCATGTTCTATTTGACCATGCGATATTTTTGTTTCTAAGTAGATGTTATTGCGTGGTGTAGATCATATCCACCAACATCAACAAACCATCAACTATTTAGACCATACCTTGGACCAACATTATCAGCAATTTAGATCAGCTTGGTATAGTATATTCTTGCTAGCTATGTGAGAGACAATTTAGCGATTCTAAAGCGAAATCACGTCCTAAAGATTTTTTAGAGTATCAAAATCAGTATAAGTATGCCATAAATGTTTATCGGGAGTTCCAGTAGGACTGTTATGCTAACTGGGAAAGCCTATTACATTTCGACATTGTATCATATCTTTTTGCATAATTTTAGGCCATTTGATTTTTGTGTATAAGTTAGATTATTGTCTATTGATTAGGGTTATGAAGGATTTCCTTAGTATAAATACTTTTCTTATCTTAGAAAATGACAACTTAGTTGATTATTATCAGGAATACACCCAAAAAAAAAATTCTGTCTATTCTTGCATAAATTCATTTAGGAGAATATATTGTGTGGGAACTTTAGGTCCATTTGTTTCAAAGAAAATTGTTTTTAGGAATTTATTTTCTGATTTTCTAGTACTCAGATGACAGAAAATTAATTAGTCTAAGGAAAAATTATCCGTGGACCCAAAATAGCAAGTTTAGATTGAGAGAAAACAATTTCTATTTTAGCTAAAAGAAAATTACTTTCTCTTAAGATTTAATTGTATTTTATTATAAATTTTAGATTTGGTTACACTTATTTGAAAGTTTTAAAACTAAACTATACTTTCATAACAAGTTTTAAGATTTATATTGAACTTATACCATAAACCAAAGGTTGACTTGTCGGTCAAACCTGAAAAGTCAACTTTGATCAGCGCCCATAAATTTGTAACAATCATAAAGAAACATCAATTTTATTCTTACAATCATAATTAAGCTTATAAATTTCAATTGTTTATAAAAATGATTGAGGTAATGAAGACTTCAACCCTTGATTAATTCAAAAGTCACTGTTCTGATTTGTTTTATAGACGTTTGATCTGGGAACAATAATAATTCAGGATGCCAAGCTTAATCTTAATGATCGGATAGTTCCTGCTTGTTGGAAGGTGCCGTGATTCTAGACATGGATGGGATGGTTAGCATTCAAACATGAGTTTAAGGCTATGGTTGAATTTTAATCCTATTAGTCCAAATTGATTCAATTTCAATATCAATTTAGTCACAATCAGAGTAATTCAAAATCGAGCATTAAACAATGAGTCGGGAATAACAGAATGAGCTGGATTAACTCGCTTGACCCGACCCGGTCATGCCCCATTGGCCGAAGCCCAATGGGCCCGATGGGTCGAACAAAACAAGATAGTCCATCTCATGTAACGATTCAAAGATAAATATGACAATTGGGAAGTATTGGGTCAACCGGGTATGACTCGGTCAAGCTATATTGACCAAGATTGCCCCGAGCTAACCAAGTAAACTAAAGAGTCGACCCACTCAGCCCATAGACCTCCATGGCTGGCCCACCTCTTCACATAATTACCAAAATGCCATTATTGTTAATTAACAAAGTTAAATTACATGTCATCAATCATTAATCAGAGTTAATTTAGCCATCCATTTCCCTTCTACTTGACATTAGGATATGTTGTGTCCCCCATCCATGTGGCCTAATAAGGGTCAATCACCTCTTTCCATCCGTACTAAGCAAAAAACATCAACCATATGATCATAAGGTGAATTGTGGGTTCCTAATTTGATTTTTTCCCTCCAAATTTCCCTCATAATCACTAGGACCGAATTTACCCTCCTAAATCAGCTACTCTTATTAAAAAAATTCTCAAGATAAAATATTTCTAGGAAGAACATAAAAATCTCTCTCTCTCTCTCTCATGGGCAGGCGTTCTTCTTGCTGGTGACTTTCTGTCCATTTCTTGGTGCTATTTCAACACTGATCCTTTGAAATTGTTGTGCGACAATGCTTCTTGGTTCATCCTTGGCCATGTCGTGGTAGTTGTCACCTCCTTATCATTGCTAGAGGGACTCCAATTTTCGCTTTTCTAGATAGTTTGCCGGAACTAATTCTGAGGTTGGTTTTTCACAATTCCGTGACATTGATTTCAAAGAATCGTCCAAGGATCCTTGACTTAACGATAGTTTAACATTGAGATTTATTAAAAGTTCAAGGTAGGATTGAGATGGAATCAAATAGCCATAGTTTTAGCATAAGATTTAATTTAGGAAATTGATCGTCAATGGATGTTTTAGACTCCTTAGCATGTCTAAATTCACCTAGCTCAAATTCACTTAGCCAAAGCCTCTTAGATAAGAATCGATGATAAGTTTTGACTAGTAATCATGAATGTGTGTTTGATTTTTATGACTTCAGGTGTTTTTTTACTTATAAGTTTATCATAGTTCAAGTTCATTATGAAGCTTTGAACGTTGATTTGAACTTTTCTTTGCTGGTCGTGACACTTAGAGCATGAATTTAATGATGATTTCAATCCTAACTAATCGCAAATTGAGGTATGTTGCATGTATGTTAACTTAAGAGTAAGTTAGGCCGATTATAAAGTAAATCTTTAGGATTTGTTATTCAATTGAGCAATTACGATAAGCATTGATGTCAGAATATTTGAAGATGTGCTTGAATTTTCAAATAGTTGAGTTGAAGGTCTTTTAGGAGTATATGAATGCTTAGGCTTTTGGGTTGGATGATTTGAATGCTTAAACTCAAGATACATTTGAGCTTGCTGTGTTTCTTGATTTTTACTGAAAAATTGGCTTAGAATTAAGAAAACTTGTTTCAAATGAATTGAAGTAAACGTTCATAACTTTATTTTGATATAAAATTATAAGATCTGAAGGTCATTAAAGCTATGAATACCGAGTCTAAAGATATTGAAGTAATTTGGAGATAGATCTGAAAATTTTGATCTTTGCATCGACTAACCTTGTTTTGCAAATAATAAATAGCTGGATAATTGATTAGCAAAATTTCGAATGATGAAAATAGTAGATGAGGTCCTAAACTAAAAATACCCAAAATATTGCGAAAGTCTATCTAGGATAAGCCGGTCAATTTAATTGAACAAGTCAAAGTCGGAATTGGCCTACTAAACCAATACATATTGAGTCCTTGGGGTAAATTGCATAATTTCAGATAGTGAGAGGATTAGCAAAAGCTCAAAAATAGAAAGTTCAAGACCCCATAATAAGCTTTTTGTCCATAAAATTTTGTGCTATTTGTTTTCGTCAATATCTGGAGTAGTGGAGCTTGATAAAACATTTTGTAATAATTAGGTCAAAATTAGGAAAGATGACTGTAGTGTAAGTTAAAAAGATTATCATAAGCTTTAGTTGAGAGTTATAATTACTTGATTTGGAATTCATTAAAGCCTTCAATTTTATTGAAACTTAGAAGGTTAGAATTAAGGGTGAGATAGAGAAGTTGACATTTTGGTCAATTAAGAGATTTTGAGTTTCTAAGGCTAAGTAGCCTCAATGCGTGCCTACTTAACCTTATTTGTGATTGATTGGTCAACTGATTACTTTTATTCTCAATTAACGATGCATAATCATTTGGCAGGTAGCTTAAGAATGGGGATTAGTTCTAAATTAGGTATTAAGTGACGTAGCACACCATTTATGGATTCATAAATGGGGATTAGTAGTGACTTGGCGTTATTGATTAACCCATAATTCATTATAAGGTGGATGGATAATCAAAATACTTGTTATCCAAATTCCCGACCCGATTTTTTGGTGATTAATGAATTGAGTGAACTTACTAATATGTGAATTAAGTGATTGGATGGATGAATGATAATATCGACAGCGAAGATGGATGGTTGAGAGCTCAAAGCGGCAGTCCTTTGTGGTGATTAGGTCTGGTTTCACTAGCTTAGTCTAGTATTAATTAAGCTAATTTCATTAATAGACATAGGAACTGAAAATCAAAATATCTTAAAATTTTAGTTAATATAGTCAAATTTGAAAAATAAAAATCAATTAAGACTTATAACCATTCTTTTAATGAAGATGTAGCTTAAATTAGATTAGTGCAGCATTTTTAATAAAATAAGTAATAGTTAGGCCCACTTCAATCTAGCCTATATTTGGGAGGACACTACAAGTGCCAAACTGGTATATGACACTAACTTAAATGCCAAAAGTTTCCGCCAGATCACTTAAATGTCAAATCGGATAAAAAAAGATCACTTAAGTGCCAACAGTGAGATATTCTAGCCAAAAAATGACATGACATTTATAATGAAATTCTTATTTGAATATTGTATTTTCAAAAAAAAAATATTTCGTGCCGCTTTTTAATTTATTAAATTAAATAAAAAATTAGTTAATTTTTTTAAAGGGTCATCGCAGCTCATATAATTTCTTTCGGCATGTGCATCATCGCAGCCCTAATCGTTCTCTTTTTATCTTATGTATCGTTGCAAACCGATGCATTTTCTTTTAAGCATTGTGTAAGTGCAAGGTAATTTTTTTTATCTTCTACTAGTCTGAAAAAAAAAAAAATCCGCCCTAAAAAGGATTTACGAGAAGGAGGAGTGAGAACATAATAACTTAATGCTCTTTAAATGATTCAAAAGTTTGAGGTACCCAATCAATGTCCCCGATCAAATGTCATTTTCAACTCTTTCCATTTCTTTATGTCTAGACAGTTGACTTCAAATATCACTTAATTTTTGAAAGGAACCTCTTCGAGCCCCTTATCAAAGAGGGCTAATTATCGATAATTGAATTTTTGGCGACAAGTCCATTAATGATAAAACTTAAGGCTTAGGAAACCTGATCACAACAAAGCATATTTCTTTGCCAAAAAGAGTCAATTAAGCATCATTAGAGTTCCATTTGTATATAGAGACTAAGAGCATCTCATTTCATCTTTATCTGGGTATCATTTTCTTAATAAATCAAATTTGACTTTTTGGTCAAACCTAGAAAGTCAACTCATGGTCAACACTTCATAAAATTCGTCAAAATTGAAAAGAGACATTGATTTCATCCTTACATGCATAGTTTGGCATTAAATGTTCAGCTTTTCATAAAAAAGATTTAGGGTGGAATTTTTGGTCAAATTGAAGACTTTGAACCTCCATTAAGAAATTGCAAAACTGAAGATTCAACCCTCAATTCATTTGATTTGTTTTTTAGACATTTAATCTAGAGACTATGATGATTTAATATTTTCAGCCCAATTTCCCTAATTTTCGAAATTTATGGTATGGTTAACATTGAAATGCTAGTTCAGGATTATGGTCGATTTTTCACAATAAAGCCAAAAGAGCACGTTTTTAATCTCATTATGTCAAAGTAACTCAATTTCAATTTCAATTTTAAGTTTGATGCAATCAGGATAATTCGAGAAAATGAGTATGAAACAACGAATCAGTAAGAATGGGGTCGAGCCCGATAAAATCCGTTTAAGCCCAATTTGGCCCAATGAGCCGAACAAAATGAAATAGCCCTGCTCATGTGATGATTTGAAGATAAATAAAACAATTGGGAAGACCCGAGTCAACCAAATCAACCCACTCAGCTCATAGACCTCTATAGCCCAGCCCCCTCTTCCCATAATTACCAAAATGCTATTATCATCCCAATAAGATCCCTTCTAATCTAGACCATAAGATATGTTGTGTTACTTATCCATGTGACGTAACAAGGGAAAATCACCTGTTTTCTTACTCATTAAGCATAAAACTTCTTAAGGTGAGTAGTAGGGTTAGCATTAGTTCCTAATTTTTTTCGCTCCAAAATTTCCCTCACAATGACTGGAAACGAATTTACACCCCTAACTTAGCCACTCTTATATATAAAATTCAGAAAAAAAAATTCTCACAGGGAAGAACACAAGAAAACCTCTCTCTCTCTCTCTCTCTCTCTCTCTCTCTCTCTCTCTCTCTCTCTACGGGCATCCTTCTTGCCGGTGACTTTCCAGCCATTTTCCAGTGCCGATCCTCTGGAATTGTCAGGTGACAGTGTTCCTTGGCTCATCCTTACTCAAGCTGTGGTGGTCCTCATCCCTTGCCATTGCTAAAATCATTCCAAGTTACGTTTGTCACAATTTTGTGAGATCGATTACAAAGGATTATCCAAGGATCCTTGACTTAACCATAGTCTAAAGTTGAGGTTCATAACTTCAATCTTTTTTAATGTTCAAGGTAGGATGAGATGGAATCAAACAGCTATAGTTTCTAGCATAAGATTTAGTTTATGAAATTGATTGTCAATGCATGTTTTAGATTCCTTATCATGTTTAACTTTACGTAGCTGAAAAATATATGGGAAGAATTGATGATGAGTTTTGACTAGTAATCATGAATTTGAGCTTGATTCTATGAGTTTAGATGTTTTTTCTTAGAAACTGATCGTAGTTCAAGTTTGATTTTGAAGTTTTGCATATTGATTGAATAAGTTCAAAGTTGGAATTGGTCTATAAAATTGATGCAAATTGGAGGACTATTTTACAGAATCTCATAAATGAAACTTTTATAGCGCATATTGAGATCCCGTCCCTAAAATTTGGCGCTAGTTTGTGGTCGTTTGGTATTTGTTCCAAAATTAAAAGAAACGGGTCAGACTAGATTAAAATCTGGATTAACGGAGTTTAATCCAATTTTATGTATTAATTGGGCCATAATTAGGAAAGATGATCTCAATGAAAGTTGAAGAGGACATCCCAAGCTTTAATTGAGAGTTGGAATCACTTGATTAAAACTAAGAAAGTCAGAATCAATGGTAAAACAAAGAAGTTGACGTTTTGGTCAACTAATTGATTTCCTACTCAGCCTCAATGCTTGCGCATGAGATCTTCTTTGTGATTGACTTGCCGATTGATTACTTTTAGTGTCTATTAGTGATGCATGATACTTCGGCAGATGGCTTAGGAATGGGGATTAGATCTTAGGAATTGAGTGACCTAGCCCACCGTTTGAAGATCTTGTAAATGGGGATTAGTGATCACTTGAGATTAATTAACCAACCTCTGGTTAATTATGACGTGGATAAAATAATAGGATCGCATGTTGTTATCCAAATCTTAAACTGAACTCGGTTTCTTTGGGCTATTAATGATTTGAGTGAACTTATGAATGTGTGAATTGAGTAATTTCATGGATGAATGACGTGATTGACAAAAAAGATCGGCAGCCAAGAGCCTGAGGTGGCGGTCCTATTGGTAGAGATTAATTTTAGGTT
Organism: Melaleuca alternifolia; assembly: GCA_019926035.1. Taxonomy (NCBI): domain Eukaryota; kingdom Viridiplantae; phylum Streptophyta; class Magnoliopsida; order Myrtales; family Myrtaceae; genus Melaleuca; species Melaleuca alternifolia. Next base: position 3,371,950 of record JAGKPW010002540.1, on the reverse strand, counting down.
TGCTAGTTTAGGTTAATGTTAAATAGACTAGTTCAGTTAGTAGCCATAGGAATAAAAATTAAAAAAATTAGGAATTAGTTAAAATAGTCTAGCTGGAAATATAAAAATCAGTCGAGACTTAGATTGACTCTCTTTATATATGTAGCTAGTTAGATTAGTGCTATCATTCCTAATAAAATGAATAGAAGTTAGGCCCGTTTTGGTCTAGCCTAGATTTGGGAACTAGTATAGCTCTAGATTCATAAGGAATCATGTCCTGGGGCTTAGGAACAAAGCCTTGTATATTATACCAGGTCAAGCTCATGGGGAACATGTCTTGAGGCTTACAACAATGCAATGTACATTCTTTTCCCAACAAGTATCGGATTTTTTTTTCTTGTACTTTAAACCTTTCAATACTTTGGTGTTTAATTCGTCCATTTTCAATACATTAATTATTCTTTCCCTTTTTGGAATGGCTAGAACGAGCGAGATCATAAACATCCCAAGAATGCTTAGCGACTCAAATGACCTTTAAAATTTATAATCGATAACAAAAACCATTTGATCACTTATATGAGCAGTCTAATTAAGTTAGAGACATCGAAAGGATACTAATAGAAACTATTAGTGTAGTCAAGTCCCCGAACATAAAAAACTTTAGTTGCATGGGAAGTGAAAGATCATTCCGTATCCATTGATTTCTAGCTGACAAAAAACGATTAATGATGACTCTCAACACACATTGAATCCCTTAGGATTAATCAAAACTTAAAATGAATCTAATGTTGCACAAGAGAAGGGAAGCCTGCACATAATTGAGGGCACTTAGCCTGCCTCTTGGGTATTACCTCAAAAGCCAGTCCTTTCCCCAACGGCCCATGTTAGCGAGGGTTGTGACAATGGTAATACAAGAACAATGTCTTCTAAACTTTAATTGGAGGAAGTACAGAGGTCCTTGTCATATAATCTCCATATTCAATTTGCTCTGCTCACCTCATTGATAATGTGAGTTTTCGAACTTAGCAACATTGTGCTTGTACTTTTTTTTGGTAAGAACATTGTGCTTGTACTCTTTTTTTTTTTTATAACCGAGATGTCCGGGCCAGCTTGCGCGCACCTCGACTATTTCTCGGGAGAGACTAGTACAGCAACCCACCGCCATGACCCCCCACTTAAATCACAGGCGCTTCCCTGGGGAATCGAACCCAAGACCTTAACGAAGTCCGAGTTCGCCCTAACCAGCTGGGCTACCCATGGGTGGGTTAGTGCTTGTACTTGTAGAATTTAGATAATAGTAGGTTGTGCTTGTAATTGTAGCCTACTATTATCTAAATTCTAGGATTAAGTGTACGAGAAATTTTATAATAACGTAATTGACATTATACAAAGGAAATGTTTTTACTTTAATTTTTTTTCCTACAAAGTTGGTGGATTTTCGTTTAGTGCTCGAGTTCAAGGTCCTTATATGAGAATATGAGTAAATCTCCCACTTTGATTATAAACCTTTTAAATTTCTATTTGTTACCGCGATTTGCATGAGATTTACGACAAAATGAATGTTATTATTGCGGCGGTCATCGAAGCTCCCGGAAGGTTAGAGCTCATGGCCGAGAACAAAAGTACTTGAGAGAAAAAACAAAAAGTTCTGTCACCGATCCTCTCAAAACTCTATGATTTGGAGACTCCAAGAAGCAGTCAATTGGTCGTCGCTTCATGCTCGTGGGCTCTGCACTCAATCGTGTTGTGTCTTTTCGAAGACGACCGAGGTTGTACAAATCTAGCAGAATCTTACATGTTAGGAGCAAACAGCATGAGGAATGCACTCAACCACTTTGATAGGATAGTTAAATTGACGTGGCATATCAGGAACGACAAGTCTTGCGCTAAATATCAGTTTGGAACAATCATTGGCTTGAGAATTTCATTTCTTGCATATCTTATATTAGCCAGAACACTCGTCGACTTGTATTTCCTATCCCGGCACCGACAGTCGGCTTTTAGTTTTGGTCCTGACTGCTCTATTTTATGTTAATACCTTATATTCGTTAGACAGGTTATTCTGGCGCCACTGCAATCTCGGATTTTATTGCTAGCAGGATTTTGGTCGCTCATCGCTTAACAGAAATAAAGAAACAAATCTAGCATAAGCAACGCAATGGCACTATTCTTTTGTTTGCCCAAAGTCTCAATGTCTCATACCTTCAGTCCTTAGGCTGCAAAAGAACCAAAAGGTGCTCTTTCACTTTCTTTCCCCCCTCCAAAGTAGAGGACCTGTTTTCTTTTCTTTTTTGGGCAAATAAAGAGTATTAATTTTTCTCAATTTGTCCCTTCATCTTACTTTCCCACAGGACGCATTGTCGCATAGCCCACCCACTGATTTTCGTGCCCAGTTGCTTGATCCAACAAATAACCACAAGTGCAATAATACATAGCAGATATTCCACACAATGCCTCTAAGTCACCACAAGTGCAATAATGTTTTTTCAAAACCCACTAGATGGGAAGGTTTTTAATTTTGATAGGTGAGTTTTATGTTATGTTGCTCAAAACCATAAAAACAAAAAAAAAATGCGAAGGACTACTTCCATTATAAGTGAAAACAATTATTTTAGCATCTTTAATTGCGTAACTTCTTTTTTTCGGGCCACATTTGCATAACTTCTTCTTTTTTTCTTTTGGGTTCGAATTTTCACAATAACACTTATTTTTGGGCTAGAAGTTTGAGGTTTAATTGTGACAAATAGCTTGTCCCATTATGCGCCACAAGTGAAACGAAGATGTTAGTTTATATATATGAACAACGAGCCTATTTCAACTTGAAAATTAATGAAAGTACATGTCAATATAACTATAGAGAGATCGTCCTGTTCTTTTCTTTCCTTATTTAAAGACCGTGCTGCTATAAGCACAAGTCTGATATTTATTCAAAATTCACTAAATGAAAGGAGCAATCTATATATACACACACACATTAAGATATGAACTGATCGGATTGAAGAAGAAAATATCTTTAAGATTAGATGCATCGTCTAGTCAAAGATTATTGATAAGCCCCTGTGTTCTTTTTTAAGTTTTGTTGCATGAACTAGTACTGCATTTCCTCAAGCAACCAATTATTTGAGTCAAGCCTGTGGTGAATAAGCAGTGTTAATGGCATTCCTTACATGGGAAGAGAATCAGAGGGAAGATATTGTCATCTAAGAGTACCGGAGTTCAACTAGTTAAGGATCTTGAGGCTTTTATACCTCTTAATTTACATCGGTACGCTCAATGGTTATCGCTACCTCGGGCACCCTTCAACTATATGATTAGGAAGTCCTTGCCATGCAGATGGTGTCCCTTGCTCATTGGTTAAGACAACATGATTTGGCTGGTGTCGCTTGACGGACTCGGAGGGAACTTAGCGTGTTCTATAATTTCAACAGCTGCAGTCTCATTGGCACCACCCTCAATATTTCTATCTCTAAATCTGGCTGTCCCAAAAGTGTGGGAGTTGAGGTCCCTTTGGTAAAATCTTCTTCCCAATGCAACAAATTTCTCCCGCGATGAACCTGGAGAACTTGCAACGTCATGCCAATTTCTTTTGATGAAAAAGACCATAAAAATGAGGAGAGCCAGAGTAGCAGCAGCTCCAGCAATCAAGAATAGGCCCCAGAAACTTTCAAGGCCCAAGCTGTTGGAAGAAACTGAGTTAGTCGAATCCAGGCAGTTGGTTTTTGATGGAAGCCACGTGTTTTCAATTTCTGTCATTTTGGGCCCTTCAGTTATGTTGAGGATTGCTCGTGAAATATCCGGTACTAGCGGAGAACCTTTGGGGAAAACCTGTAAAACAAAAGAAGCAGGACAAGAGACTTTTCGATGAAAGAGATAATGAATGATCCTAGTAATTGAAATTTAGATGGTTTTTTGTTTTGGCTAAAATTGAGAGATTTGAGGACTTACGAAGCCAAATCCAGCAGCTTTAAATGTCGGTATCATGGTAAATTTGTTGCAATATTGAGAAAGAACAACTTTAATATAGGGCATTTCGTCGAATGCTGCTGCAATCCCGTCCTTTGCACTTCCCTTGGAAAGAAGCGCATCACATTCTTCAGGCGACTGATAAGATATTAGTCTGGAATCATCAAATTTCATTTGCTTTAGCATTCCATAAACAAAAGAGCCGTACAGGTATCCCACTTTTTCTCCACTCTTTAGAAGCTGATCCACATCAGTAACAGTTGGTTGAAGATTTTGCACCACCAAGAGAGAGCTCAAGCTTGCCGTATAACTTTGTGTTAGTATAAGTAACACAAAAACCCACACAATCACAACAAATCTCGCTAGGTTGCTTAATACACTCTCCCCTGCAATTCAAATTTTGGGTAAGCACATAAATTCTCCAAGAATAATACAACAATTATGATGTTCAATTGATCTATGAAAGTGAAGGGCGATTACTTTGTGCAAAGACCATGGTTGAAAACGAAAACCAGAAGCTTGTGCCAATTTGATGTGCAGCTGGACCCCTGAAATCTTCGTTGATCTGATGTTCGAGAATCCACACGACCAATGCTATAAACACAAAGAAGCATCCGGTTGTTAGCCAGAGGTCCCAAGTGAGTGGCTTCAAGAAAACCCAAGCATCCTTCCTCTCGTTGTCCTTGTATGGCACGAGCATTGAAACCCCAGATTCGGTGTATGGTAAGGTGAAATCCACGTACAATGATCTGTTCGCAATGATCGTCATATCCCCCACCACTGCATCATAATTCTGATCCAACAAAAAGAAGGGAACTTTATTCTTTGTTAACCACGTGATAGCAGAGTATTATTCAAACATCTATGCAATGAAATCTAGTACTTGCAATTTGTTATCTCACCTGGTAAAATACTTGATCGATCATGTCATTGTAACTTCCGGCAGGACTTCCATTACGCAAGGCAAATGGAATAAGGTCATAAGCCACAGAATAAGGCAATTTTTCTATCACGGCTTGAAAGAGGGCAATACAGTATCCAGTGACTTGATATGTGTTCGTGTTTGGATCTGGAGTCAACTTCACGAACTGATCGTAACCGTCTTTTACAGGAACTAAGATTTTTAACTTCTTTCCATTCGTTGGAATCTCCCATCCTTTAGGAGGAGAGGTTGAATCTCCTGGCCATATTATAGATCTGAGATTACTGTTCGAAATGGAATATCTGCTTGTGCTGAACGAACCCAAATCTCTTAGCAGCCCATTTTCTGGCGTCCAAAACGCAATGCCTCTTGCTGCGTTTTCATTAATATTAATTATCTGGAACGCTGACGACTCTAGCTGCCCATTGACGAGGCTAAAATTTCCAGTGAGGCCCGAGAATGTCGTATTGGCTAGTTTCTGGAGAAGTTTCTGACCATTTTGAGAGACCCCCATAGTATGTAGATCCGTTGCGTCTGAGGAAGTATTCGACATTTGGAAGGTAAAATTCGCTGCACCCATTTCCTCGACAGCCATTGCCAGAGCCCAAGCAGCATCATAAGCCCAGTATCCAAAAATGTTCAACGTAGGATTAAGGACGGACGGGTTGTCTTGTTGGAATATCATCTTCCATCGGACCATGAAGTTGTCCAGGTTATTTGTGTCTGGGACATAAGTCTTGATGCCCAATACTCCTTGCATCGAACTAGTGACAACAGATGAATCCACCAAATTCAGTTGGTCAGTGATTCCATTAGTCAAGATCCACACATAACCTTCGCTCATCATTCCTGCCTCTTTTGCTTTGGCAAATAGCCGAGAACCGAGTGTAGGTAACATGTGCACGATGAAGACCCTCGTTTGCATCGTCATTAACTTGTAGAGTTCCTGTAGGATCTGATCGTCCGTGGCCGAAGGAGGAATGAGGCTCCTATAGAGCACACGTGCGTTCACCTCTTCCAAAGCATCGGTAAGATAAGGTATGATGCCTTCCCCGCACTCGTTGTCCACATATATGAGGACAGCTTCTCTCCAGCCAAAAGCTTGCACGACCGCACTTATGGCATTCACTTGAGATGAGTCATTTTGTGCGGCTCGAATGAAGTACGGACTCCGAATCGAGCTGAGGGAAGGACTTGTAGCGGAAAAAGAGATGATGGGCACATGAGATTTGGTTCCAAGGTCAATGATGAAGTCTGCTTGAACTGAAATCGAAGGGCCTATTATGGCTTGGACTTGCTTATTCTTTATTAAATCAAGTGCTGCAAAGTGAACCAGAAAAGACGGTGAACAACAACAATAAGGCAGATGATGGAAATTCTTATTGGAAAAGGCATAGTATTGATCAGGTTCCAATTAAAACATGATGCAGTCTTACAGAAATAGAATGTTGAAGAAAAAGAAAAATAGGAGTTTGAAGTTGGGATATAATAATTTACCTGATGGTAGGCATTCGGTTGCTGCCTTTGATGTTCTTTGGCATATGATATCGCATAGCAATCAGAAACTAATTCTTTCATAGAAGTGAATTAAGAACAAAATAAGAGTGGCTAAATTGACCCGTGTGATGTTATATTATGATATTTCTTGGGGGGGTGCGGTATTATATTATGATATTTCTTGACTTCGAGTCCCTCCTCATTCCCAGTACGAAAGAGATCAAATGGAATCTTTAAGTACCCACTTGATGTTATCTTTAATTCTATTAGAAGATGACAACGAATCCTTTTTAACAAAGATAAAAACCCCTTGAAAAAAATTTGTTCCTTCTGTTTAAGCCAAATATACGTGTCAGGCAGTTAATGGTGTGCATGGTAACATTCTAATTTCTTCGAATTTATGTTCTTTTGTTCCTCGGAATAAAAAAAGAACAGAAATCCTTTTGATAACTCCAACTTGTTTTTTTGTTCCCGGGAATATAAAGTTGTTCCCGGGAACAATTTTCGAAATAATCTATTTTTCTTTTTTCTTTTTTTTCTTTTTATCTCTTGCATCTGTTGGTCGCCACTTGCCCTCGGCGACCGATCGCCGGTGGCCGCCCCCGGTCGTCGGCTGCCGCCGGTCGCCAGTCGCCCGCCGCCGCCGCCGCCGGCTTACGTTTGCTTCTTGTTCCCGAGAACAATTTTAGAAATAAGCTATTTTTCTTTTTTCTTTTTTTTTCTTTTTATCTCTTGCATCTGCCGGCTGCCGGTCGCCGGCCTTGAGCATTAAAAAATAAAAAATAAATAAAAAAAAAATTATGAGTCGTACGAAACGCATTTCTGTTCCAAGAGTAGAAATTTTGTGTAATTACCAAACGCATTATTTTACTTAGAAATTGTTCCGGGTAATAGAAATAGAAAAGAAATGTTTCTGGAAAAAAAAACTCTTCCCTGGAAGAGAAGTGTTACCATGCGCACCCTAAGACAGTGAGCACAGATTGGTGACATACAATTCTTGAGGATGAGCCAAAATATCGGTCTTTCCTTATTTTTTGGTAAAATTGACCTTGCTCGTTTCGTCTTTAAGCTCTATTATCGGGGCTCTGGGAATCGCTACGACGAGAATGCATACTGCTTTGAATCATCGAACCCACATTATTTCGTCGTGTCCTTGAAAATTCAACTGGGAATTCTTCTAAAAATTATAATTATGTTGAAGCTGAAATTTTCAGAAGATTGGGAGATACCTTATTATGAACAATAGTCAGATTTCTCTTGCATCAAACCAACAGCTGCATAAAGTACTTTATCCTGTTGAGTACGCTAGAGAGAGAGAGAGAGAGAGAGAGAGAGAGAGAGAGAGAGAGAACCTGCAGCAGCGGCAGCAATCTCGTCTCGTTTGGAGTCTCTAACGTTGAGGACGAGCCTGGTCTTGTAGGAAGGGTTTGAACTATAGAAGTCAGAGAGAGACATGTTAATGCAGCTCAGTCCCATCTGACCCGCCCAGGTCTCCAGATCAAGAATCACCCCAACGTTCACCGGGATAGTTTGGGCATTGTTGTTGTTACTGTTCTGCGCGACCGCGAAGTGAGGGCCATGGATGAAGGTCGTGATTATGGCGCAAAAGAAGAGAGCCAAAAAGAGGAGCTTTTCAGTATCGAACAAGATTCTTAGAGGAATCATTGAAAACGGTCTCGGGAAAAGGCAAGTGTGCCTTTGCTTTGCGAGAGAGATAGAGAGAGAGAGAGAGAGAGAGAGAGAGACGGGGAGGATATGATGATGATGACAATACGATGCATTTATAAAAGATTGATAATGGGGAAAAGCTTTGAAAAGTAAGACAAAGGCATGGAAACCTTCATTCAAAGGATTTCTCAACGTGGACGGGACCCATTTGGCTTCCGGACTGACCATATACGATGATAATATGACCTCTCACGGTACCGACAGTTCATGCTTTTTTTACTTGGATTAAGAATCCTAGGAATTCTTCAACCCCGGGATTGTTTCTTCAATTTTTGTCCTGCTATTGCCATCTTGTGTTAAAGAGCTCATGATGAAACTTGCAAGTAGTGCTGGAACGGCTCAAGTTTAGAACTAAGAAACGTGGGGCCGCCACTCTAATATATATGCCACACGTCATCTTGTAATTTTTTTTTTTTGTAACTTCTAAGATCACGTCCACATTTTCTAATATTAACTCGCTGGAATTTTAGTTCATATGATAAATTACTTAGGTTCATGCCTACGTCTCACAAATTCTAGATTTTCCTTTTGGTCCTATATCAATCTCATTTCCCTCATCTTGCTTCTTTGCTGCATAAGCGAATAATAAACCTCTATTGTTAATGTCATATAGCCGCGAAAGATTGTTGCCTCATTGGCATCTCTTTTCTGCCGAAAAATAGAGGTCAAGAATTCCAACTTTGAATTTAGTTGGTACGGTAATAAAGTGGGTCATTTGAGTATCCTGCACGGTTGGACCAGATTTAACACGAATTTAAAATAAATGAATTTGCGCAATTTAAGAGAAAATCCTTTCAGTTTTATTCTGAATATTAATCAACAGAGTTTTCATTTTCTAGAGCAAAATAAGTGTTTATACTATAGAACTCCTTGAGAACTTTAATTAAATAGATAATAGATTAAATCAATGCATAAACCACAACTGATTAAAATTAGGTAAAGATATAAGATTCAATGTCGAAATCTAACAAGCTCTAGCATAACCTTTTGATAAATAATTTGTGGCCTAGTTGGTTTCTCGTCATAATTTCTACTAATTTGAACGCTTCAAGAAGTCCTTAGGACCTGCTTTGGCGTTAGAACCGCTAAATTGTGTCTCACGTAGCTAGCAAGAATTTGTACAGACAAAACCCATATGTACCGTTAGTTATGTTGGTCCCAAGATATGACCCGAATAATTAATGGGTAGGTGATATTGGTGAATATGATCTTCAAACCATACAAAAACTTCTCATTCGAAACAAAAAGATTGCGTGCTTAGATAAAACATACAAACTGAGCTTATCTACATCATTGGTCACGTGGGTATCATAAGATTAATCATTAATAAATTAGATGACATTCGAACATACTATATATAAAACCATGCAATAACTTTTCTACTGAAGCGGGGATGCGGATCTCCTGTTGTATGTACGGACCACAGTAGGGGTGCTGTGGTGACTTGCCAACCGTCCGATCTTGATCGGACGGCTGGAAAATTTTTTAAAAAAAGTCCAAAAAAGTTGATTTTTGTTTTTATAAAATCCCAGCCCTCCGATCAAGATCAGATGGCTGGGATCATCCGGTCACCTGCTGTGGTCCATATACCGCAGCAGGTGATCCGGATCCAGAAAGAAGATGTAGATGTCAGACACCTACTGGCAACCCCAGAAACTGTTTTTCTTTCTTATTTTCTCTGAACATCGACAAAGGTCCCCGTCTACAGGAGTGGTACATTTTCAATTAAACGAGGAGATTTGTCTATTCCGACCTCGGTGACCTGGACCAATTCTAGGTGAGAACTCTCACAATTCGTCCTCAACTACCTCCGCAAACTTGCTTGAATTCAGTCATCACGTGCCAAACGATCCGTTCTACAGTAGATTCAATAGTTACGTTAAACCACAACATGTTTCTGGTGGTCAATATTCTAATCGCTTCAAGTTGTCAAGTGAGCAATTAATTATATACCGATAGATCAAACAACTAATAAAATCGGTCTCGGTTGTATTATTCTTCGTTTTTTTTTTTCTGTTTTAACTTAATACTCTCCTCAAGTTGAAGTTGAAGGAATGACCCCATATTGGGTAGAGGCCTCCATATAGATAAAGGTGTAGAAAAATTTGAGAGCAGGTGAAAAAGTAGATGTAGAGCCATACTTGATCGCCTTTTATTCTTCTTCTCCTTCTTGTTATTTACTACTACTATAATAATAATAATAATAATAATAAGTACTGCTATTAGTCAAAGTGGCTTTCTATGACATATAAAGTGATTTTTGTGAGTTTCCAAAAAGCTATTCGTGCCGTGGAGTAAAACTTTTTGACTTGAAATTTGCCCAATATTATGATGGATCTAGTGATAATTGCAACATCAACCTAGCTTACGAAACACGTCTAGAACCATTTATGATGCAATCGTCTAACCTTGGCCATTTATTGGCTATGACGGAAGCTAGGGCGTGATATCAATAAATTTTAAGTGTAGATGTGCAATATTAAATACACCTCTACATCAAACGACCCGGCAAATAATTTGTTTTGTGTCAAAAGAATTATGAAAAATGAAAACTTCATCAAGTGAAAACTAACTACCTAGCCTCTTGATTATAGATGCAAGTCGATACATGAATCGTCAATGAGGGTCATCCAAGAAATTAAAATAAGAACCATTACATTAAGATTCTCAAGATGATCATGAGGAGAGATATGGTGGTTTCTAAAGTTGATGGATGATGATGGGAGTGTGATTTTTCTCTACCCTTGACTCATTTGATGCATATGAAAGCACCAAGTCGTTGCTTCTGGTCGGGGATTACATTGTTTATCTTATTATGAGCTACCGGTAAGTATTGAAATTATATAATTTGGAAAAATTGACTTTGAAACAAGTGAGCTCTGGTCAATGTACTTTATTGAATGTGGAGGCGTTAACTCATTCTCAATGTGCCCTCCAGTCTCATCCATCGAATTCTATTCCAATTACTTGACATGGGAATTCGTGGAGTGGGCCCATTATATGAATCATGTGGCAGACAAGGTGCATAATATTTATATCTTTTATGGATATTAACAAGAAAATTGAGTCCAAACAACAATTATCCTATTCATACGGTTAGTCGTGGGTCGTTATATGATAGTCAGTATGGAGTTGATAAATATTAATGGCAACCCAAACTTTATGGGTTTCACACGGTGAATATGGTCGCTTTTTTTTCAAATGAGATGATTGATGATTGAAGTGTGAATTCTCTCTACCGTTGACTCACTTTATGCATATGAAAAGCACCAAGTCGTTGCGTCTTGACAGGAATTATATTGTTCACATTATTATTCGGTATTGGTAAGTATTTAATTATGTGATCAAATGACAACTTTGAAATAAATTAGCTCTACTCAGTTGGCTAATGGAGGCATTAACCGATTCTCAATGTACCATCTAATCTCATGCATTGTCTTCTATCCCGATTACTCGACATGAAAATTGTTGATTGGACTGATTGTCCGAGTCATGCGGCAGCCAAGGTGAGTAACTTTCTCGGAAATTTCGTATCTGTTGTCGAGCTCGATGGGGAAACTGAGTCCAAACAACATTGACGTGGTGTACACGATCAGTCCAAAGAATCGTACTCCGATGCAGTGGATGAATACTTTAGCGACAAGGTTCAAATTAACTTTTTAAATTTTACAGAGGAGTCATTTTCATTTCGTTGTCCATGTGGCTGATTTGTCCAAATTCAAAAAGAAGAATACAGTGCCTGTCTGCCACATGGCCCTTAATTCCCAGCAATGTTCTAGGCTGTTGATCTGGGGCTCCACCCAATAAGAAACTTTTAATCAATTCATCAGCGCTTGCTTTATGTGCCTGTCCAGTTCAAAATATTATAGTGTGAGCTAGTGAAGTGTCCGCGCACGGTTCTAAGACTACATATTTATGTATAAATCATATGAGATGTTCATCTTTCGTGACACTAAAAGAATTTATAATATTTATGTCATAATGAATATAGTTTGAGTTTTATCTGGTATGGAATCAATTGTCATGTGCAAACCGAACATAAAGAACGGGGCCTGGAGTAAATAAACGGGACAATAAGACAAACAAGAATCCCATGCCAAATGAAGAACTGAATAGAATATAAAAAAAATGAGACTTTTTTTTTTTTTGGTCGATAAAAACTTTCCTTCATATATTCATATTCCGCAAATTTTGGTGAGACAATGTTTTAATTTCAGCGCATATCAAATCCAATAGGCTAGGAGGAGGAACTTTAATCCACGAACTCGGAAGCCTATGATATTAGATTGACTTGATTGAGCTCAAGATTGCTGATATATTAAAAGAAAGACCATGGTCAATCCAGAATGATATATTAGTAGAATCGCGGTTATCAAGAAGCACGATTTATGGGAAGAAATTTTGTATACTGTCTGCGAAGAAAATGGTTTTTTAATTACACTTGATCTTCTGTTAGATTTTTTTTATGATGGTTAGAAAAATTGAGCCGACCTTGATATAATTTCAGCCAAATGATGCACGTTACAATTAGGAGAGATATTTGTAGGATATAAAGAAAAAGCGCCAGAATTTAGAAAGACTTTATGTAATGATCAATCTGTTAATATGAAATATATATACTAGGTATCCTCTAAGATCATCTATGCATTTTTTTTCCTCAAGGATAAAGGAAAATACGACTCTTTCTATGAGCTATGCACACAATTTTCAAAATTTGTGAAACTCTTCTAAAATCCAAATGAATACACTCATAAGTAAATTAGATGATTTTGAAACTCTAAATCTCGCAAAATTGAACATTTGACCCAATTGGACTCTTTTTGAATTATAAGTTATATTAGGAGAGTTGCTTTAATTCAACAAGAATTGAAGGGTCTGTTGGATCCATTTAAATTTCCTATGTTGCAAGATGTTATTAGGAAATTCAATTTCAGAGAAAGTGAACCGTTGTTTGTCGAAAATTCGTTCTTATGCTATTTGACAACAAGGGAAAAATCTGCTAAAGGCATATTGTTTCATTAAAAATCACATATTACTGACAAATTGGAGTCATTATCTTTGTTTATTCTGTAGTCCACAGAATAACATGAATTATATAAAGGGAAAGATATAATTATATCAAACTCTTTAGAAACTACACGTGATCTTGTCTTTAAGGAATCTAGGAAAGCACGAAGAGATTAATGAAATAAAAAGAAGAGAATCGTCAAGGAAAAAGGAAAAATGTCGATGAGAGATTTGAAATAAACATGTGGGGATATATTTTTCTCAATTGGATGTGAAGCAATGAATCAGGGAAAATGATTTTTCCTTTTCGTTAAAAGGAGAAGTCATTCTCCCTAATTTAAGTCTTATTTTCAATTTAGGAAAAATGTTTTTGGTTGATTAACTGATTTTTCACATCCAAACGCTTAAAAGTTCAGCAATTTCCTGAAATGGTTTTTCACTAAACAAATTAAACTGAAGTGTAACATGAAACGCATAGGCCTTGAACAAGATTCTATATATATAGAATAAGTTCAATATAACATTCCTTATACTTAATAAGATAAATGTTCTCTGTTCTTAGTTAAGCGTGGATATGAAAGGGAATGGCCTGTGTTCTAGCAACAGTCGTGTTACCATGAATTTTGTTAGATCCTATTTTAGTTAATGTACTTTTAGAAAACCTTTTTTACCTTCCTTGCCCGCCTCCTATCTCCCCCGGATGACACCACTCAATAGGACTTCCTAAAAGTTTAACTATATACGGCTCATTAAATGAAAGTATAAACCAAGGTTCAATTGCGAATTGTGGAGCCACCTAAACGACATGCTAAGAATCGTCAATCTTATACCAAGTTTGATCGGTTTTTGTTAAAAAAGGAAATAGATCTTGACACCTTTGCTCTTACTTTGGACAAATTAGCAAGATGACGTAGAAGACTCATGCCTTGACGAAATGGAGTTCTAACTACAATCAAATGATTGAATAAACTCGAGATGGCTATGAGACTTGTCATCCACCCAAGATATGTGTCGGTAATTTCACTCAAGAATGGAGTTAACCAGGCTTCTCAACCAAAAAGCGAGGTGAAATAGAGTCAGTCCGGTAATTTTCTAAAATAGGTGTGTGATAAAAATTAATTTTCAAAGGAAGCGATGGTTGTGCCAAATCAATCATATATTCCCCAAAAGCCTAATTTGGCAATAGATGATGAGGCTAGACTGCCATAGTTACCTAGAAGGTAGCTTGGCCAAGTAGTTCTCAATCATGACCCTTGGAAGTCTAGTTGTTATTGGATCAATCAATGCAATGCCTAGGTCATGATGTCAAGAATGCCAAGCTTGCACACAGAAAGCTATAGCTACACCGGATGGATGCAATCCATTATCTCCGAGGTTTCAAGACGTTCGACCCTCACCTATTCTCCGGTGAGGACGAACTATCGACGGTTGAACATGTTTGTCGATTTGCTGTAAACTATGGAAATGCATCTCAAGTTGATTGCTTGAAGTTAAGATTCTTTTCTTTACCATTATCGAAAACTGCTTTAGCTCGGTATATTACTTTGGCGACTAATTCTATTTATACTTGAGAGTAAATGGAAACACATTTACATACCCAATTCTATAGGCCCGTCCCTGATGTATCAAGTGTAGATTTCGTTTGCATTTAGCAAAAAAATAATCAATCGATGGATCGGTTTGTAAATAGACTCAAGAGGGCTAGGATTAGATTCCTTCCTTCACTTCTAAAGAAAAAATTGACAAATTTGGCTTTCAATGGATTGAAATTCAATCTTTGAGAAAAATTCTAAAGCTAAAATGTTCTCGATTTATTCTAATTGACAATGACAGTGTCTAAGTATGAGCAACTACTTAAGGAAAGAGGTAGATGGCTATATGAAGATTTTACCCAAAAAGTGGCTTTTGGGGAAAGATATGAGCCATACAATAAATTGGACCAAGATAAAATTCAGAAAGAAAAATTAAATTTTTTGATGACAAGTGAGCACATGATGACTCTTAGTGGAGTTGACAATCTCGGATGCAACCATAAAAAAAAAAAAGTAACCGTCAATGTAGAAAAAACAACCATCAAAATAGTGGAGTTGAAGAACCATCAACATAATAGATCCATGTAACCATCAATGTAATCATTTGTAACTTGTATTTGTAGCTTTCCTTTGTAACTTTTCCTAATAACTTTATTTTGTAACTTGTCATAACCACTAAGCTAATTCCTTTTTGGTGATCGTTTTTAATCTCCCTTGTAATCTCCATTTGTCATTGTTGATTGTAGACTTTTAAAAGTCACACCATACTTTTTGGAGGCCCCCACACAAATCAAACAAATTTACTATCTTTTCAAAATTTAATCTACCTTCACTACAATTTATTTTCCTAATTGTGGCTTCTCGTATGATGGATTAAGTTTTGATGCGTATCTTTATCCTGAATGTTGTGTCATTGATTTAATTTTGGCATAGTATCTTTGTGTTACTAGACTGAGTTGTCGATTAAATTTCAGCTTAGTTTGTTTACATTTGATTACTTCATCAAGTGTATATCTTCCAAATTTAATCATTCATTAACGTCCAACACGATTGTGTTTGTACATTTCCATTTGAATTAAAGTTGTTGATTTCTTTGACTTGCAATATTTTCTGTCCGGAGTCAGTGTAGTGTTTCCTTAAACAAAAATTGAAGAATGACGTTTTGTTAAAATATTTTGTCACGCGAGAAAATCCAGCGAAATAGCTCATCTATCTCTGAATTGATATTGCCACCACCATCGGCATCACTTTTAACCCCCAACACCCACCTTCATCCATAGCTGGAAGATATTCGCGATGAGTAGCTTTTGAACTAGTAATTGAAGATTTATGTGACGTTTTCGGTGAGTGTTGTCATCAATGAAGAAACTTCCGTCAAATACAAACCACTTCGAACAACTTGTCCAAAAAACGAAAGTGCAATGGAGGCTCTTTGGCAGAGATAGAATGGGAAATAACAATAGTCGATGAAAGAACGGTATATATAACAATGGATGTAAACCCTGATTTTTGCAAATGATTGCAGTGATTTAAAATGAAAAATAGAAGAATTGACAAGACCATGACTGAAGGCTCGGAGAGTATCTTGCTCGATGGCTACAGGGACAATCGAGAATCATTGTGATTGGCCACCAACGATGACAATTTTACGGCAAACAATGGAGCTTCCAGATCAAAGGAATCACATATAGAGTCAATATTTTCTTCTCCACATGTTGTCTTCTATTTGTGTATAGAAGGGAATGTGTGTGCAATAAAATATATATATATATCTCCTTCTTCTGCCTCATCTTGTGTAAAAATCCGCTGTCTAGCGAATAAAAAGTGAGATTTTGTTGGGCAACTTACTTTTTAATGAGCCCAACATAGCCGTTCTGAAGTATGAATTGAGATTTTAAGGTTCATGGGCCGCTAGCTGGCCTGGGCCAAGTGAGATTGGCTAGTTTAAAGGATCCTGTAGAATCCAAATTAGTCTCTCTATTTTTTTATCATTTACTTTCTTCTTCTTCTTTTTGTCTTTGTTTATTGATTTGTTTATGGTTTATCTATTTATTTATTTTAACAAAGAAAAATGCAGGTTCACTTTGCCCAGTAAAATTCAAGTGTTAACAACTATCAATCATAGAAAATATCAAGAAATTTGTGTGATTGCATATTATTTCGACAAAATAAAGAAATCAACATATAGAAATGGCTTATTTACCCCAAAAAAAAACATATAGTAATGGCGTCTTTGTGTAGAAAATACATACTGCATTGAGTGCTCGTTTAAAGAAAGGAAACGATGAAGAAAAGGAGGAGTTAAGTGATGATGTGTCTAACAATACGAGAATGATAATTTCAAGACTTGGTGAAGGAATGGTATTAGAACAAGTTGCATTAGTTGGAGGAAGTATTATCTCCTTTGAGAATTTGAGGTTTCGAACTTAACAATCTTGGAAGAATTATCCAATCACTTCTAAACCCATTGCACAGTTGCTTATTTAGTCCAATTGTTCAATATTGTCAATTTTGCCTAGAATTATTTACGTGAAATTCTAACGTTATTTTTTCATCAAATTTTGCTGGTGTTGTTATCTAAATTTTGACGACCCATCAGGTATTCATTGCATAGAAAAATTAGGGATCAACCCTTCTCCCTACCAAAATGACCGATAATTGCATTTTTCACGCATTGATAAACCGACATGGTTTGTATATATATATTAGGCCAGTGGTGGATGGACTTAAATGAAGGACTGTGAAATTAATTAATAAACTAAACTAAGCTCATAATAACGTGAAATTTTGGCCAAGCCAATGAACATATGAAGGGACTGAAATTTGCATGAATAAAGCCAAGTTGGAATAATTGATTTATAAAGTAGTAAACTTGGAAGATAATTTGGTTTATTTTACAAAATTCAATCAGTGGTGCAATCAAAAAAATTGTCTAAGATTGAATATTAGAATTAGGAAAGCCCGAGGCTTTCCCTATAAATGCATACATTAAGTCCACGCAAAAGGAGGAGGACGTTGAAAGATATGGATCAGTGAGGGTCAACGGGGCAATGGCTACCTTGACTAGTTTGGCAAGTTCTGCAATCATAGTAGTTAGTTAATCAATTGAGCACCAAGTGGAAACTCACTTACAATAAGCACTCTCTTTTATTGCAAGAACATACGCATGCCCTGGGAAGGAGGATGCTGCCTATTTATAATCATATTTGAACGACATACTTTTGTAAGAATAGTGAAGACATAGGCAATGCTTTTCTTACTTTGCTCCACAACTCTTCAGGCTATTATACAAGATCTTCTGTTGCTTTTTATTCTAACCGACACACTTCACCAACCAACAACAAGCGACGGTCTTATAGCCACTGTTAGGAAATTCTTGAAACATTCTGTTGTAGTAAAAAAGTCTGCAACTTGATCATTTTTCTTGGTATACTCCATCTTTATCTCACCCCGTGATACTTTTTCCTACATGAAGTAATAGGGTTTTTAATTTAGTGTTGTAAATAATTACCCGACGAATTGCAGGTCTTTTTCTTTATTGCACTTAGAATACCTTGCTTGATAACATTGGGAAAATTTCTACATTAATTAATATTTAGGAGTTTATTCTCAATAAATTTCACACGTGAAAATTGTATTCAAGTGATTAATGTAGTAATGTAGAGGCTGAATTATATTTTTGTGCTCTTAGTTTTCGACGCATATTTTATAATGATCAAAACATTATTTAATATCAAATTAATTTCCTAAAGTGGCGGTAAAGCTCATAATGCCAGGTTAATTGCTAACGGAGACTACTACTCTTTGAGTTTTTGTATGGATCAATTAATAAATTAGAAATTTACTAAGATTACTTCTTTGCGATCACCAAGTTTTGCTAAACATTTTGATGGGTCAAAATATTTTCCTCAGACGTCAATGTTTAAAATGGAGACTGATTTTATTATTTTCATACCAATTTAGCAAATGTTTTGTCAATTTATTAAAATAACTACTTTGGAAACTTAAGAGTTGAGCCACTTGTCTTTCTTTGATTAATACCACATACCCTTGGTGACATTTGCTTAGGTGATCGTTAGAATAATATTGATATATGACAATGAATAAGAGGTAATTGGGTTTTTTTACTTATGTAAGTAAAAATGGATTAGAAGTCCGGTATTCGTATTTTGTGATGATTAAGTGAAGTGACATGATTTTTTATATTGATTTTTGACATATTTATGTTTACCATTGTTACATAATTGAATAATAATGATATAAAAATATTTCATTGTCCACGAGATTGGATGCTTCAAGAGTATTTTCGGTGCGTTTGGTTAAGCATTTGTGGAAAGTCATTGAAAAAATGCAAACATATTTTATCTAAAGGGTTTGATGAAATACAAATGATGTTTGGTAATTGCAACTGAAAAGTGCCTTAAAATGCAATTTTGAGGAAATATTATT
Source organism: Melaleuca alternifolia (assembly GCA_019926035.1). Lineage (NCBI taxonomy): Eukaryota > Viridiplantae > Streptophyta > Magnoliopsida > Myrtales > Myrtaceae > Melaleuca > Melaleuca alternifolia. Next base: position 3,352,873 of record JAGKPW010002540.1, on the reverse strand, counting down.
TGATAAACATATATTTGGAAAGTTTTTTGGTGTAACCAATATTAAGTTTTATATCTTTAATTTGTTTGAAATTGAAAATAAAAATAATGTTAATATTTTTATTTTCACATTTAGAGTAATGTAAAAGAGGCATATTAATAAATTTATAAATAAGAAATTCACATTAAAGGAGACCTTCTTAATTAAAAAGAGTCATTTCATTATAATAAACATGAGTCGCATATATTTTAAGGAAATGAATACATTGTTTTTAAATATTACAAATCTCCTCAATGATTTGTTAAACTCATAGCTAATTTTTGTTAATCATGGAGTCTACTCCAAAACAAAGTCAGCCGAGCAAATTTAGAAGCTTCTCTTTTCCTCCCTGGGTAATGCGATCATCTAATAATTATATAATATCATTTCTGAAACAATGATTAAGATGTCTCATAAACTAAAAACCATATCTCGAAGCTATCCATCACAAGATATGATTCACCTTCCAGTGCTCTTTGCGTCATGGTGCTTGAGTACAGTCACACATCCTACAAAATTTACACAAATCATCAAAGTGTATGTGACCCCTCATCAGAGTTCCAAACACAAACTCGTGTCGACTGTAGAGCTGTCCGAGCTCGAAAGCTTCGAGCATACATGACCTAAAAGTCTTGACAGGATCAGGCGTGCAACATTCTCGGCTGCAACCGTGCTCGTCTCCATATTGCTCGATGGTGTTCTCAAAGGCATTGACATAGTTAAAATGCTGTCCATCCGAAATGAACGGGGCAAAACTTCAGGAGCCTTGTAATAGGGGTAAGCGCCCCAGTTGTTGCAGATCGTCTCCTTCCGAACGCTGCAAACAGCAATATCGACGATTAGCATTTGCCAACCGGTCGAACTTGCCATTGAGTTCATAAAGATGTTGTGTTTTCTTATCTACAGCATAGTCTTGCATGCCAGCGGATTACTTCCAAAACAAGGCAGTGCATGACTCTTTTTCCGAACACTTCCTAGGCCCTTTTGATAAGTCATTTCTGACTGAAGGGCAAAATTGTCGCTCCATCTGAGAGATGAACAGGAGACTTTTGCAGCTGTGAGGTTACTTGTGGCCACTGAAACTTGAGATCATCTATGGAAACGACCTTGAGAATTTATCACCTATTAAAGGATCTTTGCATATCTAATAGATCTAACTACCTCTCAGCAAACAGAGCAAACACATCCACTAAGTGCAACAAAGAACGAATAAACCCCATAATAAAGTTTGTATGCAGGTCAAAATATACCTTAATAACTAGGGCAAAGAACTATAATAAAAAAGGGCTCTTCAAGGATGTTCTCTTCAAACTCATTTTTCCTGAAGCACCCCACATAACAGAAGTACAAACCGGTCAAGACAGAGATATGTCGGATACAAAATCCTGAACTGGCATCGAGACAACATGTGTCTTATACTTGGATTCACAAGAACCAGAGTTTTGACCATGCCAGGTTAACACAAATGACACCCCAAGCAAGAGTAGTGAGAGTTCAATCAACAAGGGACACCAGTCTCACATCCAACCGGTCATTTCTAGATAGTCCAACACACACAAGACGAGATTGAACAGATACACACCCAAGGCCCAACAAAGAGTCAGTTCATAGTAGAGACCCCTCTTCTCCTCCTATGACTCTCCTTCAAACCCTCACCATGCCCTGTCCTTATCTTCTTGCACACCCATGAGATGCCTGGGGAGGCATTCACGCATAAGAGTGGGTATGGAGAGAACAAGCAGCCCAGCACCGTCAGTCCACTTTCACCCCCAACTTCACAGCCAGCACATAACCATCTCAACCACCGCACAGCCATCGTCCACCACCTGCTTCCATTCACCATTCCGGGAAAACGCACCTCCACCCTCAAGCGACCCCACCACCCACTGCGCAACATTTGTCATTCATCGTCCTGACCAACACGTCTCATTGCTGACCACCACAAATCCACGCTTCATCCTCCCTCACTGCTTCGAAATTGTTAGCCAAGACCGCACCTTCAAGCCATCATTCTCCACTGTATACCCACCGCGAGCTCCCGCTCTCCACCCAAAGCTACAGCTTGTCCTCGCAATGTCGCTGCGTCTTGTCAGTTGCCACGCCAGCTCCAGTCAATCCCGTCGAGCCTGACCTTCGGCTATGTAACTCCTATCGGCTGCCCTTCCCTTTACTTCTCCGTGCCTTGCCGTCGCTGCCATTTCTCAGTTTTTCGGAGCTGTGCCTTCAATACTCTGCCCTCCCCTCTTCCATACTGTTTTCCGGCTGAGAAACTTGATGTGCTTTAAGCCCGCTCGGTCCTTCGTCGTCTGTGTCGATCGTAAACACAGACACCCCAGGATATCTCCTCATCAACTGAACAATTAATAGTCACATGTATTTTTTTTTATGACTGATGAATCCACCACACCCCCGTTTCCAGACGGCACCAAAGAGACAGACCCTTATACGTCGGGAGAGATTAGCACATGATCCCAATATTATAGCCCATCATTTAAGACGCTAGCAGCTACGGTTTTGAACCCTCGATCTCGGTGACGAGGGAGAAACTCTCAACTAATATATCTACTCACTGTTGGATATAGTCACATGTAATTGCTCTTCGCCAAAGTGAAACTTATAGTTCTGCTTTTGGTTTCGTTCACACGAAACTCAAACCCAGAACTATGGTGGCTATTGAGAGAAAAAAGGCTCATTTCACAATTTTTCTAATGATCTGAGATTTACTTTTTGTGGGTCATGATCATCCGGAAGTGATCTTTTACTTTGTTTTCTTGTTCAAGTTTCTTGATCATTATGCCCATTATCTGTTTGACAAAATGCCCCACTCAAGTCAGCACGCGTTTGGCCTCCCGTTTGACATGTTTTGAGGGTATGTTGATAGGTATCATATGATCGATAGACACCTGCTGAAATTCCGGCAAGAGTCTTCAAACCTCATGCACCCGTAGTCGATCCATGCTGGGCAGTCTGGTACATGGCAGGCCAGAATGGAGAATGAACGTAGGTTAGTTGTAGAGGTTAGTCTGATGTGTGTGGTTGATCATTCACCTAAACGTTTGTAGCATTTGATATCATATGTTACTTAATTTCATTTGGGCCGAGTGAATTTTACTTTGAAGTCTTTAAGTTACTAGATGCAAGGGTGTAAATTTAGGCGGTTCACGCGTCTAGCTTTTCTCGATTCAAAACCATACTTGCAGAAACAGCCGGATCCACGAATTTGAAGGGCTTTTTAAGTACAATTTGGTGAGTTTTGTGATCTTTTATTGATCTATATGTGTTCATTATGTGTATTCTAGTAGCAATATTAGTTTTTTTTCTACTTAATAGCATCTGCAGGTCCAGATTGAAGGACATGAATATGGTTCGAAGAAACTGATCTGGGCAGTCTAATACACACCAATTGTTCGACGAAATGCATCAACCAATTTTCCATCTTAAAATGGTTGAATTGAGTTTGGTTAACATGATCAATATGTACTGAGTTTATCCATGTGCATGTAAATCAATCACATCTCAATTCAACTTTTATCGGAAATGGTGGTGATACATTTGTTGATTACGGTCAATGGTGGGAGCTTACGGTAGAGAGAGAATAAGAGAAGGAGGGAAGAGGGGAAAGGGGGGGTGAGTGGAAACAAAAAAAGAAAGAAAGGATGGTTTAGTGTTTCTACATGCTTGAGGGTGGATTCATCTTTTGAATTTGGGATGTCTATTTGCATTTGGCAAATGCAAATTGATATTAAATAAGAATTAGAGATAGATTTTTGAAATTATCCCGATAATATATCTTATCTGCAAATCAGGGGCTATTACGCCTCGCTCCCGAGCGCGCGGCAGTCCCCGTTACCTTCTTCTCGTCTGGCCAAATTTGGCGACGTCCCAAGTAGGTCGCTAGCCTTCTAATACATCAAAGTCGTATGCAACGATAGCGAGATAAGTAAATTGCTACCCTTCCACATTACAATATGAACATTTGTCATCTTTGTATATATACAACAATGTACATAAGGAGTTCAAGTACAAACCAAACACGACTAGGATGAAGAAGCCCAAAACCCGCAAAATTTACAATAAAAAATGGTGAGGAGGAGAGGCCTTACTATTCACTAAGAAGGAGGTCTGATCCTACTGATACAACCTAGGCCAAGCCAGCCTAGGGATCAACCACAATACCATTTTGGGGATTGCCCTTGTCAAGGTCAATGTGCCATGGCTCGTACCTGCTCCCGGGTTCTTCGTGATGCTCCATGTGATAGACCAATGGACCTCCAATCACTCATGCATACCTAATCCAATATTGATGGGGAATCCAAGTCCATAGGTTTTCATTCCACCCCATTTAGTTCTTTCGTACCTTTCCATAACGTGCCTAGACTTAACACATGTCTATCCATAATCCATCTTCCGTCTACTGGCCAGTCGAGCACCACCCGTTCTTTTGAATCCTTCTCCTCCATTGGCTCCTCCTCTATCGAATCCTCTTCTATATGTTTCTCCTCTAGGTCCATACTCAGGTCTTATAGAAAGGATTTAAAATATCGGGGTGATAAATTAATCTTAATGAGTCTACCCCTTATGCAAGAATTAGGAACGTAATCGCCTTAGAGTCTCAATTATCATTCCTGACACTAACAGAATTGGTCAGCCCTCGTCTTGCTAGGCCCTTACGTGGAACTAAATCATCTCAACACTTCTAATTCCTCAAGAACTTTATCTCTATAGTTCAATTACTAGTTCTAATACCCCTCTCTCACCTATCCAATGCTACCTATGAGCCAATCGGTCCACGATCATGACTTGGCCCTAAACCATTGAACATATCAATAAGAGTTAGCCGCAATAATTAAACAATTAAATAAAACACAATTTAAAATAATTAAGGCTATTTACAACCATTCTGATATCGTAACTAGTTTACTAGGCTTAACAACGATTTTAAAGGCGAACCGGGGTTAATGACCACACCAGTCACCAGTCAATTAGAATAATCAAGTTAGCTCATCGCGGTCCAGTCGACATCCAATTGGATTTCATCAACCTCTAAACTGATTAGGGCCCACTGGCCACCTAATCGGCCCAATTATTTAAATAAAAGCAATAATACTAAATTTAACCCTAATTGGTCCTAATTGACAAATCATGCCATTTAATCACCCAATTGATCCTAATAAATTATACTAAAACGACAAACGGACCCAATTGAGGAATAAGAAGTCAACTTTCTCAATTTCTCACAAATCGGCGACTAATGGAGACAGCTCACGATGGCCTATGGCGACGAGGTTTTTCTCACTTCGGATCGCACCTAGGCTTAGTAAGAGTTGCTAAACCTTGGCCCAACACCACGGACAGACGGCCTAGACTCAGGACAACGTTGGCGGCGACTCCGACGAGCCTTTAATGATGGCCCTTGTCCGTAGGAAGCTGGCCAAGGTTGTGGGGAAGGTTTCAGAGGTAGACAACGGGCCAAGATAACTCTGAGGAGGCCTACAAACTTGAATTAGGCTCCGGTCAAGCTAGCCGGAGCTTGTTTTGGTGGTCGGACGGCGATCTATAGTTCGTCGGTGGCTGAGGACTACTCGGGTGGAGCTGGGTGTCCGAAGAACTCCTAGATGGTTGCTGGGGATATCAAGAAAGCCTTACATTGGTTGAACGATGACGAGGATGTCTTAGGTCGAGCTCTCGGACCCGATTAAGGCAAAAATGAGTTGAAGCTCGATTCATGAAATTTGGACCAAATCAATTACAACCAAGGGTTGGACTTTACTCACAAGACACCAAGGAGTCAATTGTTGGTGGTGGCGTGGGTTGGGAGTTGCTAGAAACGGTATGGTGGCTGGACCCAGCAATGATGGCAAGGGTTTCTAGGGCAAAGAGGGCTTTGAGTGAGAAATCATCAAATCTAGGTCAAATCAATTGCAATCAAAGCTAAAAACGAAGATAAAGGAATGTCTAGGAACCTGTTGGAAGCAACGGCTTGGCTCATAGATTGAAGGAACGGCCAAATGCCGCGTAAAAGGTTGCTGAAAAACAAGGGCTACCCGAGCCGTGAGGACTTTTTTGAGTCGCTCTCGACGGCGACGACGGCGGAGACGGAGGTGACGGTTGGTTAGGGTGGAGAGAGGGAGTTGCAAGGAAGACAATGACACTAATTGCGTGTCCAACGGTGGCCGAAGCTGGAAGAAATCGTCGTCAAAAAATGGCTCGATGCACGGGTTGGAAAACAAGGGAAGCTCACCGGTGAGAAGAAATATTGGCTTATCGGTAGTAAGTGGCGGCCAGCCAGTGGCTGTGATGTCCTCCAACGGGACGCCTAAGGCACTAGCAGGCCTTGCCAGAGGCTGGCCAGAAGCTAGCCACGATTGGGTATCTATTCGCATGTGTGTGTAACATGCTCGATGAAATACCCAAAAGAAAGAGAGAAAGCCGGGGGAGAGGATCAGTTCACGCAATTTGCGCTGATTTGATCGTAGTCGGACCGGTCCGATAGTCCGAGCGTTGACTCGTGGTCAAGCCGGAAGAAATAATAAAGTAAAAATAAAACAATAAATTAATAAATTAAAGTAAAATAGAATAAAATTAGAGAAAAATCCCAAATTTTCAGAAAAGCATCCCAAAAATAAAACTATATAATTTTGGGGCCAAAACGCAATTAAATTAAATTTCGAGGATCCAAAACTAATTTTCGGAATGAAAATTATGATTTAAACCATGAAAATTCCTAGGGCTCTTATGCCACAATCAAAACATAAATATATACATATTAAACCCCCAAGAAGGCCGAAATGTGGCCGTTACAAGCATGAGAGATAGAACAACTTATTCCAAATTCAAAAGTCATTTATCTTCTTCCCCTACTAAGTCTTACATTATCATCATGTTCTTGCTTATTCCTATAGTCAAACTTTTAATAGAGTTGATGGTAAAATTAGGGAACTTTTGAAATTGCTTCATATAGTTTTCTTCAAGAGTGGAAGTTGTTGGTTGAATTGGGTACCATTTGGAATTCTCCTAACATTATTTTCTTGTGAAGTGGGAGTCTTTGTTAAAATTGGGTAATTTTCAAATAGTATTCACTAAAGTAATTTCCTTGTAAAGTGATAGTTTTTTATGAATTTGAGTAATATTCGAATAAATCCCCTAAAATAGTTTCCTTAGAAAGTGGGAGTTGTTGGTAATTAGAAAACGTTCAAAACTTCTATAGAATAGTTTACTTATAAAGTGAGATTTGTTGTTAAAATTGGGTACTTTATTTACATAAAATTTTCCAAAATAGTTTCTTTATAAAGTTGGAGTTGTTTGTAAAATTAGCTAATATTCGAAAGTTCTTTAAAAGCGTTTCCTTATAAAGTGGAAGCTTTTGGTAGAAGCAGGTAATATTATAATAAACTTCCCTAAAATAGTTTCTTTCTAAAGTGGGAGTAGTTGTGAAAATACTTGAATAAAATGCCCTAAAATAGTTTCCTTATAAAGTGGGAGTAGTTGATAAAATTGCATAGTATTCGAATAAAATTATGGAAATGGTTAGTAATGTTGGGAAATATCATAAAATTCCCTTCAAATCGTTTCCTTATAAGGTGGAAGTGAAACTTGTTGCTAAATTGGGTAATATTTGGAAACTTCCTAAAATAGTTTTCTTATAAGGTAGAAGCGGCAAATAGGGGTGAGTAACTTAGACCGCCCGAATCAAGAACCACCCAGACTGACCAAACCGGTCGGGAATTGGACCAGATTGGAAGTGTCAGAGTTCCCCAGTTCCCAAAGTAGAATCGGTGCTCTGGTGATTCGATTCCCGATTTCTAGGAGGGTTGAACAAACCGATTTTTTTATCTTTTAGTAAAAAAAAAGTAAAAAGAACTCAATTTTAATTTCTAAAATTTTAATTTTTACCCATCTTCATCAAAACAATTTTTTGAGAAAGTACAGAACTCAATTTTTTTTAGAACAATCTTTTAATGTACATTCAGAGTAATATTTCTTGGTCTCTCAATCCTCTAAAAAGAGGACCACAAATGGGTAACTTCGACTACAGTTAAAATGAAAAAGGAAATTATTTCAAATGTATATTGTACTTGTTCATGATGTTAGGGCCAAACAAAAGTCAGAGGTCTAAGGTCGCGCACCTCAATCTATATGTTTTGGAAAGACAATGTTGGGACCACATCCCATCATATAAATCCAATTAACATGAATACGAAACTTATTTTGTCCTCTTTGTGTAATTAAATGAAATTTATCCATGTGCATGTAAATCAATCAAATTTAAGTTCAGTTTTCGTATGAAATAGTGGCGGTATATTTGTTGATTACGGCCAATGGTGGGAGCTCATGGTACAATATGTGAGAGAGAGGGGGAGGGGGGGGAGGAGGTGAGTGGAAAGAAAATAAAGAAAGGAGGCTTTACGGTTTCTATGTGCTTAAGGGTGGATTCATCATCTTTAGTATGGGATGTCTATTGGCAAATGCGAATTGATATTTAATAAAAAGTAGAGACGATTTTTGAAATTATCCCCATAGCATTTCTAATAGGCATAAGAGATGGACCAATTTATTCCAAATTCAAAAGTAATTTATTTTCTTCCCCTACTAAGTCTTACACCCTCATCATGATCTTGCTTCTTCCAATAGTCAAAACTTTTATAGAGTTGATGGTAAAATTATGGAATATTAAGAATTTCCTTAAGATAGTTTTCTTCAAAAGTGGGAATTGTTGGTTAAATTGGGTAATATTAGAAATTTTCCCATAATACTTTTCTTATATAGTGGGAGTCCTTGGTAAAATTGGGTAACTTTTAGATAATAGTTACAAAAGCAATTTCCTTGTAAAATGAGAGTTGTTTATGAAAATGAGTAATATTCAAATAAATACCCTAAAATAGTTTTCTCAAAAAGTGGGAGTTGTAGGTAAAATTGGAAAATATTCAAAATTATGTGGAATAGTTTACTTATAAAGTGGTAGTTGTTGTTAAATTGGGTATTTTATTCAGATAAAATTCCCCAAAATAGTTTCCTTATAAAGTGGGAGTTTTTTCTAAAATTAGCTAATATTTCAAAATTTAATAAAATGATTTTCTATGAAATAGTTTCTTTATGAAGTGGATGAAAAGTGATGGTGTTCATATTTTTGTGATGATTAAGTGAAACGATGTGATTATCGTATATTGATCTTTGATATATTTATGTGCATCATTATTGCATGTTGAATAATAATGATATAAAAATATTTCATTGTCCATGAGAACGGATGCTTCAAGAGTATTTTGAATGTTTTGAGAAGCGAGATGTTCCATGTGTTGAGATGTCTAGGGAGGCGTTCACGCACAAGAGTGAGTTTGGAGAGAACACCCCTCCACCGTGAATCCACAAAATAGTATTCACTAAAATACTTTTCTTATAAAGTGGGAGTCCTTGGTAAAATTGGGTAACTTTTAGATAATATTCACTAAAGTAGTTTCCTTGTAAAGTGAGAGTTGTTAATGAAATTGAGTAATATTGAAATAAATCCCCTAAAATAGTTTTCTCAGAAAATGGAGTTGTACGTAAAATTGGAAATATTCAAAAACTATGTTGAATAATTTACTTATAAGTGGGAGTCATTGTTAAATTTCGGTATTTTATTCAATTAAAGTTCCCCAAAATAGTTTCCTTATAAAGTGAGAGTTGTTTGTAAATTAGCTAATATTCGAAAATTCCATTAAATGGTTTTCTAAAATAATGCACATAGACGTAAGAATAAACAATAATGAGAAACCTAGTAGGTACGGGAGTACTGTGTCTGGGGCTTCCATAAATGCTCATAACGGACATGGAGTATTTATTATAAGTATCCTTAAAAAAACTCTTCACCTAGCTTCACTAGTTATCATAATACCTCATAATAATGAGATCTCTAAGTCAATTCATGCTTGCCCTTGTCATGTCACTTTCCTTACTATCCTCTCTTCCACCATCCCAAGCTAAATTGTTCATGACGTACCATGTCCACATTGTCAACAACTTGCCCGGGGACATGCTTCTGCGTTGTCAATCCAAGGATGATGATCTCGGGACCCGAACTCTCCACCCAAATGAGGAGCAACTAATCCGTTTTAAACTCGATTTCTTCAGGAGGACCATCTTCTTCTGCTATGTCCTATGGGAAAAGCGATTTAAGCAATTCGATGCATTTCGGGCGCATCGTGATGAGTATAGATGTGACGGAGGGGATTGCTATTGGTTTGTAAAAGATGACTGGTTTTACTTTAGCAACAATAACCTCACTTGGCATCGTGAGTATACATGGACATAAAACCATGCCATTAGATGTGTCAATCTAGATTATGGTGACTGCACAAAATAATATGGAATAAAGTCAATTCTTATATATCTATCTTTTCCAATTGCTTTCCATTGATGGCATTATTGTTGTGATTACCCTTTTGTGGAGTTCCTTCTATCAAATAAAATCAAGGACTTAATTCACTCAAAAGAACAATCAATTAGCCATTTGACTTAGGTCAGATGAGATTTATCAAAAAGTCAAGGATAAACCACGAAAAAGTCCCAAACATGTTTTTGTGTACCTTCAAAGTAATATTTCTTGGTCTCTCAATTCTCTAAAAAATGGACCACACATCATTATTGCCATAATTCGCAGTATTGCTCCTTTTTTTCCGAATAGGCTAATTCTAGATTTTGTAGGATATGGCTAGATTTGGTGAATCTACTAAGAGATCATATCTTGCAAGATCAAATCTACACATTTAATGCTCTCATTAATGCTTAGATTTTCCTAGGATTTTTAAAAGATATTGTTAGATATTATAAGGTATTGTTAGATTCTCTTGGATTCTCTCTCTCTTTCTCTCTTCTTGTCAGATCTTCCTTCCTTCTTGCTAGCCCATGTGCACTCATTTAATGTCTATCCTAGGTAAATTAAGCTAGGTCCTAACTCAATCTAGCCTATATTGGTCAATCTCCTTTGTTTCTAGACTAAATCAATCGCAGCAAGGGGCTGGGCTTTGAAGAAGGCTCTCCCACGAGTCGATTGGTGTTAATGGTGTCACCTAAGGTGGCCAAAGCGGCGAGAAGTAGTCTGTCGAAGTTGTTAATTCGTGGGTTAAGGTTCTGGGGAAAAGCTCCGACTTCAAGGAAAAATTTGAGACTTCAAGGCGATGTCGATGACAATGCTTGGTGGCTTCATGCTCAGGGGACTCCCAGCTATCGATTGGAAGTGGTGGCGGTGAATGGATCTCACTAGAAGAGGCGTGATGGTCGAAAAAAGCTTCGGCAGCGAGGTTTTGGGTCGAGAATGTGGGCTTTGCTTGAAACGACGATTCTCGACCAAATCAATCCCAACCAAAGCCAAAACTAGGGTAAAGGGATACCTAGCAAGCCATTTGGAAGCAACGGCGTGGACTCTAGATTGAAGGATTGACCAAAAGACGGCGAGGAAGATCGTTGGAGTTATTGGAAAAATAGGGGAAAATTGATCCATGAAGGCTTCTTTTGAGGGTTGCCACCGAGGTTCACGGCGAAGATGGAGGCGATGACTAGTCAGAACGAAAAGAGGGCATGACAAGGAAGACAACGGTACTAACGAGTGCCACACGAAGGTCGGAACTGAAAGTTATCGCTGTCAAAAGAGGAATGGTCGCACAAGTCCAAAATAAGGGGCTCGGCCTTGAACGAAGGGGAAAACATCATGCCGACAACAAGTGGAGGCCAGTCATTGGTTGTGACGCATGCCGACGGGACGTGAGAGGTGACCGACAACCTTTGCCGAAGGTTGGCTGGCCATTTGGCCAGCAATGGGGCCTGTTTCGCACATGCATGCCATGTGCTCACTAAAATGGCCAAGAGAGAAAAGAGAAGAGAAGGCTGGGGTCCAGTTCGTGCGGGTTGGACTGATTCACGCGCGATCGAACAAGTTTGGCTCGCAGGTTGGACCAATCCAACATTGACCCGATCAATTATCCAAATAATAATAATAATAATAATAATAATAATAATAATAATAATAATAATAATAATCCAAGAAAATTTCCATAAATTCAAAATAGCTCTCAAAAACTAAAACACGAATAACTAAGTTTTGGGGGACCAAAACGCGATTTTCGAAAATCCAGAATCACCCAAAACGAATTTTCATAGTTTAGTCGGGGGAACTCCCGGGGCTGGCAGGACACTAACTAAACCTGTAAATTCACACAATAAAGCCTCTAAAAGGGGCCGGAAGTGGGATGTTACAATAAGAATAAGGGTAAACAAGTCATTTACATCGATAGGGTCACACACACACGTAATATATATACGTCACACTCCAAAATTTACAAGGATCGGAAAATGATGCGGCCATACTTTCTAACAAAGGACGCAACCTAAAATATAATCAACAACATGATATCAACATATATTCTTTTAAAATTATATTTGACGAAAACCAAGAGGTTGGTTTGAACGTTAAAGTTTTTTCAATCCACCAAAAAGAAAATGTACAACTTTGAGTTCAACCAACCCAGTAACTATTTACAATCTCATATAAACAACTAATTAAAATATAACTCAAACTTTCTACCCCAAAAATCCTCATATAGGGCTCTCCTACTATCGGCCACTGGCCAAGGAACCTGAAAAGAAGTAATTGGATTGCCAAAGTTCACAGGCAGCTGGCAAGGCTTTGCAGCCCTAGCCCAAGCCCTTCGCCACTGCATATCATCGCATAGATGATTTTCGAAGAAAAAAACTGATCAAAAGAATTATATTTAAATTTCTTGACAAAAATTAAAGCAGAAATTGTATAACGTCGAAAAAGAAAATTAAGGCTATGATGCAGGAACAATCCTCATGTTTGACAAACATGCCACATTGCATGAAAAATGCAGTCATAACTGGTTAAAAGTAAGCGTCCGAATTTCCATGGCTGCGTCCATGGTTGGAATGAGCAACCCCAGCCGAGTAAGTAGCACATATCTTTTAAGCAGATCGAGCAACTATTATGTATCATATAAAGCCAAATCAGGACTCATAGTTTAATTTCAATGTATAATATACATATCTAATCAAATATGCATCGTTTCATATTAATGAGCTTTCAAAAAAATTCAGAAAAATATAGTTAAACCTCAACAACAATGTATACATTAATGGTCAAGTTCATTGATTAATCTCCTCAAAACCATATCCATGATCCATTTCACTAATTAATATATTGTTCAATACACTACCATGGTCATAACGCAACGCTTGATAATAAGGCAACCAACATTCCCCCTTGTTAAGGTCTTCACCTACAAAGCTCGGCTCAGAAGGATATCTTAATCCGGATGCATACTCGCATGCCCTTCACTGGGCTCACAGCTACATTAAGCATCAACAAAATGAATAATAATATTTTTCATGATTCATAAAGTCAATGTAGAATTATTACGACAAAACTATTTTTTAACCCAAACATGTCTTTTGTTTCAACCAAAGACTAGAATAAGTATCTCAAATCAACACATGATATTTCAACATTTCAACTCATTCGCTAGAAACGCCTTTTTTAACACGCTTTCAAAATATTCGTGATGATCAAGAAGTAGTAAATGTTCAATCCAATTTTTATGCAATAACCATGCCATTTTGTAATTCCTACTATACATATTCTATATTGCATTCAAAATATGAATTTACATATCTAAAGAAGATATAGAACCACTCACATAGGTTCATTCACAATCAAATAACAATTTTGACTCACTTTTGAACTTGCGATCCCATCAAAAATTGGGAAATAACATCAAAATCGCATAAATCATTACTTCAACTATGAATAGCTCAATTGTTTATGAAATGACTCATAAGCGCCAATTAAACTCTTTATCGAAACAAGTATTCAAAATTATCCGCAATGTGGCACTTGAGCACAGAGTTTGATTATGCAATAATTCTCTCTATCGAACTCCGTTTCAAGCAAACTTATAATCCAAATAAAGATCTTTCAGAGTACTAGAGGACCCACAATTTGGATAACCAAAAATCGACCCGAAAACGACGAAATTTGGCCGAAATCTACTGTGTGCGTACTATTCTTTGAGTGCAGAAAATTTTAAAAACATGTTTCAGACAAACCGTAAGGTCAAATCTACTATGGCTTCTTTATACCCCGAAGTATCATAACCCCAAAATTTCTCAACCTTATAATTTAAAAATTGGACTTCACTACTCATATATCATAAAACTCAGAATATGTGCCCTAACTTCTAATACTATTTTAATCAGACGAATAAAGAGTGCGAGCACTTATCGGACGTTATGATACGTGATGTGTTTGGCTTCGTGAGCACCTCACAGCATATGTGCAAAATCCCTATTTCCCTTTCTTCTTTCTTTCTCTCCTTCTTCTTTCCTTTTTTTTTCTTTTTCGCAAGTACCTTCTACCCGAGCCTCCCCTATCCTTTTTATTCTTTGACTATTGACCTTCATTTCTTTTTTGTTATTTTATTGTGGGGCCCACCACCTTCTCTTGGCCTAGTAAAAATGAAGGTGGTATTACATATTACATGTATTCGTGTAATTCCTTTGACTAGGATAATACAAAACATGGATTTACTCCCCCTCAACATAGTATCAGAGCAAGGTTAAACTGTATCGCCACAATAGCCCACCATCGCCATTCACCACCCCCATCGCCCTATCTAGCTAGAGGGGCCAATCCGTAAGTGCTAATCACCCCTCTAGATGTATTGATCACTCCTCAACGGTACTTGTTCTCGTCGTTGTAGATCTGATAAGGAGTTTTGCTCGCTAAAAGCCATCCAGTGATCACTTCTCCTGACATCCATTCTTCAGATGTGGCAGGGAAATTGGTATTTACTCAATCCTTTTTAATAGCAAAATGATTCTGGAATATTGGATGGTTCCGGTGATACATTGCTACTGATTATATGATCTTAAGGACCATCTATAAGGTCTCTTGACTCCTTCATGGACCAATTAAATCCACTTGTGTTTGTTATTGTGGTCACTGAGAGTGACCAAAACGAAGGTTTTTACTAGACCTGAGCTCTTGAGCTCACTCCTGGATAGTCCTAACATTTGTTGATCTGTAAGATAGTTGTGCTAGGTTTATGCCAAGAGGGAGGGGCGGGGGAGAGAGAGAGTACTGATGGGTGACTAGTGAGTTAGAGACAAAGCGAGATTGAGGGTATTGATGATAAAGAAATTGGCCCAGTTCCCATCTTAGAACTGAGAACCAGAGCAGCAGCCTTAGGAACTACCTAGAATTGATTATTCTGGTCCAGTTCAGGCAGTTCCCGCTCTATTCGGTTCCCATTGCATACCCCTACTTTGAACTTTTAAGGTCTATGGTATTCTACAATTTATACTCAAGTGCAAGGCCTATGTTGGACAAGTCCAGGCTTATCCCATTTCTTCCCCAAATGTCTTTGGGTCTATTCCTAAAGTGAGGTAAATTACGCAATAAAATAGAGTTATCATTTAGTCAGATAAATATAATTATAACATGAGATGTATAGATAATTAGGCTGGTAAAAGCAATTGGAATTCAAATATCTAATTAGGTTTTGTAAAAGCAATATGATTGAGTTAATCTAAGATATGACCAGTATGAAAAAGATATAGTGCCTAAGAAAAGATAGGAAAGAGAGATGAGAAGACCATTGGATAAAGATAATCGGCATGTCAGGTTTAGGACTCTAGACTTTGTGGGTTGATTATATGGATATAGTTCGTAAGTTGTGTTTATCTTTGTGTGTATCGTGCAATTATTGTATTATTTGGTTTTATGGGTTGACTATCTATAGATAACTAGGCATGCTTATTGTCTAGTTATATTTACACGAGGGACAATTGAAAAGCTCAACTTTGTGGGTGTGAAAGGAGAAGGTAAACAATGAACGAGGATCTAAGCATTTGCTCAATGATCAGCTCCGTTAATGATAATCAAATTGTCTCCTATACTAGTCTAATTGCTAACAAAAGTGTAGTTTGACCCTTTAAAAGGCACTTGGATAAGAATTATATGATACATTAGTGAAATGATTAAATTAAGTAAAGTTGAAATGACTTTCTATCTTGGGATTTTCGTGATCTAAAAGGATAGATCCATAAGTTGCCTGATTAAGCTTTTTTCCAACTTAATTCCATATCAGAGATGATGAAGGAGACTTTATGGGCAAGCTCTCCAAGTGGAGAAAATAATTAGCGTAGCATTTAAAGTGAGAGACATCTCCTCATCCTAAAGAGAAGTCCTAAAATAAGTATAGAAGCATATAAATCCTAGTTTTCATGCGACTAGTGCTTGAGATATAAATCCTAGATATTAATGTCAACTTATAAAATAATATGAAATGCTTTTATAAAATGTTGAATATGATTGATCAACTTAAATGTCCACTTACAATTCGACATGTCTTGTAAACTAATAATCTACGCATATTAAAATATATATATAGTAATCAAACAATGAAAATTTTTCTAGATAATGTATGTTTGTATACCTTTAAATAAAGTTGTGTCCATTTAGATATTACAATAATTTAAGATTTTTCTGTAAAACCATAAATACAAGTTGCAACAAATCAATTATTTTAATTTATCTTTATGTTATCAATTGAGTGTTGGATATTAGCAAGATTTGGTATTTATTGATGTCATAAAATTTAATGCAGGGTTGCCCGTGAGAGCTCGCTCATTGAAATACTAATTATGTCACGCCCCGGTTCCTCGGGGTCGTAGCACTAATTCCAGGATCCTACCTCACGCTAAGTTTTACAAACGAATCTAGTTCTTAGTCAAATTTGTTCCCAAGGTAACACCACAATCCACTTTGATCAAGAAACTTACTTCCCATAGATACAAGGATAAGTCAGGTCAAAATACAAAAAGGGGAAGAAAACAGGAGGAGACATAACAAAAGTCTAGAGTCACGGTCGCCGCACAGCTATACAATCAAAAGTCGCGGGGAAAAGAGAAGGGAGAGTACTAATCCCTAGCTGCCTCCATTGGCCTGGGCCAATCTCGCACGCACGAAGGCTTCGGGTTATCCACGGTGCCATCCTCTGAGTCATCTGCCCCATCAGGGTCTTCGAAGCCGGACTCGTAGCCTCCCTGAGGTACCTTGCACTCCTCGACCAATAACTCTAGTTCGGCCTCATGGAAACCCGTATACACGCAAATGTGCTGATGTGGGTACCAGATGTGCTTCGTGGCGCTCCAAATCCAACCTGTCGTGCTGTGGGATTCTTGGATTAATCCATCTTCCTTTACTTCTATGTCTATGACCTCTCCCATGTCTCTAGGGGGAGCGGGGGCTGCCGCCATACCGTTCCCTTCGTCTTCCTCTTCTTCTTCATCCAAGTTGAAGGGGATATCCGGCTCCAGATCCCCCTCCTCCTGATCCTCCTCCTCCTGAAGATCCCACTCCAGCTCCAGCTCCAGCTGCTGCTCCCAGTCCTCCGGATCCAGAGGTTCCAGCTCCCGTAGATCCCAAGCTTCCTCCTCGTGAGGGTCCTCCTCCATAAGCTCCTCTTCCTCTGACTGGTCCTCCAAGTCTGATAGGTCCTGAACCGGGTCCATACGGGGGTCCTGGGATGGTGGGGTGGTGGAATGAGATACTTGGTATCCCAGTGAACGAACCCTAATCCTAAATTAGGAACACCCCTGCCCTAGGGTCCCTAAATCGACCCTCCCAACTCTCGGCTTCCGATGGTCTGTCAGTCGACTCTAGGCAAGCCTAGCTGTAAGTCTCTCATCCCAAGGTCCCCAAGCTTCGCGCAGAAACACTCATTACTAACCCAAAACGAAGAACTCCCCACCTCTAGATCTCTAAACTAAAGGTAGACTATCGAACGTCATGGGGGTCTAAGCAACTTACAGGGTGGGGCAGGTCTACTAACAAGACCCTAATTGCGGTTATAAGGAATTTGTCTAGGCATAACTGATTAAATTAAAGCGGCGCAAAATTAAACGCACAAAGTAGTACTTGAATCGCCAAATTATAATAATAATTTAATGCAATTAAAAAGCAAATAGGGTTCTTAACTAATTTAATCAAATGCTATGCGGACGAACATTAATGATACATGACTAATTAAATTAAATTGTAGAAATAGACGAAATAAACAATTCGAAGATTTTAACAGAGGTGTCAATCCGACCCTTCTTTCTCCTCGAGGGGTCCCAACTCTGACCACGCTCGAGCACAAGCAAACGTACGAGGGCATTTCTCGTAAAACGTGGGATGCCAGTCCCTAGGTCGACACAAGTCGAACTACACCACCTAAGTGGTCAACAATCTACCATTGTCCAATACGGCTAACCAATCTAACTAATCAACGAATTTTACGAATAAATAAGGAGTCCTAGCCGTTCTACTCGCCCTAGCCATTTCTACCCGTTTCCTACTAAAACAGCAAATGCGCCTAATAAAAGTTTAGAATCCACTCACTTGTGAGTTTGCCTGGCTAAATCCCCCTTGCTGTACTCCTGGTTGAACCCAAGAAAATTTTAGAATTTTCCTCTTTTACTCTTTTTTTTTTCGGGCCGCGCAAGCTGGACCTGGGCCGGGCCGGCTGACTGGGCTTGGGTCGGTCGGCTGATTGACTGGCCGACTGGGCCGGGTCGGCTGGGCCGTTGACTGGGCCGGCTGACTGGGCTGGGCTGGCCCGCAAGCTGGACTTGGCCGGCGGCTGCTGGCTCCTCCGGCGCCGGTCTTCTTCTCCGGCTAGCTCGGCTTCCGGGTCGGGGAACCGGGTCGAGCGCCGGGTCGCGAGGGGTGTTCGGGTTCCGTCTCTGTTTGTCGTCGGCGGTGCGCGTCGGAGCTTGGGACCGGTCGGAGAAGGAAGCTGAGCTCACGACGCGTCGATTGGTGGTTGTGGCTTCGTCGGAGGTGGCCGAAATCGACGGGAAAACGGCCACGAAGTCGCGGCTTCCTCCTAAGCCTCCGAAGTGGTTTTCAAGTTTCAAAGCTTCGATTCGGCGTCCACAGGCCAAATCGGAAGGGGGAACCACCGGAAAAGGAAACTAGGGAGTGAGGGAACCGATTGGTGGGTGAGAAGTGAGCTGAGGAGGTCGGGGTAGGAAGGAATGGGGTGGTTTTTGGCTGCGGTTTTCTGGGTTCCAAGGCTGGCCGCGAAGCTCCCTGCAACTGGCTGCCGGTGACAGACCACGGCGAGTCTTGGCTAGCTGACAACGGCTTCGGGAAGGGGGCGACTCAAGCTACGCGGGGACACCAAGAACGCACGAAGAGGAGGCCGGAGCTCCGAGAAATCCTCCCCTCAAAACCCTTGCCCACTCGGTTTATACCGAGTGGGAGCAGGTGGGGGAGGCCGAGAACTCGGCTTCCCAGGCCACGCGGCGCCTCCCCCGTGGCCACCATCCCCTCCGACGGTCACTTCCAAGTCAGGGGTGGGTGGCTGCAGGGCGTGGCGTGGCTGAGGCGACGTCGAGCGGTGGAATGCACAGTGCATTCTACCTGCTCGACAGAAGGCCCGAGAGAGAGAGGAGAGAGGGAGAGGGGGAGAGCTCGTGCGCGTGCTGTGCACGTGCCGTCCGGTCCGACCCGGTCGGACCGGCGGTTCGCACGGTCTGGCCGGCCGGTTCGCTGGCCGGTCTGGGACTTTTAATAAAATAATGTATTTTAATTTCCAAAAATCGGAAAAATGCTTTAAAATTTCCTAAAAATTCAGGAAAAATCCCGAAAAATCAAATATCGAATTTCATGACATTTTGGGCCCAAAATAAATTTAAACTTAAATTTTCATTAATTTCCAAGCCTTTCCAAATTTTCGCTAAATAAAAAGGGAAATTGCCAATTTTCCCTAAAGTCCCAGTAGGCTAAAATCGCGGACCGACTCGGCCGTTACAAATTAGATGAACAAGGATTTTTGTTTATAATTTTTTTTCAAGGGTAGCAGTTATTTTGAAAAAATGAATTCATGTTACAAGAACTTTCATGTTTCAGGATATCTAATTTTTGTATTGTCTATGATTTTGGTTATTCATCGAATAATTAACTATTGATTGTGAATTGTGAAATCTTCCATTATTGCACGGATCAATCTTGTTTCTGCATATCGTTTAAAAAAGCACTTGAGTAATGAATGAAATAAATAATTTTTTTGGATTTTTTCTCATTAAGTTAACTAGTTGCTTAAGATTTTTGTCATAACTAAATGACTAGTCTCGTTTACTTGTCATCATGCTTCCATTTAGTAAATAAAAAGTTTTTACGATAAAGCAAAGTCCTATGAGCCTTTTACCGGTCACATGGGTCAACTGATCATGTCTATTTGCATAAAAGATGAGAATACATAGGATTTTAACACGTGATACAACCATTGAAGCCATTGCATAAGTAGTATCAATGGCAGTCATTACATGAGAAGAGAATGAAGGGGAAGGTATTGTCATCTAAAAGTACAAAGTTCAACTAGTTAAGGATTGAAGTTTAGTACTTAAGCATATTGAGGCATGTGCCTCTCTTAACATATATTGGTAAGCTTGATGTTCATCGTTATCTCAGGGCACTCGTTGTCTACACAGTTAGGAAGTACTTGTTCTACAGATGGTGTGCCTTGGTCATTGGGTAAAACGTTGTTGATTTGGCTGGAGTTGCTTGATAGAGTCGGGAGAGAGTAAGAGTTTTCTGAAGTTTCAACAGCTGCAATCTCATTACCACCGTCATCAATACTTCTATCTGAAAATCTGCCTTTTCTAAAAGTATGGGAATTGACATCTCTTTGGTAAAATCTTCTTGCTAATGCAACAATTTTCTCCCACAACGAACCTGAAGGACTTGTTACTTCATGTCATTTTCTTTTTTACGAACAAGACCATGAATATGACGAGAGCAAAAACTGCAACAACTCCAGCAATGAAGAATAGGCCCCAGAAACAGTCAAGACCAAAGCTGTTGGAAGAAACCGAGGAATTTCGAATGCAGGCAGTTGGTTTTCAATGTAAGCTGCTTGTTTTCGATATCTGTCATTTTATGCCCTCAGTTACGTTGAGGATTGCTCTCGAGATATCTGGTACAAGCGCAGACCCTTTGGGGAAAACCTGTAAACAAAATTATGGAAAACCTGTAAACAAAATTAAGTAGGTCATGAGATTTTTGAATCAAAGAAATAACTACTAATCCTAGTAATTGGAAATTATGAAGGTTTTCTCTTTTGTCGAGAAGAGGAATTGAGAACTTACAAAGCCGAATCCAGCAGTTTTAAATGCCGGGATCAAAGTATACTTGTTGCAATATTGAGAAAGAACATGTTCAATGTAGGGTATTCGGTTGAATGCCACTACGATCCCGCCACCTTTGCGCTTCCATTGGAAAGAAGTGCATCGCACTCTTCAGGAGACTTGTATGATATAAGTTTGGAATTGTCGAACTTCATATGCTTTAGCATGCCATAAATAAAAGAGCCGCGCTAGTATCCCACCGTTTCTCCACTCTTTAGGAGCTGATCCACATGAGTCACAATTGGTTGAAGATTCACCTCCAAAAGAGAGCTCAAGCTTGCTAGGTAACTTTGCATTAGCATAAGTACCACAAAAACCCAACACAACAAATCTTTCTAGGTTGCTTAATCTCTCTCCCCTGCAATCCAAGTTAAGGGTAAGAACATAAATTCTCTAACAATGATATGTAATTCGCAACGTTTGATTGATCTATTAAAGTAAAGGGTGACTACTTTGTGTGAAGACCTTGGTTGAAAAGGAAAACCAAAAGCTTGTGCTAACTTAATGCATAGCCGGACCCCTGAAATCCACATTGATCCGATGTTCAAGAATCCACATGAGCAATGATATAAACACAAAGAAGCATACGGTAGTTAGCCAAAGGTCCCAAGTGAGAGGCTTCAAGAAAACACAAGCATTCTAGCACTTGTTGTCCTTGTATGGCACGACCATCGCGCCCCCGGTTCACTGTATGGTAAGGTGAAATCCACGAATAATGATCTGTTAGCGATGATCAGTCGTATCACCTACCACTGCATCATAATTATGTTCCAACAAAAGGAAGGGAATTATTTTTGTCAACCACATGATAGCATAGTAAATTTTAACATGTAATCCAATGAAATCAAGCACTTGCAATGGGTTGTCTCACCTGGTAAAATACTTGTTCGATGATGTCATCATAACTGCCAGCGCTACTTCCATTAGGCAAGACAAACGCAATAAGGTCGTAAGCCACAGCATAAGGCAATTTTTCTATGACAACCTTGACTGGTTTGGCAAGTTTTGCAATCATAACTGTGAGTTAATCTATTGAGCACCAGGTGGAAACTCACTTATAATAAGCACTCTCTTTTATTGCAATAACATGCTTACACCACTCACGCGATAGGATATCTCTGTAGACTCTCTGGACTACTCTACTCTTTCCTTGCCTCTCTATACGCATGCTCTGGGAAGGAGGATGCTGCCTATTTATAATCATTTTTTACGGACGTACTTTTGGAAGAATAGTGAAGACATAGGCAATGCTTTCTCACGGCACTCCACAACTCTTTAGGCTATTATATCAGATTTTTGTTGTTTTTTATTCTGAGCCACACACTTCTCCAACCAACAAGCGACGGTCTTATAGCCATCGCAGGAAATTCTAGAAAAAACTTGCTGTGGTCAAAATGTCTGCAATTTGATCATTTGTCTTCATCTACTCCATCTTTTATCTCACCTTGTGATACTTTTTCCCGCATGAAATGATAGGATAATCAATTTAGTGTTGTAAATAATTACCCAACAAGTTGAGGGTCTTTTTCTCATTGCACTTAGAGTATCTCGGTTCATAACATTTGGAAAATTTCTACAATTATTAATATTTAGGAATTTAGTCTCAATCGATTTCACAAGTGAAAATTGCATTCAAGTGATTGATATAGTAATAGCGGATGCTGAATTATATTTTTGTGCTCTTAGTTTTGATATATGATTTTATAATGAGCAGAATATTATTTAATATCAAATTAATTTCCTAAAATGGCAGTAAAGCTCATAATGCCTGATTAAGTGTTAACGGAGACTAATACTCTTTAAATTTTCATATCGATCAAGTGATAAATTACAAATTTAATGAGATAAATATTTCTTTGCGATCATCAAGTTTTGCTAAACATTTTAATGGGTCAAAGTATTTTCCTCAGACATCAATGTTTAAAATGGACATTGATTTTATTATTTTCATACCGATTTAGCTAATGTTTTTTTCAATTTATTAAATACGTACTTTGGAAACTTAAGATTTGAGCCATTTGTCTTTCTTTGATTAATACCACATGCCCTTGGTAACATCATGCTTAGCCAAGGCCATGCCATAATGCCTTGCATCATCTAACTCAACCTTAGTCCCTTGATGAACTTGATGAATTATACTCCCACTTGCCAAGTAGAGAAGAAGTCTTCTCAAGTATCTCCTCTTGTGACTAATCTTGTTGAGCCAATATACCTCTCTATCTTACGCTTAATAATTGTTGCAGAAGCCAAACAATCGAACAATTGAATAGACATAATAAGAAAAATAAATCAAATATCAAGTTTATGTAACTCGGTCGAAGTGACTAACGGCCATTGGGAAAACAGTAACAAATTCCACTATAGATCAAGCGATATGATTAATATTATTATTACACTCGAGTCACTCAAATACTCTCATAATTTCTCAAACCTCAACTATATCAAATAACCCATAGTGTTTAGCTCTCACAATTTCTCATGAAATAATGTCTCAATCTGATGAAGGAATTATACAAATCTTGCGGTCATAAGATTTGATTTCAGCTTCCAACACTTGCAATGGGTTGTAAGAATGATCACGTGCTCCCTCTGCACTTCTTCGCACAGTAAGCAGGCTCACTGCTCCACTATCAAGCATTCAAAATGGCGCTTCTCGTACAGAGAGCACTATTTAAAGCTTCATAACTATATATTTGTATAATATATATGGAGAAGGAAACTAATTATAAGTCTGACCCATCCATGGAAAGAGAATCTCAATTGGAGAGATATCCTGGCACAGCATCCACTTAAATTCGGTCAATTCAAGTTAGCAAAATCCATGGTCAACTTTCATTTTTTATTTGTCTTGGCCGACTTAGACTCTGGTAACTAAGATAATGGTGCCCTCCTCTTTTAGTTTTCTTTTTCTTTAATTCCGAAATTCATATTATTATATTGAGCTCAAACTCGAGATACATTTTAATAATAATTTTATCCTATGGGAATTAATTACTCTAACCATGGCCATTATCTCATTTCTTCATTTTTATATGGCGATATAGAATCGTTGAGATCCATTTATCTCATTTCTTCATTCTTGCAATGATGATATAGAATCGTTGAGATTTAACTAGTGCTTTTAATCTTCACAAGTAAAAGCGAAGGTCCCATACTTGTATTAAAGTTTCTGTCTCAATCTTTTGGGATCGGACAAGAAAACTAAAAGTTTCGATATTGTTCAAGTCACTTTCAAGACAAGTAAAAACTTCAGGGATTAAGTTAAGTTATGTTATTTAATGCCCTTACTTGATTATGTGATGGTTGTGATTTTAGTATAAGAAGCTTTAATGGTTGGGTGTTGAAAGACTATGTTTGTTTGGTTTGACTTGATGAATTCTTGTATGTTGTGGAAGTGTTCCAATGCGTTCCACTAGAATTGATAGCATATGTAATGGAAAAAAAGTGTGAGAATGGATGAGTTGTTGAAGTGGGAGTGTTGAAAACAAGTTAAAGGATTTTTTTAAGGTTTCTGGTCATAATAATGAAATTGCCAAATCCGTGGAAAGTTAGTCGAATTCAATAAGGAGTTATCCATTTTCAAAGTTACTGATTTTGGAATTACCGGATTGTGAAAGCTAACGAAGTTATCCATTTTCAAAGTTACTGATTTTGGAATTACCGGATCGTCAAAGCTAACGAATTTAAAAAGAAAAAATTATTCTTGATTTATGATATCTGAATGCTATCCATTCTAAGGTAATCATTAGAATATTATTGACATATGATAATAAACAAGAGGTAATTGGGTTTTATTACGTAAGGAAGCAATGGATGAAAAGTGATGGTGTTCATATTTTTGTGATGATTAAGTGCAACGATGTGATTATCGTATATTGATCTTTAATATACTTATGTGCATCATTATTGCATGTTGAATAATAATTATATAAAAATATTTCATCGTCCATGAGAACGGATGCTTCAAGAGTATTTTGAATGTTTGAGAAGCGAGATGTTCCATGTGTCAAGATGTCCGGGGAGGCGTTCACGCACAAGCATGAGTCTGGAGAGAACACCCCTCCAAGCACCATGAACCCACAAAATAGTTTTCACTAAAATACTTTTCTTATAAAGTGGGAGTCCTTGGTAAAATTAGGTAACTTTTAAATAATATTCACTAAAGTAGTTTCCTTGTAAAGTGAGAGTTGTTTATGAAATTGAGTAATATTGAAATAAATCCCCTAAAATAATTTTCTCATAAAGTGGAGTTGTAGGTAAAATTGGAAAACATTCAAAAACTATGTAGAATAGTTTACTTATAAAGTGGGAGTTGTTGTTAAATTTGGGTATTTTATTCAAATAATGTTCCCCAAAATAGTTTCCTTATAAAGTGAGAGTTGTTTGTAAAATTAGCTAATATTCGAAAATTCCATAAAATGGTTTTCTATGAAATGGAAGCTTTTGGTAAGAGTAGGTATTATTTAATTTCCTAAAATAGTTTCTTTCTAAAGTGGGAGCAACTGTAAAAATATTTAAATAAAATGCCCTAGAATAGTTTTCTTATAAAGTGGGAGTTGATAAAATTGGGTAATATTCAAATAAAATAGCGGAAATGGCTAGTAATATTGGGAAATATCCTAAAATTTCCTTAAAAAGTTGCCTTATAAGTGGAAGGTTGTTCCTAAATTGGGTAATATTTGAAAATTTCCTAAATTAGTTTTCTTATAAGGTAAAAGCGGCAAATATATAAGTAAACTAAATAATGCACATAGAGGTAAGAATAAACAATAATGAGAAACCTAGTAGCTTCCATAAATGCTCGTAACGGACTAAGAGTATTTCTTATAAATGTACTTCAAAAACTCTTCACCAAACTTCACTACTTATCATAATACTTCTCAGTAATGGATTGTCTAAGTCAATTCATGCTTGTCCTTTCCTTGTCATTCTCTTTCCTATCCTCTCTTTCACCATCACAAGCTACTCTATTCACAAGGTACCATGTCCACATTGTCAACAACTTGCCCGGGGACATTGGCCTGCATTGCAAATCCAAGGATGACGATCTCGGGGCCCGAACCCTTCGCCCAAATGAGGAGCAACTAATCCGTTTTCGACTCCAATTCTTTAGGAGAACCCTCTTCTTCTGTTCTGCCCAATGGGAGGGGCAGTTTAAGTACTTCGTTGCATTCTGGGCGCATCGGGATGAGAAAAGATGTGATGGAGGGGATTGCTATTGGTCTGCACGAGATGACGGGTTTTATTTTAGCAACGATAACATCACATGGGACCGCGAGTACACATGGACATAAACCATGCCATCAGATGTGTCAATCTAGATTATTTTGATTGCCCAAAATAGTCTAGAATAAAGTCAATTCTTATATAATTTCCATCTTTTCCAATTGCTTTCCACTGATGGCATTATTGTTGTGATTACCTTTTGTGGAGTTCCTTATATCAAAATCGAATCAAGGACTTAATTCACTTGAAAGGACAATCAATGACCCATTTGATTTAGATCAGATTAGATTCATCAAAAAACCAAGGATAAACCACTAAAAAGTCCCAAATATTTTTTGTGTACCTTCAAAGTAATATTTCTTGGTCTCTCAATTCTCTAAAGAATGGACCACACATCGTTATTGTCATAATTCTCAATAAAGATCATTTTTCTCCGAATAGATAAATTTGACTACACTTACAATGAAAAAGGAAATTATTTCAAATGTATCTAGTGCTTGTTCATGGTCAAAGGTATAGGGCCACAGACCTCAAGCTATATGTTTTGAAAAGACAATGTTGGGACCACATCCCATCATATACAGCTAATTAACATGAGCATGTAACTTCTCCTGTCCTCTTTGCGTAATTAAATGACAATGATCTGTGTGCATGTAAATCAATCAAATTTCAATTCAACTTCCATCAGAAATAGTGGGGTGTGCTTGTTGATTACGGTCGATGGAGAGAGAGAGAGAGAGAGAGAGAGAGAGAGAGAAGGGGGGAGAAGGGTGAGTGGAGAGAAATAAACAAGGAGATTAGTTTCTACATGTTCGAGGGTGGATTCATCTTCTTGAATTTGGGATATTGGCAAATGCTAATTGATATTGAATAAGAATTAGAGATGATTTTTGAAATTATCCTAATAGTATATTTGATAGGCACATGAGATGGACCTACTTATTCCAAATTCAATAGTCAATTATTTTCTTCCCTTACAAAGTCTTACATCATCATCATGATCTTGCTTCTCCCTTTAGTCAAACTTTTAATAGAGTTGATGGTAAAATTAGGGAATATTCAAAAATTCCTTAAGATAATTTTCTTCAAGAGTCGGAGTTGTTGGCTAAATTGGGTCATATTCAAAATTTTCCTAAAATAAGTTTCTTATAAAGTGCGAGTCGTTGATCAAATTGGGTAATTTTCAAATAATATTCACTAAATTAGTTTCCACTATCAAGCATTCAAAATGGCGGTTCTCGTGCATAGAGCATTATTCAAAGCTTCATAACCATATATTTGTATAATATATTTGGAGAAGGAAACTAACTATAAGTCCGATACATCCATGGAAAGAGAATCTCAATAGGAGAGATATCCTGGCGCAACATTCACTTAAATTCGATCAATTCAACTTAGCAATTTTCCTTTTTTATTTTCCTTGGCCGACTTCAACTTTTCTTTAATTCCGAAATTCATATTATTATATTGAGCTCAAATTCGAGATATATTTTAATAATAATTTTATCATATAGGAATTAACTACTCTAACCATGGCCATTATCTCATTTCTTCATTTTTTATATGGTGATATAGAATCGTTGAGATTCATTTATCTCATTTCTTCATTCTTGCTATGATGATATAGAATCCTTGAGATTCAACTCGCGCTTTTAATCTTCACGAGTAAAAGCGAAGGTCCCATACTTGTGTTATTAAAGTTCCTGTCTCAATCTTTTGGGATCGGACAAGAAAATTAAAAGTTTTGATATTGTTCAAGTCACTTTCAAGACAAGCAAAAGCTTTAGAGATTAAGTTAAGTTATTTTATTTAATGCCCTCACAGGTAATTGCTCTTGGCCAAAGTGAAAGTTCTATTTCTGCTTTTGGTGTCGCTCACACGAAACTGAAACCGAGAACTATGGTGACTTTTGAGAGAAAAAAGGCTGATTTCACAATTCTTCTGACGATCTGAGATTGTGTTTATGTGGGCCATGATCATCCGAAGCGATATTTTCATTTTGTTTTTGTGTTTAAGTTTCTTGATCATTATGCCAATTATCCGTTCGACAAAATGCCCCACTCAAGTCCGCACGCGTTTGGCCTCTTGTTTGACATGTTTTGAGAGTATGTTGATACGTCTCCATAGACGCCTGCTGAAATTCCAGCGAGAGTCTTCAAACCTCCTGCGCCTCTAGCCGATCCATGCTGGGCCTTCTGGTACATGGCAGGCCAGAATGGAGAATGTGCGTAGGGTAGTTGTAGAGGTTGGTCTGATGTGTGTGGTTGATCATTCCCCGAAACGTTTGTAGCATTTGAAATCATATGTTACTTAATTTCATTGGGGCCGAGTGAATTTTGCTTTGAAATCTTTATGTTATTAGATGCAAGGGCGTGAATTTAGGCAGTTCACCGAATCTGGCTTTTCTCAGTTCAAACCCATTCTTGCAGAAATAGCCGGATCCACGAATTTGAAGGGCAATTTAAGTACAATTTGATGATTCTTGTGATCTTTTATTGATCTATTTTTGTTCCTTATGTATTTTTGTAGCATTATTACTTCTTTTCTATTTAATATCATCTGCAGGTCCAGATTGAAGGCCATGAATATGGCTTGAAGAAACTGATCTGGGCAGTCTAATACACATCAGTTGTTCTAATACACATCAATTGTTCAACGAAATGCATCAGCCAATTTTCAATCCTAAATTATTTGAGTTTGGTTAACATGATCATTATGTATTGAGTTGATCCATGTGCATGTAAATCAATCACATTTCAGTTCAACTTCAATTTGAAATGGTGGTGATACATTTGTTGATTACGGTCGATGGTGGGAGCTCACAGTAGAGAAGAGGGGGGGAGTGGAAAGTAAAAAAAAAAAAAAGAAAGGAGGGTGTAAGGTTTCTACATGCTTGAGGGTGGATTCATCTTCTTGAATTTGGGATATCTATTGGCAAATGCAAATTGATTTGTCAACAAATTAGAAATAGATTTTTGAAATTATTCCGATAGCATATTTGATAGGCACGAGAGATAGAACAACTTATTCTAAATCAGAAGTCATTTATTTTCTTACCCTACTAAGTCTTACATTATCATCATGATCTTGCTCCTTCCTATACTCAAACGTTTTATAGAGTTGATGGTAAAATTAGGGATTATTCGAAAGTTTTTTAAGATATTTTTCTCCAAGAGTGGTTGTTGTTGGTTAAATTGGGTAACATTTGAAATTTTCCTAAAATAATTTTCTTGCAAATTGGGAGTCCTTGTTAAATTGGGTGATATTCAAATAATATTCACTAAAGTAGTTTCCTTGTAAAGTGAGAGTTGTTTATCAAATTGAGTAATATTGGAATAAATCCCCTAAAATAGTTTCCTCAGAAGGTGGGAGTTGTTGGTAAAACTAGAAAACATTCAAAAATTTCGTAGGATAGTTTACTTATAAAGCGGGATTTGTTGTTGAAATTGGGTATTTTATTCAAATAAAAATCCCCAAAAATACTCACCCATGGATAGCCCAGCTGGTTAGGGCGAACTTGGATTTCGTTGAGGTCTTGGGTTCGAATCCCTTAGGAAGTGCTTGTGATTTAAGTGGGGAGCCATGGCAGTGGGTTAATGTGCTAGTCTCCCCCGAGGAATAGTCGAGGTGCGAGCAAGCTAATCCGGACACCTCAGTTACCAAAAAATAATTCCCCAAAATAGTTTCTTTATAAAATTGGAGTTGTTTGTAAAATTAGCTAATATTCAAAAATTATCTAAAAGGGTTTTCTTCTAAAGTGGAAGCTTTTTGTGAAAGTAGGTTATATTTTAATAAAATTCCCTAACTATTTTCATTCTAAAATGGGAGCAATTGTGAAAATGGTCGAATAAAAATGTGGAAATGGTTACTAATATTGGGAAATATCCTAAAATTCCCTTAAAAAGGTTTCCTTATAAGTGGCAGTGAAAGTTGTTCCTAAATTGGGTAATATTTGAGATCCTAAATTAGTTTTCTTATAAGGTAAAAGCAGCAAATATATAAGTAAACTTAATAATGCACATTGAGGTATGAACAAACATTAATGAGAAACCTAGTAAGTACATAAGTACTCTGTATGGGGCTTCTACAAATATTCATAACGGACGGAGAGTATTTATTATAAATATACTTCAAAAATTATTCACCAAACTTCACTAGTTATCATAATACTTCATAGTAATGGAATCTCTAAGTCAATTCATGCTTGTCTTTGTCTTGTCATTTTCTTTCCTATCCTCTCTTCCACCATCACAGGCTGTTCTATTCAAAAGGTACCATGTCCACATTGTCAACAGCTTGCCCGGGGACATTGGTGTGCATTGTCAATCCAAGGATGATGATCTCGGGGCCCATAACTCCACCCAAATGAGGAGCAAGTAATCCGTTTTCGGATCGGTTTCTTTCAGAGGACTCTCTTCTTCTGCTTCGCCCAATGGGAGGGGTGATTGAAGCAGTTTGATGCATTCCAGGTGCATCGAAATGAGAGAAGATGTGAAGGAGGGGATTGCTATTGGTCTGTACGAGATGACGGGTTTTACTTTAGCAACGACAACATCACATATAACCGTGAATATACGTGAGCATGAACCATGCCATCAGATGTGTCGGTGGAGATTATTTTGATTGCACAAAATACTCTCGAATAAAGTCAATTCTTATATAATTTCTATCTTTTCCGATTACTTTCCGTTGATGGCATTATTGCTATGATTACCCTTTTGTGGAGTTCCTTATGTCAAAATCAAATCAATGACTGAATTCACTCGAAAGGACAATCAAAGACCCATTTGACTTAGGTCAGATTAGATTCATAAAAAAAAAACCCCGGAGAAGGCACTAAAAAGTCGAAGACATATTTTAGTGTACCTTCAAAATAATATTTCTCGGTCTCTCGAAAAAGGAAATTATTTCAAATGTATATGATACTTGTTCATGATGTTAGGGCCAAACAAATTTAATTGCATTAAACTGGCTATATATGTGCTCAAGTTAAGCGTTCTTAGCTTTATTGATAAACTGGTCAATTAATTCTCATGACCAATATTCATTGGTTAGGTTCCCGAATTAGGGGATGGATTTATCTTGGGGAGTAATTAAATCAAAGAAAGAACATCAATACTGCAAGATTTGAACAGGATTGTGGTCGAGTGATTTAAAAGAAGTTGGATATAGGCAGCATTCGGTCAATCAAAGAAGATGTTTGCTTGAAGAAAAGCGAAGTCAATATCACTGAGTAGACTACGAATGAGCTGTTCGCAGGGGACACAAAGAAAGAAATGCAAGAAGGGGTTGATACAGACAATGCAAGGGCAGTCGGAAGACTCGAAAAAGTAAAAAAGAACGAGAAAACAGACATAGGAAAAAAGAAAGAAAAAGAAAGAAAAGAGAAACCTCGTCTGTCCTTTGTCCCAGCGCACTTCTCGCGTTTGCACTGTGGCCAGTCCTTCCGTCTTCGTCTTCATGCAGCAGGCCATCAATACTGGCGAGTCCGGGCAGAGTAATTACGCGCCTCCAGCGCGACCGGTAAGTCTCTCTCTCTCTCTCGCTCTCTCTCTCTCTCTCTCTCTCTCTCGCTCTCTCTCTCTCTCTCTATATATATATATATATATATATATGCGTGCGAGTGTGTGTGCAGCCACGCCCAGCTTCCAGTTTTCGTTTTAATTGCATGTTTGATGCTTTTAGGGATTTAAAAATGCATACGAAATCTTACGTACATGTACTTTTTAGGTTATTTTGGCATTTTTTCTTGTACTTTTCTATAGTTTTTTTATTGAAATACAGATTTAAGCTCGCATGCGCATGGTCATATAAGGATGTGTAAAACATGATTCGTTGATTGCATATATAAGGTTTAACATGTATTGATGAATAGAGCAATATAATTAGTATGTCATGTGATTTTAGGGACAAATGCCCCTATCTTCAAGTCTAAAATCTATGCATATAGTAAATGTGAGACATAAAATTTATATTCCTAGTATGAGGGAGTTTCAACATTTTGATTGGGGATTGACCGTCAAAGTGACACATCTGATTGGATTTGAGAAATATCAATCTTGTATTGTGGTGGAATGTCTCATGTTTTAATATGTAATTCTCCCAAAGGAGCACAATGGCCTTCGCCAATTCAGCATCATCATCAACACAATCCAACTTATTCAGTAACTTGATGGTGTGAGGTCACTTCTTCAATTTTGACACTTTTCTCTTTCCTTTTCTTTTACCAGACCCAAATACTTCAAGATCCTGATCATCCTCCTCATGGTCGATGGTAAGATCGTCATCCTCATCCTCTCCTTCTTCAAACCGATTAAATATGATCCTCCCGAATACTTCTTTCAGTTCCCAATTTGTGCCGCCCTTTACAAGTAACTCTCTTGCAACCAAGAACCATCCCGGATAACAATATATCGCTAAATACGAACCGCCACCAACACAAAGATGATCGAAAACATCTTCATTGCTGTGGTATTTGGTGTAATCATGCACATGAAGACAATGCAAAAAAACAGA
Organism: Melaleuca alternifolia; assembly: GCA_019926035.1. Taxonomy (NCBI): domain Eukaryota; kingdom Viridiplantae; phylum Streptophyta; class Magnoliopsida; order Myrtales; family Myrtaceae; genus Melaleuca; species Melaleuca alternifolia. Next base: position 3,319,885 of record JAGKPW010002540.1, on the reverse strand, counting down.
ACATCCACAACAGAGTAACAAATCTCAGTATACCAATAAATAGCCACGCCGAACGACAGATAAGCAATTAAAAGTGGCACCACCACAAGACAGTACTGACGAGACCGCCACGAATTGCTTCCCTTCCCCGTTCTTCATATACGACAGCAAGATCACACACAGAATCAACAACATCTTCAAGTCCTCAGCAATGTCATCCTTTTTTTCCTTTTCTTTTTACGAATAGTTGTGGAGAATCCTCAGGATTGAGTCACCCAAGACATGAATTACACTTACTATGCTTTTCTTAATTCCAACCGTCAACCGCGTCCTTCACTCCTCACACAAGCACACAATCTCCGCCGACTAGACCGAGATCGACTCGAAGAGAACCAAATTATGATGTAGTGCTCGCACCACCGGCAACAAATCAGCCGCCGAAGATGTCCCAAAAGCAACCGAGATGCATGGCCAGGTCATATACGCCAAACTTGAAGCCTATCCAGTAACTTTGACTTCCAGGAATTGACTCTGACTCCATTATTTGACAAATAATTCCTTCACATTGTTGGGATGCTAATGTGAAGAATGAGAAGAGCAATGGAATCATACTTTAAGGCCTGAAAACACTCTCTTTAAGGAATTATTTGCTCCACATTCTTAACGGTACTGATAAATATTCTCTAGGATACATACAGTAAAGTCTTTTTTGAGAATATTAAATAGCAATTCTTATATACTTCTAAGAACTCTCAAAGAAAAAAAAATAAAAACCAATGGCTATATATCTCTTTGGAAAGAAGTCGAACATAGGAAGAAGAAGAAAACCATTGACCAGACAGAGTCTTTCAATTTTTCAATCTAACTGGAGTCACCACTAACCTATTTTGGGCTAGTTAAGAGCCAAATGAGTCATAAGAGGACGGTTCTCTTCCTACTAACTAAAAATTCTAAGGATGAGGACTTGATCAGAATTTGTCTTATTAATGCCATTTCAGTACCGATTCTCAATCTTTTGAAAACAATTTTCATGCAACCTTTGCCCATTCAATTATCTTTTGCGCTACTAAACTATGTTCATAAATGTGTGCGCAATCAGAAAAGTTAACAACCACAATCAAAGCAATAAAGTTACATAAGAGAGAATAAATCTGATATGATATTAGGCAAAGCATATAAATTACCTTGTTATTGAGCTTGGGAGGAACCCTTGTGATCTAAATTTGAAAATTAAGCCCAAGCCTAATTCTAGCTAAAGATGACTATCCATTGCAAAAATTATCCACTGAAAGATATCTACCAAATGATACCTCAAATTGAAGGCATACATCAGAGTGGCCCCTAAATGTAATCCTAATATAAATGCAAAGAGACTTTTAGCTTTTTTATTTTTTTTATTTTTATATCTATTTCATCTAAGACAAGCTAAAATAGGATTTACTTCAAGATTCAGAAATATGACTGCCTAAGCTGGATGGGCATGAATCAAGTGAAGTTCAATTAAAACTTTATGCAGGATGCAACTACCCAGCTAAGTCTCGCATTTTCCTATCATTTTTTTATTTTCCTTTCTAATTTATCAATTAATTTTTATTTTTTATGACATCTATTATTTTTTATTCATTAATGTTTATTATATATCTTTTATTATTTATTTTTACGTCCCTTTTCAGCTACTCGAAGAGTTACAAGATTTTACTCCCTTGCTACTCAGAACGCTAACCTTAGTATTCAGCTTCATTTTCTTCCTTCTTTCTTATTCACAGCCAAACAGCCTTCTTTTCTTTAATATACACATTCCAGATCAAATCATTCCAGTTTACCGAAACACACACTCATGTGTTCTCGCGTTCAGAACCCAACATGAACCCAACTAATCTAATCAGAACATCAGGAGCAATCCAGACATATCGAAACCTGAACGATTCAGAAATAATCATAAGAACATTGAAATCAACTCGGTTTCACTTGAACTTGGCAGAAACGCGTCTGGATCAAATTAGTTTCATACGAGTGATCCTCACGCCATCCAGAGACACACAGAATCAAATCTGTTCCATGTGAACGCCGGGAGTAAATACCAAACTGACACCTTCGGCGATGAATTTTGAAAGGAATGACTTCTGGGTTCGCTCTTAATGAAGGAACGCAGAACTTCAAGTAAAGCTTATGTGATAATATAGACGAACAAATCCAACAAAGGAGACAATCTCGGTCAGATCTGAATTTAGACATTCGCTGATGCAATTCGGGAATTTCACCAAACACAGAGCAAGCGTTTCCGTCAAAAAGTTTTTGTTTTTTTTTTTTGTCGGAAAGTCGAGGAGTTCGAGTGCAACTAATCAAATCAATAAGCAAATGATCTGAACGACATTGCAGCACGTAGGAGATCCTCAGAATGGTCGTGAAATATTCCTATGGAATTTTGGTGATTCCAAAAATATAATTAGTTTCATAACTTTATGATAAATGTAGATGTTTGTAGTAACGACGTGGTGTAAGTTTCAGAAAAATTGTGACAATATTGATGGTCTCCATGAGATCTATAAAATAAGTCAAAATGACGAAGTTTTCGTAAGGATTTAGAAGTGCCATGGTCGATTGGTCATCAACGTATAGTCTTTGAAAGCTGACATGCTTAGTAGAGTTATTGGAAGTTTGATCTCGAGTTGTTCCACATGGTTTGACTATGGACAACACCGATAGACTGGTGGTGATAAGGAGTATGTGCTACTATCATGTGATAAGTAGTATTGATTCGTGCTATATCAAGTCTTAGAAAGTGCTCATGAATGAGTGCGTCTACAAAGATCTATTGAATGAATTGCATGTTGTTGACAAGGTGAGACTTCATACAAGGAAACCCGATGTTAGTCCGAGCAACTTTGACCATTTTGAGTAAATAGTTAGGGAACGGTAATGTAATAGTAGTAGTAGACTCCATTTTGGAAAATAATGCTATTGACTAAAGAAAGGTTGTCTAAACCTCAGAGATAGCACCAATCGACGCCCTATAACTCCTAATTCCTCCTAAGCATCTCCAAAGAATGAATTGATGATCTCTATGTGAAAAGATTCAACGTAGTTGAAAAGGGTTGTATGGGAAATAGACAAAGCTCGCCATGCTATCATCATCTCTTTATTAAGCAAATTGTGTACCACCTGATTGAAATTCCTATGTAGAGTTCTCGCAATCTTGTAATTAGTGTTAAGAGGAGTCATAATAGTACTTGCGTTTTGATAGCGTGAGCTCTCTATAATGGAAGCTGTCCATGTTGACGATAACTTCTCTTGAAGATTACTAATTTACTCCCGAGTTGAGGCTATTACTAGAGAGAATAAAGGTATGCTTGAGAATTAAACTGAATCATTATAAATTAATGTGAGCTATTTGCTATCTGCTCATTATCATTTATATATGTTTGATAGCTACAGCAACTTAGTTTATAATAACGTCAAATTGCACCTTGCCATCTTCCACGAGAATAATTGTTTGAGTTCAGCAAACAGCTTATTCCCTTTCCAGAATAATTGTTATGTAGAGTGGTTTAATAAGAAAGCTAATACTCGGGATTATGACACAAAGCCTATTATAATAGACTTGCTCATTATTTATACCATATATTAGCATAAGTACTTAAAAAGGACATCGACGGTCAATTTTGACCAAATGTGCAATATGGACCCTAAACTTCAATTTGTTCAGTATAATCACTGAACTTTTGACACATGTTCAATTCAGTCTCTGAACAAAATGAAAATCTTTAATGTTGCTCTTAGACAACATAATTTTTATTGAGAATAAACCTTTTCGCTATAAATTTTGCTAATGCAAATTTTAGTCAATTTTCTAACGTTCATAAAATTTCACATAAAGTTACAATTTTCTAATGTTCATAAGATTCCACAGAGTATTGGACTCTTCAAAAAGTCGCTGAACAACTTATAATAATCTTTGATTCAACATCAATTCTCAACACTTATAAAAGGGACATGAATGAAATATAAAGTCGTTGATAATCAAATATACACTTGTATCATTAATTTAATTATATATGAATATTTAAACCATAAAAGAATTTAGATGAACCTCACTCTTAGTGATAAGAGTGAGAATTATGGTAATTAAGGAGCACAATTCATGGGAAGAATTTCTTTTTTTCTTTTTTGGTCTGCCAAGCAAATCGTTTTACCAATTATTACACTCAAGTTTTTGTACAGTTTCCCACGCTAGTCAGATATAATTCCAAGACGAACGGGATAAAACAAATCAAAGAAAGACGTTGTGGACTGATTAGTCTAGAAAATAAAGACACTTCTGTCTTAACATCATTAAGTTATTGGAGTCTATATTCGCGTATCGCAATTACGTAATTTAACCCGTTAGTTTGTATGTTGAGTTCATGAGACAGTTCCTCCTTCTTGTTCTTTTTCTACTTCCAGAAGACTCGTGAAACATTCTGAAATTTCAGCCAAGTCCACATTGTGCTTGCGGACCAGCACACTTTGGGCAAGTGATCCATCGAACAATCGTCTACACCGAATTATTACAATCAGGATCGGGTTCGTGTCCCGTTTAATATAGTGAAATGGGACTCCAATAACAAGTTCACTTCATGTATTCGCCCCAGTAAACCTCCTTGACTCGTTTCTACGAGGTCACAATGTTTCATGAATTAGAGACCGAGTAGTATTATTAGGGGGTGGGTCCTTTCGAGATGGAAATGTTAAACTTGGTAGCTAGTGCAAGATCCGTCATGATGAATAACTTGAAGCAAAGGCCAAACGTACAGATAATGCCAATTCATCGAGACAAGTTAGCGCTTTCTCTTCTTGGTATTTTGTTGTCATACCCATGAGGAAGAGAGACTTCTTAGATCTTAAAAACCAACTTTGAGAAACCTCCGACCGGAGCTTAGGTCCGATAGATCTCAAGCGAGGCTCACAACTTCCAGAGGTCGAACATGATACACACAAATTCATCTCTTTCTATGATACTTGTGTCTTTATATGGATCAAGAACATACTTCGCGATATTCACGAACGAAAATACAACCACAAAGCCTGTAAAAATGAGAGGAAGAAGAGACTGACCCACTGTAATGCATGATCAATTAGAGTGCTCTTGCATGGCCTTCAATTCTAGCAATCCTCTCAACTTTTCCAGCTCAATATGTTATTGGATCCTGCACCAAAGGTGAATAAGTATGGACAAAAGTTATCACATTGGGGGTGAAAACAATGCAGTGTTATCTTATTCTTTGCCCAACGTAATTATCCTCGAAGGGGTAATTGCACTTTAACTTCAGGGATCATTACCCAGGACTCAAAGATGCGAAACCACAATATACGTAGGATATAGCGCATCCAAGCGCATTTATTGCTTTCAAGGTTTGAATTGACAACTCATCTCTTGGTCCTACAGGCTTCTGCAGACTCCAAATGGACCAAACAAAAAAAACCCTTTGATTTGAAAACGAGATCCAAACGGTCACGTTACTAAGAGCTCTATAAAATTGAACCAATCAAGTGGATAGGTGTCGGGCCTTTTCTACTTCAACTTTTGTTGGCTATATCGGAGTATTCCATGGACGTCTACGATGCCTGGAGGGAAGACGGGATCCGTAGCTGCTCGAACAACCACCTTCGCCACCGCAGTAACACTAACAGGAGGTGTGAAGATGGGGCCAACAAGTGGCAGTTGGTTAAGTGGCTTTGCGTGTTGAAAAATCTGCAAACATTGAGACACAAAGAGTGACTTCTTAAGAAGAGATAAATTAGGCATAAAGAAGGTAGGTTGGCAACTTCTAAGTTCTGGGTCAACTTAAGCAAGAACTAGCAAATATTCTCAGTGATCCCAAAATAATGAGGGCAGTAAAATTACAGGCCATGATTATAGAAACCAAGACTTTGAACAACGTAATTAAGGCAAAGAAAAGACCATTTATCGTAGGACCTCACACAGATTAAATGTGAAAAGCATGCCAAGCTCACTGGAAAACAGATGAAATTGCTTTTGGTCCACTTTCAGAAAGTTTTGACTTGCCCGTTAGAGGTGGGAGTATCTAACGTTTGTTTCATCACAAGAGTCATTGTTGGTGACAAAATGGCCTGTTCCCGCTAGATTGCTCGTATAAAGAATTAAGCATGCCTCAAGAATGAAAGCAGAAGTTCCCGCATGTTTATAACAATGTTTACTGCAATAAGGCAGAGTTTCAGAGCCAGCAATCAAAATTTTCCATCATTTCCCAAAACAAAGAATATAACCTCTCAGAAAGGTTCTTTTGCTAAGTATCTTCACCTAATCTATAGAATCAGTGAGAGGATCTAGTACCCCCAAAGAGAAACTGAAAAGTTAGGGGTTGACATGATGATATGGCATAAATGTATCATCCGACTACTCGTGTTGTGGCATATGAAGTTAGATCCCTTTACTTCTTTCCAACGGTCAATACAAACACAATCCTCATATGGTTTGCATCTTCTCCATATTTGCAATATGACAGCTTTTTTTTTATTATTAATAACCCAAACTGGAGAAAAATAGAAAACAAATAGAGAATGGAGCCAAAAAAAAAAGACCAAATTTGCTAAAAAACATAAAGGGAGGACTGCTTCAATTCCAAGCGGGGAAAGCCAGTTGCTAGTGAAGCAGACATCAACAGTAAGAATTCAATAGTTCAGGCTGTTCTGGCAACAGATCCCAAACCAGAAGCAAATTATTCTATCCATTTGTGAATGCAGTCTACCAATTTAGGAATTCGTGATGTAATTTTAAGAAACTAGAAAAGAAGAATGTTAACAAGAGTCTAGTTGGAAACTCTCGATTACATTAATCATATGGGAGATTTCCAAAAATTGAGTAGCTGCAAAAGATAAGTTAATACCGAGGAACAGGTCAACTTACCATCCCCAAAGGAGAACCAATTAATCCTAGGGGTATCTTCATGCTCCCAACTCGGCGAGTCCCATGTATAAACCCGGGCCTCAAAATCACTCCTGAATATATGAACAGGTTACTTTTTCTTGTGGTAATAAAAGCCATTGTGTAATGCAGATTGCATAACAATGCTCCTGTCTGATTATCATACAACATCCAACTGTCAATTTTTGTAGGATAATAAACAGCAATTAGGCATTGGTGCTGTCATAATTCTTGAATGATGGAACGGAGAAACAGTCAGTCTTTTGAAAACCATATGCCCTGCATAAGCACATCAATCTAAATCCAACAATACGATAACCGCCCTCAATTATCGGCCCCTATTCTATACAAATCCATCCAGGCATAGGACGCAAGGCACCTGTAGTAAATTACTAACCCTTTTAGTGGGCAGATTCCTAATTCGGCCTATTGAAAAGTAAAGGGAAAACAGTTATATCACCTCCATAAGGGAACCTTGTCAGCAGCTCTGTTTCAGCAGCTCTCTGCAGCCAAAACAAATGAAAGTGAAATTATTAAGATCAAAATATAACATAACACTCACTATTCTTCAAGTTGAGGTAAAGCATATGTCATCTATATATTGAGCAGATGAATCCAGCTTCTAAATTTGACATTGCACTTAAATAGTATTTATCCATAATCTGCTTAAACTTGCATTTACAAAAAGGTTAGAGCAATTTATGGATCACAAATAGGGCCTCCCAATAACTGAAGCTTTGATTATTAAATTCTATACAATTGACAGACTTAAACTTTAAAGACAATACCTTTCCCTCATAATATCCTCGGAGTAAATAATTCACTATACCAAAGTCAGCTGCAGAAATGTATACAAATCTTTTTACACCTGCAAGAGATACAAGTCACACAAATATCAAGCCATACCATTTTATACAAATAGAGTTCCCTGAAGGAATATCATGAAAGAACCAGTCAGTGCAAACAGTTCACAAAAAATGAAATGGTGTATATAACAATAGTCACAGCAAACGCTTTAAAATCAGTATTTTGAGCAATGGCTGTGGCATACACCTAGAAAATCACAATTTGTGCTAACAGTTTAAAATCCATGAGGCAAAGAATGGTTACTTTGCTGGGACAATGCAAGAAACTACTTTTAGCAAGCAGTTTTCATCAACAGATAAATCTTCGGGACTATGCTGAAAACACTAGCTAAGTCAATAGAAGCACAAATGGAAACCCAGCATTCACAAGACTTAGCACTGAAAACCAAAAAAAAAAACTAACACCACTAAATGTTGCTGGACAGAAATCTCAAAGCTGAGCTAACTATAAAATTAGTATACTTCTAGGTTAAAAGCAGTAGACTTCAAACGAGTAGTTTGTTTATAATGACATATAAGAATCTCTAGATGGAGAATAAGAGCAGTCTTATTCTTCCAATAGTCCGAGTCCTTCAAACAGATGTTACAAGAGTCTAAAGGGGAGAAAATGAATACTCATAATTTTCAGCTATCTGTAAGCACGATTCTTAGTACTAGTTATATGGAACTAACAAGAATATTCTGGAGACTAAAGGTACCAAGAAGAGAGAAAATTCCAAGGAAACACTAGAAGCAACGAAAGCTTTGGAATATTATTTTCGGGCACTAAAACGAAACCCGTTTTTACCACAAGCTTTTAATAATATGGCTATGATCTGTCATTACGTGCGACTATCTCCACTATAGAAAGAAAAAAGGAAAGATAAAAGAGCTAGTAAATACTAGAAAAAATAACTCGAAAAAATAGGCTTTCTACATATGCATCGTCCAAAAAACGATTTTTAAATTCTTCCTTAGAATTTGGATTTGGATTCCGATAAACTACCTACTAATTCGGAACTTAATTTGAAAGCCATATTTCGACCCGAACGTTTTCGGGATGCTCCTAATAACCAACGAATGGCAAGTGCTTTTCCTTGTGTGGATCCTATTTCAATGGGAACTTGATGAGTCGATCCGCCTACACGTCTTGCTTTTACTGCTGTATCGGGAATCGAGAATTCTTTGCAGATAAAGAGATGTCAAAAGGGCTTCTTACTTCCCAAACATATCCCCCTACATCTATATATAAACGCTGGTTTATCAAGAATACACAAGAAAAGCAATGGATGGATCGTCAAGCTGACTGCTATATCATGGATCCCCTTGGGAGGGAAGGATCGACAAGCGCGGAATCTTTTCCTCTAAACTCGAGAAAGGGAAAGGATAACCCTATGTACATACGTATACGTACTGAATACTATAATGACGACGCGAATTTATTATATGAAAAAGAAAAGAATTGTTGAGTGGATATATAGGAATCCAAATGTGCCGAATCACTCATGATATGATCTTCTACATCCTAGGTCTTCCCGTTCCGTCATCTGGCTTATGTTCTTCATGTAGCATGCAAGTCGGACGGGAAGTGCTGTTTCCAGTGGCGGACGGGTGTTTCCAACCGGGGAGAACAGGCCATTCGACAGGAAGATTCTGACATTGCGGAGGCTTGGTTCGATCAAGCCGCCTTCCTATACCTATGAATTCCATTGGACCCAGAAATGATACATTGGAAGAATCTTTTGGGTCTTCCAATATCAATAAGTTGATTGTTTCGCTCCTCTATCTTCTTCTTTCTAAAGAGATTCGATTCGGAACTATTATATGTCCAAGGTCCAATATTGAAATAATTTCAGAGGTTTGGAATAAGAGTCGAGTCTTTCATTAAAAAAAAATATCTTTTCTATTTTTGGATGACTCTAAAAGGGTTTTTTAATAAATGAAAAAAAATCAGAATGAGGAAAGGAAAGAGGGTGAGTCAGATTTCTTGCAGCTATCTAAGAATTGTTTGAATTTCCATCGAAGAGAAGCAAATGAAAGGCTTTCATAAAAATTCTCATAGAATCGAGAATGAGATTTTCAGTCTGTACATGCCAGATCATGAATTAGTAACCACATCCAATCTTCAAAAAAATGCCAATTGTTTCGAACTTTCTATTTTTGGTAGACATATCTTCTAATTTCTCGAGCCGTACGAGGAGAAAACTTCGTATACGTTTCTAGGGGGGGTTCTAGTTTATCTATGTCTATCCCAATGAGCCGTTTATCGAATCGTTGCAATTGATGTTCGATCCCGAAGAGAAGGAAGAACCATCCGAGCTAAAATTGATTATTGTTCCTATGGAGTCCGAACGGTCTATGGAGTATTAGGCATCAAAATTTGGATATTTGGAGAATAAGAATGGGGAATAAGAATACTTTGAAAAAAGAAAAAATAAGGGCCAATGAGATCAAAATAATGAATTGTAAATAGAGTTCAGGTTCGAATTCCACCTTTATCACTTAGTTTTCGACTTTTCGGAAATATATTAGCCAATGAATTAATAGTTGTTGTTCTTGTTTCTTTAGTACCTTTAGTTCGAGCTAAAGTAGATGTATATGGAACATTCATAAAACGAAACTTTTTTTGTCCGTATAAAAAAGAAGTGATGAAAGACCCAAGAGATGCATAGGATTTAAATGTTAAACCATGGCTTCACCTAACATTTTGATTTTATCTCTCTAAAATGATATCAGAAGCAAGTTCAACTACAGTTTGTGAGGAATCAATTATAACATGATCATTGATACCTCAAACTCTAATAACACCTATATAGGCAGATGCATGAATGATCCCTTGCTATTACGACAAAGACAATTATAATCACATATAAAACAAAAAACTATAAAAGGGCATAACAAGATAGGAGAAAGCAGTATTATTATCAGACAGGACATATGTAATAAGAAAGTCAAACTAATCTGGAACTTCAAAAATAACATCAGTCACTGCACGCAACAAAAAAACAGTCCAGCCACACTTATTTAAAATTAATAGTATCAAGAATCTACCAACATCCAAAGAAATTGAATGCATCAAGGAGTTTAATCTCAACAGTACAAACCTTTAACTATGATACTTTTGGTTAAATTAATCCTTTTACATCAAAAAATGTGAAAAAAAATTATATCTATAAATATACATAATGCACCCAGTTCAAATTATTAGGTAAAAGCAAGATAACAGTTTGAGAGAATGTAGCACTATATTCATAGAATACTGAAAAAAACGCACTATTTCCCAGGCAAGTAGTGACGAGAAATGCCAAGAGGAAAGTAGGCAAAACTACACACCTTGCTCTGAAGCAGCTCTAATTGCATTGATATTTGCGGTCCCATTGATCTTGTACATATGAGAATTGGATCCAAAACCACCAACACAAGATATCTAGACAACAAATTAGCATAAAAGATCAACTTGCCACCCAGATCATATGGACAACCCATTTCTTGCTTTATTAAATCATTGAAGATCACTGAAATTCATATTACGAAAGCTATGTGCAAGACAAAATTTACTAACACATCCATAATTACCAATCACAAGCATGTCTCCCCTTAGCCAAGCATGCACTTCATTTTCCATTCAGTGGTCAACAGAACTATAACTGTTCTAGTAAATGCAAACCGAACATATAACTTCGGTCAGAAGCATCTTCCATCACACATGGATATAAGCAGAGATACGGTCTCAACAAGCCTTTGCAGGATGTGAAATTCACAAGCCAGATTATCTCAACCCACTATAGAAGATTGGACTACCACAGACAATGCCAAGCAAATAATCCTTGTGAGAAGATTGGACTGCGGCATTGTGAAAGCAACAATGCTTATCCCATTTTGACAGTAAAAAGATTAAATTTCTACATGGGATCAAGTAGAATGAACTCATTGATCTCCTCAATCTATCCTCTTAGTTACTGAAATTAGACAAATCAAGTTATCTAAACCATCTAAGTGGCCACCCAGCATCATCCCATCAACATCCCAAGACCACACACATTACGCATCTCCTGAATAATGCATACCTACACCAGAAAGGCAGATATGTGCATGCAAAGTGCAAGTATGGTGTGAGCACGAATGCATCACTGTAGCTGTGGATACCCGCAAGCGGACACACAGCAACAACCCCGCTGGGGGGGGTAGCTTGGCGGCGGGCAGGTAAGAAAACCCGAGCACTCACGCGCAACATTGATGTAATAAACATACAGGGAAAGCATTAAGAAAAGAAAGATTTTCATGAAAGTAAGAGCAGCTGTTTCCACAGGGAAGGATCTAGCATGGTTTTTCTTTTTTGGTAAGGTGGAAAGGATCTAGCATGTTGTTAATTACTTATGAAAACAATCTTTTTATGTGGCTCATTTATAAGTATCATACTTATAGGTTCAAGAGACCCACTACCAAAATTGAACAGAAAAGTCACCACAAAAAGGAAAAAAAAATGTACTTCTTAAGCTGTAAGAGATTCTTATCATACTGGACAATGTGATATCTAACAAGAGATGCTAATCACAATAAGCAGAGAAAGCTCAAGAAACTTACAACAGAGGTGACTCCAGTCAGAGCGTCCTTCCAGGTTTCAGGTGCAAGAAGATTGCCTAACAGATAGGGAGTAAAATTAGCAGAGTATAACAAATCTCAAATCTTGCAAATTGAGACTGCTTCAAATGACTACCAAACCTTGATGCCAGGTGACATTGTTAGCCCACATATCAGGTAAAGAGGACCTTCCAGACCTGAACGAAAAGGGCAAAAATACATAAGGCTAAACACTGAAAAAGAATGAGTCCAACAAGATGAAGTGCATGTACCCCCTTAGAACCTACATCAATGAAATTTTGTTTAACCTTGAAAAAAATATATAAGTCTGCCAAAGCTTTTTTTTTTTTTTTGTAACCAAAAACAAATAAATTAAGTCTGCCAAAGCTTTGATACCTCTTGGATCCAAGAAACAAGAGAAACAGACCATCAATTTAACCATCTGAATATTTATAAAGATCACAGGCATTCTGAGATAAAAATTTACTTTATGTCCATGAAAAATAATAAGTCCACGCCATGTGCCATTGATAATCATGAAGCAGCATGCAGAATTAATTTTATCATCTGCTTGACCAACGTCAGTGAGCGCTATTCATTCCAAAAGGTTACATCACATCTTTTCTCCTAAAGGCTAATTAACTTAAATAAGAGCACTACCTCAATCTTAAATAGGCATTTACCCTAATGATCTCACTGAATATGCATACCCGGTCCCCTTGAATATGCTTATCATAGCCTCACATGTCTGGATTTAAATGCATATAATCTAGTAGTCTTATAGAAAAACTTGTAAATTATAAATTATTAGGATACATTCCTGTTGTTCATATCATACCTGCTGAGACTAGCAACAGCCAATCCACGATCTAGAGCCTCTTTGCATACATGTGAACCAACATATCCATTCCCACCCAATACAAGTAGCTAAATCAAAGTGACAGAAAGCAACATGCCTCAGTATATGAAAATGAAAAATGATAGTACGAGCAAATTTAGATACAGCTCACCCTAAATTGGGGACATGAGGTTGGTTCTCCTTTTCAACGTCAACAACAATTAGAAGTAATCAATGTCTAGCAAAGTACCTTTTCTGTAGGTGGCGGAGGGATATTCACTGTCTCTGCTTCCTCAACTTTAAAGGGTTCATCAACCTTGTTAGATTCTGTTGAAAGATGTCTCCAACTCATAGATGAGGATATTTTACTGTTTGATGACAGTCATCAAGACCAAGATATGCATATTATACATGCAACTAAGAAAATTCATAAGGACAGAAAGACATTATTCAGACCATTCTCTATGAAAGCATTCATGCATATAAAACTGCAAAAGTACAATTCCATTAACATGCTGCACTTCTACTTCTAAGATTTGTAAAGTAATCAATGTGCTCAATCAAAGAATATGAAAACCTTCAAATTCACGTCAATTGGAAACTCTTAATTCATAACCAGAATATTCATAGTTATTCTTATCAGAGAAAAGAGGAAAATAAGTAGTTATCATCAGAAATATGGATGAGGTTGTCATCTCTTAAAAAACCATTGCTGTAAATGACAGTCTCTGAAAACATTCAAGGTTATTGGCAAGGATCACAATAGTTCCAGTGAGACAAAGTCACTCAAAAATCGTTCCCAGACAAAGCTAAGATTATCAAAATGAGCATCTCTCTTGATCCCATAACAGTGATTCCACGAAAGCAGCTACATCTAGTCAGTTGGCCATCTCCAATTGAGCACATTAGTTTTGAAGATCTCAACGGGATATTAGTCTAATATGCATTTAAAGTTTCAATCACATTAAGCAAGCATTGGTTTCAAACCGGTGGAAAAGCAAGTGGGCTGACAGAAACATAGTCCGCCTAACATCACATAACAATTCCAAGAGCTACTCGTCAACACCATAGTAGATCATAATCAAGAAGCACTAACAGCCGCACTCAAGAAGATCAAAGCAAGATTGAAAGAATCACGGTCTAGACCACCAAGAATCACATTTCCCACGTCCACTTTAACATTCATGATCGGTTTACACTCCCGTTGGTCCATTACAATATACGTATAAACAGACACGGGCCCTCCGAAGCTACTCGGTCCTATCTGATCAGCTACGAGACGCGTGTCTAGATAGACATACTAAATCGACCCAGAACTGCATTTTCCTCAATTGCTCGAGAAAGACAACAAGACCCCAAAGGCAAGAACAACACGATCGGACTCAAACAGGAATCGAATGCAAAAGCCATAGCCCAATACCGCAACCCGACAGGAAGATTGAACAAGGGGAAGAGGCAAGAAGAGTACGGGAATGAAGCCAACGGCGACGACTTCGACTGGGCCAACCGCGAGACCACCGCCCTCATTTCGGGAATCGAAAGAAGAGCCCTTGTCAGAAGTAATCCCGGTGAATTTCTTGATATTGCTGCAACAGCATTCGAAGGGAATCGAGCGAAGACGAAGCAAACCAACGAGGTTTTTCGGGGGGGATCGGGGGGTTTTGGGACGAGGGGGAGGGGGACACGTGGCGCTCGTTCCGGGTGGACAGGTATTGAACACACGTGGCTCGTCCTGTGCCCTTGACATTTCTGCTTTCGCGCTTCGAGAAGAGGGGGTGGGGGGGAGGACGGCATCCGGTCCTTCCGCAGAGCAGGTTTGCTTACGGTGCATCCCCACGAGGGTGAATCAGTTTCGAGACACGTGTGCTCATTGCATATGAACCGCATGATGATAAGATAAATTCAATGGCTGGCATGAGCTGAACTGACTTACGTGGGATTGCATGCTGCGAAAATGACGGACTTTTCAGTGGGATTGCCCATTCATGTAATAATGAATTTTAGAGATTCCAAATACCGTCCTCACTTTCTTTCTTCTTGTTTTTTTTGTAACCGAGAACTTCACTACGAACCCCCGTGCTTGGACGGCACCGAAGGATCGAGCCCTATACTTCAAATTAGATTAGTATAGGATCTCAACACCAATTTTCCACCGCTTGAAAAGTTGACAATTGCGAATTTCGAACCATTAATCTCGGGGATGATGAATAAACTATTAATCAACATAGCTACCTACCGTTGAGTCCATCCCTACTTTTATTCATCCCCATCAATTTGCAATTGTCACTTTATAATTTATAATTCCGCACACCAATTTTTGCACTAGATTTCAAGTCACATATTTCCTCGATTGTATACTTAGTCATCAAATCATCATTTACTTTCCTTACTACCAAAAGAAAACCCTAAAGCCTCTCTCTCTCTCTCTCTCTCTGAGCAATTGGCTACCTATCTTCATAATTATTGCCAGCCAATGCTAACTCGTAACACCGTCCTCATTTGAGTTGTTGTTGCCCGTCACTAGAATCAAACCAGGTGTTCTTTTATACTTCATGCCTCGAGCATCACAACCGTCGCCCGAAAAAATCCCTAAAACTCTATTTATCCCGTAAATATTTGACATGTCGGAAAAATATTATCTAGAAAATCAATTTTTTCCTGCAAAATGGCAGTATCATACAGTATTTTCTTGAAATCTGAAAACAAATTGGAAATTATTATCCATCATTTAAAAAAGGAAAAACATAATTTTATTTTCCTAAAGAGACGTGCACTATTCCTACTCACGTGATATAAAAAGTACAAAGTCGCAGGTATATTACTAGGCCCAACCACTACGAACCCTAGCACGAGTATCGAGGATTGGGTCCGTATACTAGACTTGGGCATGGAGTCAGATACCCAGCCACAAAACATGGGCTCAAGATCCAGCCTCAAGAGACCTAGGCCCAAACTTTGTGGACCCAAGCTCCGGCCCAATTAGCGAGCCCGAAACGCAGCTCCCAATATGGCCATAATGGAGCTCTAAACAGAGCTTGCTTTGTCTTTTTTACGAGCTCTGCTCAGAGCTCGGGCTTGCGAGAGGGGCAACCTGACGAGTGATTCGAGGGTGGCAAAGCGCAGTGCAAGGTGGCTGGTCTAGGGTTTGGGTGTTGGGGTTGGTGAGTGGATGAACGTTGGGTTTTTGCTTGGCCATTATTGATAGGATTGACTTGATCTTTCGAGTTTTGTATGGACGTACAAAATCCAGAGTTTGTCAAATATGATGGTTAAATGGATAGGAGAGCTAACTTTTAGCATTTGACCAGTTGGCATTTGATATCTTCTCCAAGAATCTTTTAGTGTAGATGGTGTCGTGATGATTGATTGCTACATGTTATGACTTCAAAAGCAATTTGAAAACATCGGGAGTTTAGCTCGTTGTCCCATCAATTATGAATCGGCACTAGTCCTCCTTTCTCGAATTATATAAAACATCAATTATTTGATAAGTTCTCCTTTTCGTTTCCTATACTTTATTTCACTAAAAATCTTAGCAATTAAAAAATGATATGGTGTCTTATCCAAACTAATTCTTTGAAGGGTATGTAATAGTACTCATTTTCACAATACAATCTAACTTAGTTTGTGAACAGTTGTGAAGCTCTGATTCGAAAATGTGTCGTCTTAAATATAATTCTCTTTATTTGTACAAAACCCAAGAATTGAAAGGAGGACATCTTGATGCAAACGCTAATTGAAGGGCATAAAAGCAATTTGCATATATGTCATTTACAATAACATTTGGAGGCCACTTCACAAGGACAATGAAAGGTCTTCCTGCCTCACTGGGAAGAACAGCTTGATAGAGTTTTAGCTAACGATGCTTCATTGCGATTTTGTCCTTATTTCCAAGGAATTTTATTCCTATGGCCTGTCAAATCATTGTTATTTAGGTGCATTTATTTCATGAAAATGAATGATTTGGAAAACCTTTTATTAAAATTAGTTACTTGTGTCATTATAAAAATAAACGAAGGAAATATGCTTTCATGGTCTACAAAAATACTAAAACATGAACTTTCGTCTATAGTGAAAATATTTACTATTCACTGATTATTTCAAATGATATAAGCAATCACTTCTAGGAAAATATTTTCTAAATTATTCGCTATCCGCGAAACAAATGGAAGTTAAATCATTGTAAATACATCAATCAATTTTGGCGCAATCATCCACTCTATCTGGAAATAACAAAATCGGCTTGGAAATTTCAAACGTATGGGGTTCCAGTCTACGGTCTTTATTTGAAATTGGCTAATGTCAAATTGGCATGGAAATTTGAAAAGTATGAGGTTAACGGGAGAATTTGGTAATTTCAAGACTTATATAATGGATGAGTTTTCTCTTAGATGATGTTTCACAAAATAGTTTACTTAATCTAGAAACACATTGCGTTCCTATCTACGATCCTCGGATGTTTATGCTAAACACATTGAGGGTTGACCCAACTTAACCCATGCCTGCTTTGGGAAAAAGTATTTGGTGGTTAGTAATTATCGCATTATCAGTTGATGTGGTAGGCATTTGTTTTTTTTACCTCGCAAAGTAAAATCTCGGTCAACATGACAGGCTGCTTCTAGTGCTTCATTCATTTCTAGATGTGTTGCGTTAGGTTTCTTGCGCAAGTTCATCCGGCGAAACTCGAGCAACTTCAACTCCTCTCGTTTCCCTTCTTTTGATGCTCAAATTACGCATAATTTTGCAGAGGCATAACACATCATGTACCACTGCCCAAAAGTCTAACCTAGAAAAACCAACGTGAGGTGAGAATGAACAAGAAATTCAAAGTTTTTGGGCGGAAGACAATGAAGTGTGGATGGGACTACAACGCTTTTCTTGTTTTGAATAAAAAAGAATGATTAGCATATCATTTTGGGTGGGGTTATTGATTGGGTCGATGAACGACGTAATCTCTTTAGATACTTAGGCTGCGTTTGGTTGACCGGATAAAAACTAGGATATGATATGTTATATCATATCTCGTGTTTGGTAGCTATCTAGGATAGGATAAACTCGAATATAGAATGGATATAAACCGGATAAAAAAATTTCAGGAGGAGGGTGGGATAAGGTTGGATAGGATTTATTTTATCCGAAACATAAAAACCATCTGATTTTTTTTTCTTCGTAGTTGACCCACGGACTACTTCAACTCTTTTGTTGGGTCCGGATCAAAGAGTCAGACCGGTTTCCCCGACCCAGTCCGAAGTCTATTTCTTTGAATTTAAAAAAATACTAAATAAAAAATCATAAAATATAAAAAATAAAAAAAATTATTATTTTAAAAATATATGATTAAAATTAAAGTTCGAAAAAAATAAAAAAAATTCTTGGTGGTTGACCACAATTTATTTCATATAGTATTAATTCTATAATTCTTGAACCAATTTTAGATTTTTCATTTTGAATAAACATTTTTAGTTTAGCATAAAAAATGAGAAAGCCCTAAAAAAAGTTTTAAACTTACTTGAATAAACTCTTATCCAAAGTATCAACGTCGAAGTCTTCTCTTTGATAGCTTTCCAATTCACATCGAAATTTAACGAAAGCAACGAACTGTAATATATTTTATAAATGTGAATTGTTCAAAAACCGTTTGTTAACGTGATTAATTATAATTGCATCTTCGTAATGGCTGGAAAAAAAAACGAATGAACTTTAGACTTTATGCTTTGTTCTAATTTGGGCATTTATTTGATTTGGTATTGGACTTGCAACAAAATGGAAATAAATGAAAAACTTGTAAGAGAGAAAACTAATTTATGTTTTAAAGTGAATACATTGAAATTGAGGTTATTCTGAAAACGCTTGCAGTTGAATGGGGTAATCAATAGATTATTTTAAAGAAATGAAAAAGAACAATGCGTAATCATGAAATTCGATGAGAATCTGTTAATTTGAAAAAAAATTATTGTTTTGAATGATTTTGTGAATATTAAACCTGCAAATTTGCACTTGCCTAATGTTATTATTTTTAAAATATCTAAATTTAAATTCGTAGTTCACCAAATGACAGATTTGATGAAGTATGTAGATATCCGACTTTAAATTTGTAGTTCACCAAAAATAGATTGGATAGGATACGAAGATATCCAACTTTAAATCCGTAGTTCATCAAACAGTGGATGAGATATGAAAAAATTCATGGATTTCTTATCCTATCATATCCAGTCCTAATCTGTTTAAAAATCCGGACGACCAAACGCAGCCTTACTTTTACAAATTAGGGATCTAGAGCAACCTCACTATTTTTCACCAAACTTTTAAATGCTTTGTTTATGCTTCTCTAATGGTTTTGTTGTTAATGACAATCTATGTAAATTACAGTGCATAATTAGTAATTTTTATTCTTTATTTTCTTAAACAAACCATAGTGGTTGCGCGATATGTGTAACATTATATTAAATTACATATGGAGATTGAATGTCTCAATAATAATTATCTTACTAATAGCCTTCATCAGACATTGAAGATGGTCAAGAAAAAAATTGAAATGGATTTTTTTTTTAAAAAAAGGAAAGAAAAGTAGAATCAACGCGGATTTTTTTTTCAACTTTATGAGAAATCAAATTGACACATGAAAATTTTTAAAATTCCTATTACTTCTATAAAAATTTCGATTTTTATAAATAATAAATAAGGAACTAGTGGAATTGAAAAAGATGCCATTTCAGTCTGTGGTCTCCAAGAATGCTATCCAGTTGAATAAAAATGACCCCTTAAAAATTACACCCACTGCACAGTGTCAAGTAACCAAGTGTACGCGGCCAACAAGTCGGTTACTTGACATTGTGTGAAACATAAGTCGATTACACTGAAGCCGAAACCCTAGCTCATCAGTGATAAGCTAAAACGTCCTCTCTTTTCATGATCGTCCTTCCTGTTAAAGCGTAAAACATCTCTTCTTGGAGGGGAAAGAGCGTGGGAGATGGCAACGTGAATCGAGTCGCTATTGCCATGTTCCCTAAACTGAACCCGGTTCGACAATCATTTGCTTCCCTCGTTGGGGGGAAGGCAGGATTCCCTGCGTTGCTCTCCGATTATTATTTTATCGCGTTTCTTGATTAATTTCATTTCGTGATCATAATATGAAGATAACGTATCAACTCCTGATTACTGTAATATTTCGATTGAAATGCCTCGTGAGGTATGTCATGGTCTCCGAGACTTTACTTTGTTTAAAGGGAGAGAAGACTAATTCGACGAATTATCATTGATTACCGACCGAATAAGTAGATATGGTAGAGATTGCACATGATAAAACGTTGTACAAGCTTCATTTGTTTTTAGTACCGCGCTCAGTTTTGTGGGACCGCAATCCTGTAGCACCGTAGCAACAGTGACCAGTTGTAATCTCGATTTAAACTTCCATAACAATGAGGACGCCTTGTTCGTGCATGCATGAAATGAAATTAATGGGGATGTCTAACTCAGAGTTATCACTTCAGATGCAAGGAAGCTACTATACTTGCTCATCCAGCAGTAGACACTCCGAAAAGTGGCACGACATCTATTATTGCCACCAAGCCACCCTAATTGACGAAGGATTCCTTTTCGAGCCCCTTGGCTTGACTCTACCATCTTCGTGTTTTACATTTGAGGGATGCTAACGTCCGCAGGATACCTTAGATGAAGTAGTTTAAAGATATACTCAGGTCCCACATACCTTTTGAGTATGCTATACACGACTTTTGTGTCACTCTAAGAAAGCTTGTTGTATTTGCTTTCAAATGATTGACATATAACTAGATGCGTTACTATTCCATATACATATATGTATGCAGAGACACACACACATATATATATGTGTGTATTTTATAGTCTTATAGATTTGGAAAATATGAAGTAAACTTGTATTATAAAGGAAAGACGTTCTTTAAATGCCAATTAGTTTTTTATTGGCAATTGTCCAAAAGTAGATCCAAAGATGTACATAGTTGGAACGACTACTCATGTTTTATGAAAAGACTCTCGTGTAAATGGACCTATTATTTTACTACTAGATGTAACATGAAAATAAAGGGGATACTATTTTACAAGATCCAACTCTTGATGTTTTTTTAAAACAGTCCAACTAATTAATCTTGAAGCATATTAATTTGCAATAAGAAGAATCGCGATAATCCGCCCGTGCCTTGTGATTATGGCATCAACATAGAAAAATGGGTAAATTAGAACATGTAGAAAAGGATGGGAATATGAACGCTGAAGTACGTCCTTCGACTAAACACAATAATCGCCTTAAGTGGAGATACCATGATTTACTCGAACACAAAATCTGCCTTTCCCAAATCAATCACTTAATCATATGATCAATTTCTTGGACATCAGCATCCAAAACCTTGGAGGCAATTTCCAATTTCCAAGTAAGCCACGTGCCCCTCTATCCCATCATGGACCAGCCCAAATTGAGTCACATGATCTAACAAACGATTTAGGCGTTAATTGCAATCCCGGTCGCATCATCTTGCTATCGACAACACGAGGAGAGAGAGAGAGAGAGAGAGAGAGAGAGAGAGAGAGAGAGAGCGACGGAGAGGGAGGCTGTAGATATCTCGTATCAAAATCTGGCGCCTGTCATCTCCTCTGTCCGTATACGGATCAAACCAGACATCTCCAGAGCTCCGAAATCCAGCTCCATGCCCATCTTCGAAAGGAGCCCTTTTCAAACACGGCACATCATCTCCAACCTCGTGTCCTCGCGTCATAATTCCACCGTCTCCAGTCTCCATGGGCCAGGCCAGCTAAACGCAAACCCCCCAAAGCCATCCCTGTCCTTGCTGTGGAGTCCTGCCCCCACCAATTGCGGTCCCCAAACAGTGACATCCACGAGGTGACCCTCTTTCTATCCAAACCTTCTTTGCTTGGACAAAGATGGAAAGTAATTGTAGACTCTGTCATGTGAGATTCCACTTAAATTAGGACAGGAGGGAAAGAATTAAAGCCACATTCCCCTGACGATCAAGTACACTACGTATCCTACGTGGAAGAGAGAGCTGTCCACACAGAAATTTGCTCTCTACTGAGAGATAAATTACTTTTGCTCGAGAGATAGATGAATTCAAGGTATGTAGAAATATTAGGGGGATTTTCCTTGATTAATTCTGATGGAATGCAGTTAATATTTTGCTATATGAGTTAGTCATCTTGTAAAACTAT
This sequence comes from Melaleuca alternifolia, assembly GCA_019926035.1. Classification (NCBI taxonomy): domain Eukaryota; kingdom Viridiplantae; phylum Streptophyta; class Magnoliopsida; order Myrtales; family Myrtaceae; genus Melaleuca; species Melaleuca alternifolia. The sequence goes on along the minus strand of JAGKPW010002540.1, from coordinate 3,297,516 downwards.
AATCAGGTCCATGTAATTTTTGTTAGGAATATATGGCATATCAATCTTTTCTGTCACTACAATTCTTAACCAGTTTGTTTCTCTCGTACTTATTTAAGACTGGACGAGGATGCTAAAATGTAGATAAAGAAAACGTGTATATGGGGAAACATTTGCCGGGATGAGTTCAACACGAGAATGAAATTCAAGTAGACATATTATTCATGCACGTCTTCAAAGCGAATTGCGAGTCCATCATTAAAGGATAACTTGGAACAAGCACAAAGTTTGAAACTCTACGAAGTACTTCAAATTTAAGAGGGGTCGACAAAGTGGTGGAGTGTTCGACTTGAATAATGTAACTCGTGTTCAAATCACAATGGCTTCCTCTCAACGTAACCTTCAAGATCACAGTCCCTTCATGTGGAAAGATCCTCAATTAATACACATAGGCGTGACAATTTGCTTGCATTTAGAGGCAGACGTATGCATGAATAGTTTTTTAATTTTAACAAAATTTACGATATCATCCATAGACTTTTCATTTATTTAATTCGATTCCCGAATAGTAGCGGAATATCGCCTTTAGATTTATAATTCGTTAAATTTGGTGCTCGAATTGTTGGTAAATATTCAATATGATCTCTAAATCATGTGAATTAATTAAAAAATTTATGAGTCATATCGAATATTTTATTAAATTCAGAAAACACATTGAGAAATTTAAAATTAAAGGAGAATGCTGTGCAGTGGACAAAAATACAGAGATGATGTGTTTATTTACTTAAACTATTCAAATACCATGTTGTACAGAAGCTGGGATTGCCAGATCTAGGAAAAGTCGAGTAGTTCAACTTATGCCGACATCAAGCTACTGGCTTCTGGCTATCCCCCTATTCGAATTGCCCATGCGTAAAAAGAGTCATCATGAGAAAACCCTAATTATCTCAAACCAAAGAAGTCGCCATTAGAAAACCCTAATGATCTCTCTCTCTCTCTCTCTCTCTCTCTCTGCAGCACCTGTTGACGACTTGACACAACATCACCGGCCACTGTCACAGTCAACTCCAAGATCACTTTTAATCACTGTGCTCACCAGCAGTACTCTCTCTCTCTCTCTCTCTCTAACTCCATTCCCGCCACCATGATTGCGCTGTGCCCGTTTTGCGGTCAAGCAATTTGAAGTATAACAACCTCAAATCGAGGTCAACATGAAGCCATGGGAGCTTTGGCGATCTGGAAAGGTGAGTTCCCTTCTAATGGGCTAGTCTGTGTAATGGAGGCGAGGCCATAACGACCGCTATATGTCGGGGGCAACAAATAAGCCTAATGCAGTGAGTTTATGCTGGTTGTGGAGTTTTAGATTACAGGGTTAGAGGCTGTTGTCCTTCCAAACCCATTCTATTAACTTGCTATTACTTCCAAAACCTTCTCCGAAACCCTTAATGGGTATCGATATAATTTTCCATAGCCAGCCTTACTAAGATAATCGATTTCTGATCAAGTACCTACAGCCCACTACGGTATTTTGTAATGAACAACAGTCTTGTTTAAGCACATACTAATCTGCCTCAAATGTGGAATAAAACAACTATTCTTTATACATCATGCATTGTAAGTCTCAAATAAAAAGTTAACAGAGTCTCAAAACATGAGATCGAAAGAATATAAGATCGACAGTCATGAAAAAGCTAAGATCTAGGGATAGTTAGAAGCTAGATTTAAAATGCTGTTCATGACTTAATAATGTTAGATTATACTAAATTTCATTCTTAGCATTCCCAAAGTAAAAATAAAAAATCTCAAACTTATATCAGTGTGATAAGTATACCACTGGTGAAATTAAAACTATAGGGTACATGTATCACATATACAAATTTAGGTTTTCTTGCGGCACAAAAATAATTTAGGAGTATTGGTATCATGGTGAGTAAGTTAAAATTTTTTGGTGATATAAAAAAAATAAAAAAATTTGTGTTACATCAAGTATAATTTAAGTTTTTTTTTGTAGAAATAATAATCAAATGATGCATGAACATAACTCAATATGTAATATGATTCTTGAACTTTTAATTTGTTCGCCGGCTCCTGTATTTTATCCCAATGTGATATGTGATCACTAAATTTTTAATTAGTATTGATATGATCCTTAAAAATTTGGTTGTATAAACTAGCTTCTATATTATATGAAGATAAAAAACATTATTCCTTCATTAATTTAAATTCAAGAAAAATATTAAATATTTTCATATATTTAGCAAATAATTATGGCCGCGTTTCCCGTTAGATAATAATTCCAAGTACTATTTACACCATTCTTCCTCATCGTATTCGCCCTAAACCTCTATGATTCGATGAGAAAGTCCCTCGCGTGGGCCCCACACGCCGACCAATTGACAAATTTCCTCCCCGTCCCTTAATATTTATTATGAGCCCCCCAGAATTTCCCGCTGGGTGATGAAATCCTCTCCTCGTCTGGCTAAGCCTGCGCCACGTGTCTCAATTCTATTGGTGGAGATCCGGATCTCCTCGGGCCCACTAGATAGACCCCCGAGCTTGTCCACTCTCCTTCGACCCCGAATAATTGCGGGACACGCCATTCACGCAGAGGATAGAGAGAGAAAGAGATCAGAGCAGAGCTCAGCAACGCAGACCGAGCCGAGCCGAGTTGAGCTGAGTTGAGTTGAGTTGAGACTCGGTGCGAAAAGGGAAGGAAGATCCCGGATAATGGCGTCGAAGCTCTGCGACTCGTGCAAATCGGCGACAGCCGCGCTGTTCTGCCGTGCCGACTCGGCCTTCCTATGCCCGAGCTGCGATGCCAGGGTGCACGCTGCCAACAAGCTCGCGTCGCGCCACGCCCGCGTCGTGGTCTGCGAGGTCTGCGAGCAGTTGCCGGCGCATGTCACCTGCAGGGCAGACGCAGCCTCCCTCTGCGTATCCTGCGACCGCGACATCCACTCCGCCAACCCCGTCGCACGAAAGCACGACCGCGTCCCCGTCGTACCCTTCTACGACTCCCTCCCCCCGAACCACCATCACCCCGCCGTCGCCCCTCCCTTTTCCAAGTCCGGCGGTGGCTTCGTCCTCAAGTCTGAGGACGACGTCAGCAGGGAGGAGGAGGAGGAGGCTGCCTCTTGGCTGTTGCCCAACCCCTCGAAGGTAGCCGAGAGCCCCGACGTGAACTCAGCCCACCAGTTCCTGTTCGGCGACGACGACGTGGATCCATACCTGGACGTCGACTACGGGTCGGTCGACCCCAAGTTCGAGCCCAGCGGGGACCAGAACAGCTCCGGCACGGCGGACGGCGTCGTCCCGGTCCGCAGTGAGGGCGTCGTTCACGGGCCGTACGTGGGGGAGGGCGGGTTCGACCTGGAGTTGACTGGCGGATCCAAGGGGTTTGGGTTCGGCTACGGCGCTCACTGCTTGAGCCACAGCGTAAGCATCTCTTCCGCGTTCTGTCAAATCATTTCATGCATCTCTTCTGATGGACAGACAAAGTTTTAAAGTACACGCTGTTCAGATTATGCTTAGTCTTGTGTCATCGTGAATGTACTGTTTCGATATATTTCGCTCCAAAAAAATGAAGTACACGAGCATCCGAAAAAAACAGCTTGACCAGGAGGATTCTTGCAGGTATCGTCGTCCTCTCTGGACGTCGGAGTCGTGCCGGACGAGAGCACGGTCACCGACCTGTCGAACCCGGGCGGTAGAGCGGTCGGGGCGGGGTTCGAGCCCGCGAGCCGGGCGCTGCAGCTGTCGGCGGTGGACAGGGAGGCGAGGGTCCTGAGGTACAGGGAGAAGAGGAAGAACCGCAAGTTCGAGAAGACCATCCGGTACGCCTCCCGGAAGGCCTACGCCGAGACCCGGCCGCGGATCAAGGGCAGGTTCGCCAAGCGCGCCGACATCGAGGCCGAGGCCGAGCGCATGTTCGGCGGGTTCGGCGTCGTGCCTTCCTTCTGATCCATGAGGAAATTTTAGGGCTCCTCCTTGCTGGTTCTGCTGCTGCAGCTGCTGCTCCTTCTCTCTATAGCTGATATCAATCTGTTTGTATATAGTAGGAGACCGCTGATGATCCCTTTGAAGGAATGTTGTCTTATGGTGAATTTCTATGGAATTTGATGATGATGCAAATAGAAGTGGGAAGATCTGATGAAGCCGACCGTAATTAGGAATAAAGACAGTGATTAGAACCGTAATTAGTAATAAAGACAGTGATTAGGGAAGACAAAAATGTCAGATGCAGATCAAAATACGAATGATCATTGGTTTTTAAGTGTTCAAATCAATCATTAAAGTGTCTTTAACAGTTGCACTCCGTTGCCTTTGCTTGTCGGTGCGGCTGGTGGGGATTTGATCAACTTTTTGTTTTTTTCTTTGTTTGGAGAAAAGCAAACTTTTTCGACAGTGTTGTTGCTGCTTGATTTTTAAGTGTAAACTTCTGTAAAGTGAAATAATGAGTGTTTTTATGACCAGGTCATGATTTATTTTCTCTCTTATTTTCTCCTTTTTCTTTCCAATATTTAGGAGCCACCACCACCTGTTTCAAATATTGGAATTTTGGCCCTCCACCACCCACCTGTTTCTTACCTAATGCAAACAATTATTCAAGAAGTCCTAATCTTATTATTTGGCAGCCAATTAGATCGGGGCTTTTTTCAAATTTGGCTAGTCTAGTCGTAAATTTTTTTACGATTTTTAATAGGTTCTTTGCAGATGGTTCCGACCAGGAGCCCTGATGTGGAGGTCGGCCGTTTGTATAGCACAATCGAGGCTAAGGTAGATGGATTTCACAATCCTTTTAAATCTTTGGAGTTTTTAAATTTGGTCTAGGGTGGCACATTGTAAAAATAATCCATTTAGTCGTTTGGTGCCATGTCACGTAGGAGAACTAACATTTATATTAGAGATTGGAAGGAAGGATTGCATTAAGAAAATTTTAACAGATTTAAGGCTAAATTGGTGAAATTGAAGTCGAAAAATTGTCAACAGTTTAAGATTAAATTAATCAAATTAAAAATTTTAAAATTGAATTAATTACCGTATAATAATATTATGGCTTTTAATATATATTTTTTTTCAATTTTATATAAACTTCATCAAGAAACTTGAGCGATGTATTTAAATTACATATAATTTATTGTACTTACGGAATCATGTGATAAACATACAATCTTTCGTCCAAATGCCTATATACAACATGGAATTTTGGTTGATATAACTCAATGGAATCCTTTCCCATTGGATCTACCTCTGGCATCCTAAATTGAGCTATTTCTATCTGTCAAATTTTGAAGAGGGGCAATCGATATTAGCCACTTTTTTTAGTTTAAGATAAAATTTGTATGCCCGTTATAGAATGTCTAGTATAACTTACATCTACTTTCACTCCATTTGCGCCTAAAGACATGAGATTGGCGAGCCCTATACCGGAACTCCATTGAGATGCTAGTTCCCAAGAAGACTCTTAACATGAGATAAACCAATTAAGTAATACCATGCGAACTTAGTTTCACTTATAATGTGAATCAAACTTGTGGCTATATAGAAAATGGTGATTTGTTTTATCAACAGGTCAATCGCCTTCATGATGTCCTAGATTTAGCTCGATGTTCTTTAATTGCGTCAAACTTGTTTAATGTTAAATGGACATGAAAAGTATGCGCATTATCCTTCTCAGTACATGTGTACAGTAACCTAAAAGTCATTCTCTATTTAGTTTTGGAAATTCCGTCTGAACAATTTTCGCAACTAAAATTCATATTTGTATAGTTGCCGTTGAACTGTGCTGCGCGGTAACACCGTTCAGTCCACCACGTCCTTGAGATTATAGAGCAATAACATAAAACAGAAAATATGCACATGGATTTAAGAGATTGGGCTAGAGTGTCGAGACCTACTTGTACAAAAGAAGAAGAAGTAATACCACTATGAATAAAGAGATTACTGGCTTCACCGACCATGACCATAGTCTAACTAAGGGTGAGTGCAATTCATCCTCGAACGCCTTGCCAAATTTCCTCTCGGCCTATCCAACATCATTGAGATTTGACCCTTGTTTGAGTCCTTAGTCAAAACTCGAGACATAATCAACAATTTTCAACTTACCTCGAGTTTGCAGTCAAGTCATAATTATAATCCATCGCTTGATATTGCTATACCTAGCACCCTCCTTGGGTACCTACCCACCTCGAATTTCTACTAAACCCAACTCGTGCTTAGACTTCCTTGGAACAACAAATTTTGTCCACGTCTCAGAGTTACTTCCACCCCTAGATGTTTTCTGCTGAACTGAGTTCTCATGTGATACCATCGACCAACATCACTAGCCAAAGTTGCCTGATCACACAGCCTTTTCCCGTCTTCTACTATCGCTATATTCTAGGTTGTAGCACAACGAAATCACCGTGATCTCTCAACGACGCCTTCTGGTTCACAGCACAGCTCATAAAAGTAATGGCACAAACCACTTTATAGCCTTCTCTTTGACCTGGATCAATACACGTAACTACTTCCTCTATAATAATTTTTTTTTTTGATAATCGAGGTGTCCGTGCCAGCTTGCACGCACCTCAACTATTCTTCGGGAGAGACTAGCACAACAACCTACCGCAATGGCCCCCCACTTAAATCACAGACACTTCCTTGGAGAATCGAACCCAAAACTTCAACGAAGTCCAAGTTCACCTTAACCAGCTAGGATAAATTAAAAGTTAATATACAAAATTATTTATGAATCACATTGAGCAAATTAAAATTTAGGAACGACATTGCACGTTGAACTAAAGTTCAAAGATTATTCGTGTCATTATCCCTATTTAGTTGTATTGAAGTGGGCACGTACATCAAACTTTAACAAATTCTTATTGCTTAATATCAATAGTGGTTCTTATATTTTCTATTTTTAGTATTTTGATGAAGGGAAGGTACCACGAGAAATTCTCAACTAGTACACCAATAACATATTTGCCAAAAACTAGTTTTTGTGTTGCAAAAGAAAAAAAAATCACCAAGCTGATGTGCTCATGATAAATCTACCCCTTCATTGACTTCTGTTTAATGTCCTCGTAAATTGTTGACATAGAAATACACTTAGCAAACTTGTTTGACATGGATCTGAAGTGACAATTAAGCATAAGTGGCTCATTAAATGACATTATCGTAGGGAAGTCATTTTGAAGAAAATGAATTGATATTAGAAATTTGGACAAAGACAAATTGGATCTGCCAATTCTCTATTCTTATCACCAAAATTTTAGGGCCAACTAGGGGTAAAATTGCCGATTTTAGTAGATTTTCACAACGCGAAGGATTTATTATATGGAAGAGAAACTGTTGGAGATGACAAGAATGAAGAGGAATTACTGTTCGTGACCATAAGATGAAGGAGAATCTGCGAGGCTTCTTCGCTCATTGTCCAGATCTTTTTGAACTTGGCATTTGCCAAGGCAAAACTTGCGAAGGCATGTGTTATGAACGATCTAAATGCTTGCCTTGATCTTCTCTTTCTCGTTGGCATGAAATAGTATCGAATGAAATATATCAGAGAGCTTGAATTTCTGGGACTAGTTATTTCTAGGGGAATATATGCTGAATTTTTCATTTGGAATCCCTGTTGGATGAGTTGCTCCCCCTGTGTGTCTCCCCATCGGCAATAAAATGGGTATATTGGATAAAAGCTGACGAAGGATAGAATTAGTTCGGGCTAAGGATAGAATTAATTCGGGGTAAATGTGTTAAACGGTTTGGGATTTCTTCTACACAAACAATAATTTGGGGTAGATATGGCACATATGTACTGGTTTAAGGTAATTTGTGGTACTAATTTATATTTTCCCAATTTATATATTTTTGTCGTTCAGCAATTAACAATAAAAGTGGAATTCCTTAAAAAAGAACAAATGAAATTAAGCTTTAATTACCTCTTAAAAGTAATGTGCATTGCACATGCAAACTTCAAAAATTAATGAAGAGATAACAGCTACAATAAAATGAAAAGGTCATTGAGTTTTGCGAGATAGTTAAAAGTTCAGGGATGAACATGTACTATCCATAAAGTTTAAGGAGAGATTTGCGTAAAATTTCTCCTTAATTTTGTCTTCACGAAGCTTTGGTAGAAATGAAATTCCGTAGCTTGTAAATGGGGAGTCTGAAAAATATCAAGCTGAAAAAGTTCTGACTGAAACTTTAAACCCTTGATATAAAGATTTATTTGCAAGTTTTCAAATATCATCAAGTTTAAATTACGTTATATATATATATATATATATATATATGTAGTGGGTGTGGGTTCCAATAAGAAGTGCCGGAGTTGTTGGTCCTTAGCTTTTTATAAAGTCAATTGCAGCACATCTTAATGGAATCCACTATATACTTCTGATAAGTAAAAGTCCACAGTAGCCGTGAACAAGTCAATTCGACAATGGTTTCTCATTGCAATATGATTCTCTTTGTTGACGATGGAATAAAATGAATGTAAACTCGAATGACGTGATTATATCATAAGCTCGATTATCTCAATTCTTTTGGTTGATGGAATTGCCATTGCTAACTAGAGTAGAGCGAGATGCATCAAACATAATTACTTAATTAACAATCGGACTTAAGTGAGGACTCCATCTCGTATTCTCTAGATAGTTAGAAGGATAAGAGTTAAATTACATATGAAATAATTTTTGTACGGTTCTCACTGTAGTATTAAAATTTTTGGAATGATTACTTAAGCAATCACTTTAGTGTTTGTTGGTGATTTGAATGGGAACAAAATTCGATTTAACATCGTTTTAAAATAAGTGGTCTGGCGGCTCACTTGCAAAGTGAAGTCAGTAAAATAAGGGCCGAACCACGTCGTTTGGCCAGTACTTTTGTCCCTAATTAACGAATTAGGCCACAATCATATTTGTTCTTCAGACACTAATCCTAACCTCCAATTGAGGATTTGAGTCAAAAGCCAGAAGCAACTCACGCTATTTGTAAGCTAGCTTGCTGTCAATTCTCCGTGACAATGAAACTGTCAAATATTTGCATTCGATCCTATCAACAATGTAAAAAAGTAATGAAAATCGCACAGCATAAGAATTTATGTGGTTCAGCAGGGGAGAGTTTCCGCTTACCTACGTCCACGGAAAATGAGATCTATTTCAATAATAATGAAGAAAAGTGTACAGTTGATCCTCTTGCCCTCTCTAATTAACCTTAGAGACCTATTTCGCCTTGAATAGTAAATAACGAAACCTTACATGGCACAAATTACAAAATTGCCGACATAACTTATAATAGGAAACTTCCTCATGTAGAATTCTATATGACTGAACATAAAACTCCTCTGGCGGCGTTTCGAAACCCCCGAGCTATCCTGTCGTCAGGGAGCCTTTCGAAATTGAAACTCCACAGGCGTCTCATAATCTCTTGAATAACAGAATACAAGACATCAACTTCAACATAAACTTCACATATCTCTTGGAAGTGGGGGTTCCCTTCCTTCTCCTTCCTCTCGTGTTTTGCAATTCAAATGCGTTTGAGCTTTCGAAGAATCACCTCCTCCAATGTCTGATTCTCACGAGAGAGAGAGAGAGAGAGAGAGAGAGAGAGAGAGAGTTGCGTGTTGCTTGTTCCTCTCTTCGTTCCAACGTCTCTAGTGAAGAAGACGAAGACGAAGAAAGAGAAGGAGAAAGAAAAGGCAAATTGGTGAATTGATTAGACCATTTGCCAGGTCATCTTGTCCTTTGTCCACGTTCAACTTTAATTTTCCTTAATAAAGCCACAGAGAAATTAAATTCTATTAAAAAAGCAAGCATGACATGTAGCCAAAATCTGTTATCAAGGGTAATTAAGTGATCGTTTTTCTATCAATGTAGACTCTTAAGTGATTGATTGAAAAAATTTTGGCATTGAAGTGAGCGCTATATATAAATTGTGGCGATTGTAACGTTAATTTCTTCCATTCTAAAGTTCCAATTTGATGCTCATCAATAAAATTATCGATCATTGATGCTAATCTTGGTAATTGAGCAACTTGCTATTGATCGTGCTGTTGGCAAGGAGATACCGACCGATTTAACAGTAAGTATCAACAATGTGAAGAAGTGGTTGGTAGGAATGACCTCTTTAGGTGTTGCCATCAATTTAAGGTGGAGCCGCTGAGCAAGCAATGAAAGAAGTAATTGGAAATGCACACTCATTAGTGAGTGTAGCTTGCAATCCATTCGGTTCTCCTTTTGCATCCTCGACCTCCACCATCTCCAATTTGAAGATTACGATGAGAAAGCACATCAATCATTTCTCTTTTCAAGGTCGACGACGGAGTCCCTTTGACATGAGCTACATCAAAGAAATGTCGGCATATAAAGCTTCCTTTGTCTACCAATCTCAACATAATGAAAAATGGTGCATCGCCCATGGGTCTTTGCTGTTTCCTTGAGAAGACGAATTGAATTTCCTCTTGAATCCTTGGCAGTACGGAAGATGCATTTTGAGGATTATTTTTAGACGTTATGGTACAAAGTCTTACCAAAATAAAATGCCTTGACGACTGTAAAACGCAGTTATCAATTTACAATGACGTGAGTCATAGTAATCATAGGCGAAATCTTTGGTCATGCCATTGGTCAACAGATTGACTTTTTGAACCAAACTCCATCCACATTTCACAATTAAGTTTCTTTGGGATATATAGCAATAAATGTGTTAATTTAGTCACCAACTTTTCTCACTGGGACGGCCCTTCATCTTTTCGTGTTTTTGCCGTGAATTAATGTTCCTTAAGATAATAGATAAAGCAACACGAGTCTTTCCTAATTGACGGATTCAGTTGACAAGGATGACATCTTTGATATGAAAAACATAGCCTCAGAGCGAGCCGCCCCAACTTGAGAGTCGACTCTTCGACCTCAAAAGCTCACGACCTTTTGCTTTCATCTCCCAATTTGGGAGGTCGGTCCCCATGACGACAACGCAGCCCGACCGACGCAGGTTTTGTCGGTGTGGACTGAAGCAAGAAGGCAAATGTGAGCTCCGATCATCATAGTGTCAGCATTGGCCGCCACATCATGTCCGATAAATCTCTCTTCGAGTCATCTTTGATAATTCTGTCATGAATCTGCCATTCCAAAACGGGTACATTACAAATCGTGTTTACCCAGAGGACTCGGAAACTGGGGCAGTAAGTTATCTACTGCTGCGCCATGACAGTGGGAACCTGCCAAGCACTTTCGGCAACAAGAGTACGTCGGAAAGACTTTCCGGACAGCCGATAAGACGGAACCACCGCAGCTGACTGACCAACAACACTTCATTTAACTCCAAAAGTGGGTATTCGTTTTGGACAACCGAAATACATTGAAAAAAGAACAAAGAGCATATATTGAGGGAACCAACTCGGAAGACATTTACAACTTACAGACATAACAACTCCCAACTGGATGAATATTTCTATATCTAGATATAAGACGCAAGAATACACGTACTAAATCCACACATTGTTCTATTCTAGATGCTGCCGATATGCACATTAGCAGTCTGGTAAGGTTTCAATTTAGATCTATGTTTACCTTAGTATTACCCTACCGAAGAAATCCTATGTCAAGTTAATTGACCAGCGCTTTTATTCATCATCAGAGTTTACCAAAGATGTAGAAACATTTCAGAGTGAGGAGCAGCGTGGATCCGATTACATAGAGCTGCTTTGAGAGGAACACCCCTGATTGGCCAAGAAACGGACGACGACACAGGTAATGTTATCTGCACTCCCTCTCTGGTACGCTTCCTGCATGAGCCTTTTGGCTGCTGCCTCTGCATCTTGGATTGGTTTAATCATTGAGACAGCCTCCTGCGAGATGTAAAGCACAAGAGTAAGAAGTACAGTTGCAAGCCTGATTCATCCGTCACAAAGAAACATCTAAAACTGTAATGCGCTAGACATCGCTCCATGTAGATGAGTAAAAGTGGACAATGACAAGCACTGGATAAATCTTAGGTCAATCTATCACAGCAGGAAGCAAATGTAATCTAGTTATGTGAGGACAGTACTCAGATAATAAAAGAGACTAAAATGAAGAAAAACTCTTCATCACAAAGAAAACAGCCTAAAATTGAATGAAATGCCAACCTCATTTGTGACAACATCCCACAGCCCATCACTAGCAAGAATGAGAAACTCAAGTGAGCTGTCAATCTTCTCCTCCTGCAATTTTAAAAGGATTATAAAAAGGTTAAAGCTCAGGTGAAGAAGTGCTGCCACTATAAAAGCAAATCGAGTTCACACTCATTCAATCATATCTGAGATAAATAGTGCAAATCGCAAACATATCTCAATAAGACATCAAATGCAATATTTTGTTCTAGGATCCTCATTAAAACACTGCTAGTGTAAAAAGGAAATTTCACGCAAGCCGTCTTAAAACGGAAAATTTATTCACTGATTGATTGTAATGTTCTTACTAAAACTAGAAGTCGTCAATATTTTAATCGAAATATGAAGTAATACACTACCAGAACCCCTGGTTAAAGTTCTTTGAATTTTCATACATGCTCTACAAGTAGACAAGTGATGTAAGAACAAGTGCACATGCACATAGGGGAGCTATATAGACCTGAATTTCAGGATCGGCCACCACATACTGCTTCAAAAGCCTATCACCAAAAGCACGTGACACAGCAAGAACGCCTCCAACTCTCCAAGTACCTATTTGTAGAAAGTTCAGCAATCATCCAAACACAGAGCAACCGACAAGATTAAAATGCGTACTCATATATATTTGAAATTATTATTGAGGAATGATATATATGAAAAATCTTACCAGCCCACATAACAAATCCTCCAGCATCTTCAATGCGTTGACGCTCATCTGTTTGATCTGGCTTATGATCTCGAGAAACAGCAATAGCTGAAAAAAGAAGATATTAAATTGTCGGTGGAAAAAACCATCTAAAAATAATGATAGGCAAACTGTTATAGTAAAGGAAGAAATGGATTAAATGCAACTTGAGGATTGACTTATGTTTTTGAAAAAAGACATGCCAAGAGAGCAAGGAAATAGAATAATATCCAACACCTATGCACAGATAGGCCATTTATCTAAAAGGCTAACTTCTTTTCAAACATTGCGCTAAACCTACTCACCACTTGAATTTACACAGATAAATCAACTGATCATAAGGAGAAAGACATGCAGCTTGAAACTGATTGATCCACTTCATCTACATTCACTACCATCAATCTGATCCCATTAATTCTCTAATGTCATCATATCACGAATAATTTGATCAAACAACCACCAAGCCAAAAACAAGCATTTCACTTTGAAATTTGAACAATGGGTAGTTTTTATGGAAAAAAAAAGACCTACAAAAGTAGGTTTCACCTAATATCCTTAAAACTTTTCCAAGGGATAGTCAACACTGATTTCAACATCAGATTAATGTAAAAAGTACAAAGAACTCGATCTCAACCGAATAGGATAATTTGTCAAGAGACATTTGAAGTCACATTATTTGCGCATTATTTACTGTCCCTACAACTTTCCCAGAAGTCAGCCCCCTCCAACCGCTTCCTAACAAGTCTACCTCCAGAATTTTTTAGACAAATGAATCCCATTGTTATATGACAATTGCGGATCCCAAATCCTATGATTGGACAATATTATTGCTCAAGTACCCAAAAGCCAGCAGGGAATCCAACACCTTGGTAAAAGAAAGCAGAAATCCCAATTTAATTATTAAAGAAATGCACTCTACACAACTTCTTATAAGCTTTACCCCTCTTTATAGAAAGCAATCAGTACAAAACTGAGTTTACTAGCATGCGTAGGCTATCAGGAAAAATTATTCAATGTCTACGCATAAAGAAATCTATGTATCTCTAGGGCATTACAAGCTTATGAGTCGATCCCTCTTTACACATAACGGAGTACCAAAAGCAAATTATATCATATAACTTTCATAATATAGAGAACAATAAGTTTGACAACAAAATCCAAAAAAACTGATGCACAGAATAGAGGAATCGCCAAACTGAATCAAAGAGTAAGCGAAAAGTCCAATCACTCTCAAAATTAACATTGCTACCTATCATTTGTAATAGCCAAGTATTTGGCCCTAATAAGATAATGCCTGAGAATTTCATATGTCACAATCATTACCCCAGCGTCAAAATAAAATCACTCTTTTATGATAGACAGGTTAAATTACGAAAATCATACCCAACTTTTCCTTTAGCTACACTTGGCACCCTCTAATTTCAAGACTAGCACTTTACATGCCCCAGTTTCGAGGCCATAAAGTTGCACCGTTTGCACCATCTGCATAAATCCAAGCCTCTTCCTAATAGTGTTACTCTCAATGGTGTCAAATGTGGGCTTTTGAAATCTCTTAGTATAAAATATTTCAACCTAGAGGTGTTCAACACACTAGTAAAGGAAAAACTTGAGGTGATTTTATAACTTTCCCTTACAAATAAAATAAGTTCCATATTTTAACAGCCAGCAACAGCCTGGCATGCCTTACATTTCTAAAAGACTGAATAAGACTACCACGTCAGAGACATATTTTGCCTTGAAGTTGACATATGGAAAACCATTGAACAAAGTTTAAGTTTCCAGTGAATCAAAAATTGAACATCTCTACTGGTAATATTTACCTTCACCACCCCTGCATATCACTGCTCTAGAATCTCCAACATTGGCAACAAGCAATCGATCACCAACAAGGATGGCAGTGGAAGCAGTTGACCCGGCATCTCTATTCTGATTATTTTCCGATTTCAAGAACTCAGAGTCTGTATGGTTGTATGCATCAGCTGCAAAAAATGTAACGAGAAGTATGAGAAGAAAATTTATGAATTTCAATGATCAATGGCAGTACATAGTGAGGAATTATGAGAAGAAAACTTCATTTTGAAAATGTGCCACGACCACCATGGCCCCTACATATGTAGTTTGTTTTACCTAATGACAAAATAGAAATGTCGAGCCCAAGAAGCAACAAACCTATAGCAGATTTGGTATCAGAGATGAATTTAGGATGCCTAATTAAATTACTGAAGAGGTTCTGTTTCACATATTCAGCAGCTCGTGCACCCCCATGACCTGAAATAACCATAGAAGAAAAACATCGTTAAGCCTAATATAGTTTTCCATCATGAAAGAAAAAATAAATACAAAGAACTACAAACACGCATACATACCCCACTAAATGGAGCTAAAAAACCTATTTCGCCATTGTGGAGCATTACTTAATGCAAAAGTTGCTAAGTTTAAACGCAAAATATAAAAACTCGAAATTTGATGGGAGCACACCGAGGTGGATGCCATCCCATTTCTCATAATGCTCCTAAAAATTAGAGCGCGTGTACTGGCTTAGACATCTATAAAGTCAAAGCGTGGCTATAGCCATAAAAGGGGGGAGAAACCTGACCCATGCCCATGAGGAAATTGTATGCTTCATGTTTTTATTCCTAAACAAGCCAAAATTTGGAGAGATAAATCATCTAGATGACTATTTTCTCTTCTTTGCAAGTTCTATTTACATGCCTAAAGATTGCCCTCAACATTCTTCCAGGCAGAGACAAAAAACAGGTGGGACGCATCACAAGATAAGCTACAATATGGCCATAAATTGTTGACTGCCTGGTCCTCCATTTACAAAGAAAGCACATCAACAGTACTTCCAGGCAGAGACAAAAAAACAGGTGGGATGCATCACAAGATAAGCTACAATATGCCTATAAATTGTTGACTGCCTGGTCCTCCATTTACAAAGAAAGCACGAGCTAACCAGCATTTTCCTGTTTTTTTCAAATTTGTCAAAAACCACGAATTCCAGAGAGAAACTATCATCTGGCCAACGCTTCTTCCATGGGTAACTCCAGCTTCACACAGGACCAGCCTCATCCAGCAAGTAGCCACAGTCACTTGAGAGGACTTCCCTTACTACGACCCCACACCAATATCTCCTTCAGTACGTAATTCACTATCAGCCTGCATAGGGTTTTGATAAAGTTCGTGAGAGATCCCACCCCGAGTCATTTGTCAAAGTGTCGACAAACATGTAAAACCATCTTCCATTCATAAAGGTACCAAAAGAGTGTATAATGCTATTTTCCCTCCAGCTGCATTGCATATCTCCCGGTAAAAAGTCATCAAAATAGCATTCCCATGCTATTAATCACACGAATATTCTGATTCGAGGCCACTTTGCACCTTAGTTTCCACACGATTCCCCATTTCTTGCCAGCTTTGTTGAACTTATTTGACACATCTACTCCATATGCATCCTCAAATTCTCTAGAGATCCATTCTGCATCTTTATACCAAACTTTGCCTCTCCTCCACAAATGATCAACGTCCTTGTACAACACCAAGCCACTGGCTTAAGCATACTCATTAAAAAGGAAAAGTGACTCCATTCCTAGCCCTTCCCATACAAGGCAGTTTCACAACTTCCCTTATCACCATCCAGAATTTTCTCATCATTACCATCATCCCATCTCTTCCACCTCCTTAGCAAGCTACATCAATAATTTGACATCCTCTAGAAGTCAGAGCACGTCTTGTTTTTCTTTCAAATTCAATTAAAAGAAGCCAATTTGCCACCATATCTGTGGATGTCATCGTGTAAACCCAATAAATCATCACAAAAAACCCAGCCTTGGTGACATTCCCTCCCAAGCCAAATCAGATACTTCTGTTCAGCAGGAATTACACAGTTTACCAAACCAAATCCTAAGTACATCCTTGCACATGCACAGATGGCTTCAACTTCAGGTATCACAACATAATTGGAGCAGATGGCAACCTGAAGTGCTTTAGGTTTTCTCGAGTATCAAGCGACATCCAATGACTAGCAGTCCATGAAACTGTCTGGGGACATATCATGCAAATCAAAACTCTGATAGGAAACAGTCATAGTGAAAATTTCAATTGGATTTTTCCAAGAAAAATGCTCACAATAACTAAATTAACAATAGGACAAAAACTAGCCACTAACAATGTAAAATGCTAATAAATCCAGTTTGAAAAAGTGAAGACCGCAACATGTAAGATCGCTGAAATTAATGACCTTAAGCACCTGTGTCTCGTAATGCAAAAGAGTGCCTTCCTAAATGGTTGATAAATATTGAGTCGAGAGTTCTCATAGTATGAACTTGTACGAATGCCTTACCTTTAAAATCTCTACAACCAAGAATCACAAAAGTCCATACACTCTGACACTCTTAACACACACACAAACACAGAGAGAGAGAGAGAGAGAGAGAGAGAGAGACCATCAAAAACTCCAAAAAGGCCAACTATCTCCCCCTCTACACCATCTATTCTTGTCTCATAGAAATCTTCCATTGAAGCCCTTTTCCCGGGAGAACTCGCATATCCATAGCTGAATTTCCCATTCTGGCTGTTCCATGGACAAAAATTTTATGTCAGACAGAATTGGCTGACAAGCAGGGGCAATTTCATAACTTCAGAGCGTATTTAGCTGTCTGATGGCGCTAAATGGATCTATTGAACAATAGATTTCTTCGTCAATGAAAATTAATGAAAAGTAAAAATTTCATGGCACTTAATGGATCTATTAATGGTTGGATATTGTCGATGAAAAGAGAAGACCAACACAATCAAACTATCCATCATCAGGCTCTTAAAATCCAAGTCAACTGCAAGTAATCAAAAGGTTTCACGTATCAAAGATCGCCAACGTTTTCTTTTTTTTTTCAGTCTCACATGGTGTTTTGCCAAGATCGTGAGCCTCCAATACACATTGTCAAGTTCATCATGGATAGAGAAGAAATTAACCCAAAAGACAAGAGGTATGGGAGTCTCAAGTTTGGTGCAATATGCAAAAATTAGCGGCCAAAATGATCTGAGTGCACCATATTCAGGACAAGTAGGCATTCCTACAAAAAAAAAAAAAGTACAAAACACCAGGAGCATAGATATGATTCACCATAACAGCATAACATATATCTGGACACAGGCGCCCCGGTGACTCGAAAAGTAAGAGATGCTCAAGACGCGTAACATCGAACCAGAAACTGGATGCTATGATACACAAATCCAAGCACTCGAGATCTAGCAAATAATGATCATTTTCCACAGGATAAGGAATGAACCTGAGTCCCCCGCCACTAACCGGGGCATCGTCGGAATGAATCTGGCCCGAAGACGCTAAAATCGAGTTGAGATAACCCATCCCCTCGCTCGAGCCCCCCAAATCCAAATCCAACTCCAACTCTACGCTCTCTTGAATAAACACGCAGAAGGTCAACAGAAGCAGCAGAAATCTACACTCGGCCAAACAATTCCTCACTTGCAGATCACAATCAAGCCCCACGGACCTAACATTCATGAGATCACCTCAAAAACCCCCAGGGATCCTTCGGCTTTGACCTGCAAAACCAACGTCGATTCCCGCCCGGCGAGGAACCTCAAGCCACATCAGACACCCAGATCGCAATCAATCGACTCGTATCTCGCAAACAGCGAAACAATCGGCGTCGACGGACCGGAGGCGGAAAAGGAAGGAGAGAGAAGAAGGTTCTAGAGGGAGAGGGAGAGAGGGTACCAGAAGAAAGTGCCAGAAGAAAGCGAAATGCAACGGAAAGGAGATCCTTCGCGAACGGCGTCAATGGAGAAACCTACGCAGGGTTCGACGATCCAGAAGCAAAGAAGGGGAACTCCATCGTCTGTAGAGAGAAAAGCAGCCAAAGAAGAAGGAGGAGGAGGAGGAAATCAATGGTGAATTCGACCCCGAGGGGGTTGGTTTGTTGAGACCAGACGCAATCGGAAGAGAGAGAGAAAAAAATTAATATAATTACCAACAAAGAAGAAGTCAATAAAAGAAAAAAAAATTCCGAATTTTCCAAATAACAATTTTTCGTCGGATCGAAATCGAATAGAGACTCCATTTATTTCGTAAAATTGAATAACTTTAAAAAGTAATTTAATTTTCTTAAAAATAATTACTCATATTATTTATAAAAATGAATATTTCGTTCATGAAAATATATCAGTGTAAAGCGTTATTCATAATGAATTTCATTATAGAATTATTATAAGTTAATACGGATGATTATTTTCAAAAATAAATATTTTTGAAATTATTCATTTTCACCGATAGACAAAGCCTTATTAATTGAAATAATTAGCAAAATGAAGGTTTTATGGTTGCGTTGGTTCTGCTTTGAAAATCAACTTTGAGAAAATACTGAAAATTAGTACTTCCAACATTTCCAAAGTTAGCTTTCCACTTCAAAATAGTTGTCAAACACCTCACGTTTTCCAAAAAGTGCTAAACTCTCTCTCGAAAAATGAACCAAATGCATTTTATATGTCCTTCAAAGGGTGATTATTTGATTTTTCTTTTTTTTTAATATATAATTCCGTGATTTCTCATTTTTTTTTTAGATTAAGAAAAAAATTAGTGGGCGATTAAATTTTAAAAAAAAAAAGAAAAAAAAAGGGCGCGATATGTTTGGCTTGAAAAGTGGGAGTGGGTGGGTATTGTTTCCGGTGAAATGCCGAAAACCGGGGGGAGGAGGGGGCGCGGGCGAGGGCGAGCGTCGCGCTGGTTTGAAGGCCACGGAGCCCGAGACGGACCCGGTCAAACGCTCCCCCCAAAGACACGGCCGATCGTCCTTATCTTGTGGTTGGGGGGCCGCACGTGGCGCTCATGCGGGGGGCGGACGGCGGGCCCCGCGGCATTCAATGATTTAGCTTGTCGGGGTGGAAAAACAGGCGCTGATAATACAAAAGATATCCTCGTCCCTAAAAATATATTATCATTTTCATAAAAAATATTCTCGCACCGGCAAAGAAAAAAAAATAATTTTATGCCGAAAAACCATCTCATATTTTTTTCAAACACAATTCCGTTCGAAATATACTTATCATATTATTATAAATTCGAAACTTTTTTGTTAATTTTTTTATTTTATTAGATAAATTCTATATTTTTATTTGCTGATTTTTTGTTATATTATATAAATTTAAGATTTTTCACGATATAAA
Source organism: Melaleuca alternifolia (assembly GCA_019926035.1). Taxonomy (NCBI): domain Eukaryota; kingdom Viridiplantae; phylum Streptophyta; class Magnoliopsida; order Myrtales; family Myrtaceae; genus Melaleuca; species Melaleuca alternifolia. Next base: position 3,277,540 of record JAGKPW010002540.1, on the reverse strand, counting down.
TAGTAATTTGAAATGTTCATGTCATAATTTTGTGAAATTTTCAACTCGGGTGGTTAAAAGGCTAAATATAGTTAGTAATTTGAAATATTTATGTCATAATTTCGTGAAATTTTCAACTAGGGCCGTTTATATTTTTCAATTCGGGTAGTTAAACGGCTAAATATAAATAGAAATTTGGAAAATTTATGTCATAATTTCGTGAATTTTTCAACTCGGGTAGTTAAACGACTTGTCGGAGCATTCTGCGGCTGAGCTTGATTTGGTTGATGGTTTTCTTTCTTAGGGGTCTTTGGCGACGGTCGGCCGCATTAATTACTCTGATTTGGATTGCTTCTTTCTTTGCTGATGTTTTCGTGCATTGGGTTGCTGGGTGGGTTTAGTAGTAATTAGGGTTTAGCGTGATCGATTTTAGACCGTCGGATTGAATTTGTACAAGAATCGCGAATTGTAAATGCAGCGGATGGTCAAAGCTACTTTGAAGGCGTCTTGGCTCTCGGAATTAAGTTTAAGCTTCTTTTTCTTGTTGCCGTCGAGAGATGATCAAAGATAAATATGCCCCCTTGTTTGGTATTGTACAAGATATATATAACAGAGGTAAAAAAAGTGCGTGTATGTCAATTGTCAATATCGCTGTGGACTCATGAATAAATGGGAATCAGAGAATAAATTGTTAAGACGCGTAAGTGAGTTGTATTAAATGAGATACGCGTTGGAGTTTTGGTATGGTGTGTGATAATTAATCTATTCTAGTGTACTTCATAATTTATTCTTTCAAAAATTTTGAATGAAAATGGGTCAAAATATGCATATTAACGGGTTAAATCTGGACTCTTTTTAGGATGAAATTATGTGCATGGACCCGACATAATTAAGCTATGTGCCATGATGCTATCAACTCGTGAGGCCAAATTCAAGAGTCCTTAGCCACAACAATGAACCTCTTTTGAGTTTTGTGGCTTCTTCGCGGCCTAAATTTAGTATTGCGGGCCGAAGATTTGGATAAGTAAGGGACGGTGGTGATGGCCAAGGCGAGTGGGCAGCACGGTGGAAGGCGCATGACGACAGAAAAGGTTTCGAGATAGATATTGACGATCCCATGAATGATTCAAAGTTCTAAAATTAAGGGTCAAGTGAGCGTAGGATAAGTATTAGGCTTTGAATGAGCCTTGTGAAATTATAATACTTAAAGTCGGCACCGATAGTATCGATTATTCATGATTTTCTCTTCTTCTTCTTTTTAATTACAAATTTCACATATTTTGAATGTGTGAAATGATCGGATAAAACATATTTGTGTTATTGCACTTTAATTTAGGTGTGTGTACTACCAAGGTTGTCGAAATATAGAAATAAACTAAAATCTTGAGATATTATGATCTTAAACTCGTAAAATGATTTGATTCTAAGTTGGAATCTCAACGCGATAAATCTTCGGTAGAATGTCAACCTAAACGATAAAATCTCTCGCAATCTTATGAATGATTTTTATAATGGAAAAGTCTTGAATTTGACGTGATTGGTCATAATCCCGAAAATAGAAGCGGCGAGTTAGCAAGCGCCACATGGCACACTGCATACCATGTATTTTTTCAACATCACTCGTTACGTAATCGATATATTTATTATCAAGTCTTCATTTGTTTCATGAAAAATAAATGTGTTGGAAAATACTTTCTTAAATTGATCTTTTATATTGTTCAAAATAATTTGTTAATAAAAAATATTTTCATTATTAACCATAGCAAGTTATGTCTAAATATTTTCGTGGACAATAAAAATATTTTTTGTTTATTTATTTTTATAAGTGATGCAATCGATCATTTTTGGGGAAAATATTTTCTGAATAAAATATTTTTTTGTGAAATAAATAATAGAGATTTTTTAGAAGAAACTTGAAAATACAAGGGTAGTGGTTATTCTATCATAATGTATATTCTAATTTCCTCGTTTATAGTTCTGGATTCATTATTTTTTTAGTGGTACAAATAAAATGATCCACTACAATCGGGCCTCTAAATGGGGAAATGCCCATAAGAAACATGGACTCTATTAAACCAGACCAAGCAGTAAAGGATTCACACCTTCACCAAAGGACCGAGGCCCTCCAGTTTGCATAACAATTTCCTTATGAAGCAGCGCATATGCTCGAAGGATCGTACCATGTTGAAAAAAAGAGATAAGTGCAATAGAAACCTTAAAACTTATTGACAAGAATATTAAAGAAGTCTTAATAATATTTTGATTTAAAAAATAGTTTCTTTACTAATTTTTATTTTTATTTTTCTTTCTTCACTTGTTTGTTTGTTAGTTTGAAAGCTGACGACCTTGCTAGCACTGGGAGAGGCTAATAGGCTCTCGCTATGCCAGCAAGGATGCCCACCCCTCACCCTTGCTCTCGCCGGCCATAGTGAGGGCCTATAAGCCCTTGCCCATATTTGGCGAGGGGCCACGATGCCCTCACTAGATCTAGGCTAGGTAGGGGAAGAGCTAGTGGGGGCCGTGAAGCCCTTGCCCACTGTCGCAAGGGTCCACTAGTGAACCTTGCTTACTTTAGGCTAAAAAAAAGTGAAGAAAGGACAAGATAACAAGAAAAAAAAATCATAAATGAATTGGCTTGATGGGCTAAATTGGTATAAATGAAATATTTAGGACTTAATTGACAAAAGAAATTTAGAACTGGATTGATATGATTGCAATAGATTTTGAATTTTTTTGAGAATTTTCTTATACACATGTGATCATTGCGGTTTCAATGGATTCAATACGAATCCTTCTTCAAATGCTATCTTCATTTTACATATTAGGTTTGGACAAGTTATGTTGAGTGTTGATTCTTGGGAAAGCCAATCCAACCTCAATTATCATTTATCATAGTGTCATCTCTTTCGTATAATTTGTTTTCCCATTTCCTTTTTTCACTTCATGTGATCCTAAAATGTCGTTTGCTTATATTTAAGCGCGTGAGTTAGTAGTGCTATTAGTTAGTTCTTTAGAGTGAGTAATACCAACTAGCCTAGAATTGAAGGTTCTAATCGGCAACTGCGTTGATTTCCTTTGCTTATGTACGAAAGATCGGCTGGTCTTGATATATATGCGAAAGTAGGTTGGTAGGATCATATCCAATACACTTATTAGGTTAGTCATATTTTTCTTTCCTAGCTTTTAAACAAGCTCAATTGCATGATGAAGTATCAATTTTCCCCTATCATTTTTGGGTTGGAAACTCAAATCCAATTAAAGTTTCGATTTCCACTCATAAAAGAGGAAGCAAAATGTTCAATTTTCTACTGACTAGACGAATCAAATTTCTCTTACATATATAAAAGCGTCTATTTTAAAAATCATTTATATTTATAAAGAAACGAGTCTACCAATGTACTCTCATAGATAAATGATTGAAATTGTCATGTCACATTACAAGTAATTATTGCAATGTGATGTCATCTTCTTGCCATGTTGCTCGAGATTGTTATGTCATGACACACGTCATCAAATGTAGTTCTCATCACTGAGTGATTGAAATTGTCATGACATGTTGCATGTAGTTATTTTAATATGATGTCATCTTCTTGAGATGTTGCTCAAAATTGTTATGTCATGAGACACATGATTATTGCCATCTGAAGTCATCTGCTTGTCATGTTTTGGATTAGAATATGTCATGTCATACTACATGTGAGTATCGCTATTTCATTATCATTTCGCTATACCATAATTAAATTTGGCTTTGCCGTGTTGTGTTATATGCGAGCATTACCATGTCACGTCATCTTTAGTGTTGAGTTTGAATTTTGAGATTACATGTTGCACGCAAAGTGCACATCATTCTTTTATCGCATCATAATGGAGAAAAGTATAAAAAGAGTTATAAACCTATCGGATTAGTGTCTATTTAGTTTTTGATCTTTTTAGGCTGCCAATTTTAGTCCTAAAAATTTTTATGGTGTCAATTTAATTCTAAACTTTTTGAATTAGTGTCAGTTCTGTTCTTCCATCTAACTTTTGTTGGATATTATCAATGTTGATGCCAGTAGGCAATGTTAGTGTTGACGATGACAATTTTTAATATTAATTTAATTATTTTTTAATGATTTTTTTTCCTTTTGTCCTTTTCTTATTCTTTCTGCCAGCGACTGACCACAAGTGATGGCCGAGTAGGCTAGTCTTGCCTTGCTCAGCGATGGCTCCCCTGACCTAGGCCACAACTGACAAGGCTGGCCCTCAGCTAGGCTAGTGCAACCTTACCAAATCTGGTCTGGGCAAGGCTGACCCTTGTTGGGCACCACTTGCGTGAGGGTAAGCCCCGGCTAGGGCTCACCTTGCCAAGCACCACATGGGTGAAGGTGGCTCATGACAAGGCTGCCATGCCCTAGGCAAGGGTTAGCCTGATGAAATATGGCCTGGGCAAGGCTGACTCTCACCAAAACCTCATTTGACGTGGGTGAAGGGAGCCCTCTTTGGGGCTCACTTAGTTGGCCTTCGCCTATGTGACAACAACCTTCCCCTAAGTGAGGCCAGCCCACCTGGCGATGGTTGGCCATTGGCTATCGCCTATGGCCGATCACTAGCTCAAAAAGGAAGATAAGGAAAAAAAAAGGAAAAATAATAGAAAGAAAAGTAATAACATTAACAAACAAATAAATACAAATATTGAAATGCTATTGTCCATTTTAGCGTTGGCGATGTCATGTAAGCCGAATGGTGTCTACGTCAACAATGTTCGACCAAATTTAACATGAATGACTGAATTGCCACTAATTCAAAAGGTTTAAAACTAAATTGACACCAAATTTTTTTTATGACTAAATTGATATCAATGCAATAAATTTAAAATTTTTTTGGCACTTTTCTCCGTCATAATGCACTTTATATATGTAGTATATTCATCTCTTGTACATCGGACCGTCACGCCCTTTTATCCAGTAAACTGACCCTCATCACTTGTTAGCAAAACCTTCTCCCTTCTATAGTTGACAAATTGCAATTCTCATTAGGTGGCGCATATGTCAAACTCCCCCCCCCTTCTCCTATATCGAAATGGAGGGGCCTTATTCATTAATGTCGAACGTAGTTTTTAGAGTACAGACTGATAAACATTACCAAGTGTCTTGGCCTTTATTGAAGTACACTAAACGAGCAAATTGCTTTGCCCCCTTACTTACGTCTGGGAAGCACCAGGACAATGCTTAGGAACAACCTTTTGCGCCGAAACCAATCTGCCCTCCAGCTACATCGTACACCACCTCAAATGACCTCTGCTGTACGTTCCCGTAGATGCCGAAAGGTGTGTCGTCCCCGCTCGATGCAAATGCTAGGCACATTTGCGATGGACTCATGGGAAATAACACGCCGCTGTTGTCCAAGTCGATCTCAATCGGTCCCTTGAAGGAGAATGTAATCACCGGGACAATGACCGTGGTGGACCCGCTCAAGTCATAGCAAGTGTCAAGGGGAGAAGCCGGAGCTGACATCTTGTAGTTCGACATCGCCTGCCGGAAGGCTGAGCACAGGGCGCGGTATGCAGTTGGGGGCAATCGCGTGAATGTGGTTCCCGAGTCGATGATCGTGCCAGCATTCGAGAACACGGTCGATGGTGTAGAGAGCGGTTTGCCTCCGACACTGATCCCTATTATGTTGATGCCATAGAAGATTGGATTCTGCGGGATCGTTGATATCGGCGTGAAGCTGACCGAGGCGGATGTCATACTGCCTTTGCCGAAGCTTAAGTACCCCATGGAGCTCGTCGATGGGGGGAGGCAATACGAGAAATATCTGCCGTATTTGGTTGCGCTTTGCTCCAAGAATGAAATCCGGTCCCGAGCGAGCCCGAGCAATCCTGCAAATCCCTCGAATCGCCCTCCATTGTCCTGACCGCACCCGAACTCGAAACCAGTGATTGCATCGGTTGGAGACAAGGTCAGTGTTTCTGTTGCAAAGAAGCCCTTGGTAAAAGATTTGTCACCATACCCCGTCGCGTAAACGCATGTCGAACCGCTACAGCCAGGTGGTTGTCCTGCATACCGTGGAGCATCATAAAAGTCGTAAGAGGTTTCTTCTCAATTTAACATATATAGTTTTAATTGGGGAACCCAGAGTTAAAATTGAGGTGTCGTTAATTACCTGTGCCAGAAGGAAGCTGAGAGCACGATGGAGCAGAGCAAGAGATGTTGGCGTAGGAGGAGGAATGAGAGGGGTCGAAGATTGCCTTGGTCTCCGCACTTGGCTTGCATTGGGTCCACGTGAGCGCGCTTCCAGTGTCGAACAAGAGGGTCAGGTCCTTCTTTGGCGTGCCAAGGCCTATTGTCACCAAATAGCTGCCACTGTCAGCACCGTACCTGGCCTTGATGCTGACGGCCAAGTCTTTCAGGCTGCCGGTGGCATTGGTGCCGGAGATTTTGGATCGAATCCACTTTACCCTCGCAGCGTCTTCAAGCAAAAGTTGGGTGTGGTTTAAGGGTTTGCCATCGAAAAGGTGAGAGCATGGACTGTGCTTGTGAAACAACTTCAAGGTGGAGTTTGCTGCACAGAGAATGAAAATTCGATTGATGTGAAAAGGATTTCGTGCAATTAGCGAACATTTAACATTGGAATAGATAAAGGGACGATGTGCTGTATTTAAAATAGGAAGTATCTTGTAATTTCAAATGGTTAGCGCTATTTTTACCCTTCAAATGGGCCCGCTGCGAAACCCTTTCAATGGAAAAACTTCGTTAGGCCTAAATACCCTTATTTAAAGCAAGCCATAAGCAGTGCATTATCTGATTTTGTTCCCCGATATGTTTAGGAAATTGTAGATGTGCCAGCCCTTTCAATTATTATTATAACTAAACTCGCATTTTCAGTGGAGGGTACTTCTGTCAAGAATTATTCGTTTATTTAACTCGATTGTGTATGCAGCCATTCGAGGTGTCCAAAGAGACCCCACCCTGTTCAAGAAAACGTGTCGTCGTCTATAGTTAAATGGGTTGCATACAAACCAATTTCAGGTCATGCAAAGTCGCATCTTGAATGGAAATTGATCACTCAATTGCGCCGAAGGTAGTTGGTATGGTTTCAATATCAGTAACGAGAAAATGTAGGCCAGAGGCTAAACGGAGTAAGTGTCAATTTTGGGCCCAAGCTATTGGAGAGAATCATCTCTTGCTTAAGAACAATCGTGAAAATTTCTGGTGGGGATGGTGAACTTTTTAGAGTATCTGGTTATTCATTCGAGTCTCTACCATGATGCCAGTAGCAATCCATTATTGTTTTAATCGAAGTTCTGTTGGCCATAAGATCGAGTTGTTCTGGGACCAGACATTATATTTGCGTCCAAATAGTTCCCTAACAAAAACATGAATCACCTGCCCTTTGTCTTCTTTTTTTCTTTTGTGTGCGTGTGTATATCTTAATAATATAATATTTATTGCTTAGATTGTCAATTTAGTTTCAAGATGAAGCAGTTAGAATATTTAAGCTAGAAGGTTTTTTTATATAAAAAAAATTGAAGTAGTTGAGATGGAAACGGATCTCCTGACTGTGATTTAAGTCAGGTCCCAGCCGTCCAATTTAAATCGGACGGCTGAGAAAAAAAAATTAAAAAATTAAAAAATATTTTTTTTATAAAATCTCAGTAGTCTGATCTCGATCGGATAGTTAAGATCCGGCCATGACTTAAGTCAGGTCCCCTTAAGTCAGGGGATCCGGATCTAGTTGAGACTATGATCGAAACTGTACTTTCTCTATCATGGACTCTTGGAAAAGAGGTCAATTTTTGAGCTATACGAAGTAAATAAATTGTGCAGAATTATTTGGTTCTGTCAAATGACAAGTTTTGCATATCACTATGCTAACAATGTTAACAACCTAAGTATGACACTCCATGTAGATTAATGCAAGGAGAGAGAAAGAGAGAGAGAGAGAGAGGGGGTAACCGTTGGAAGTTGAAGCTTCACAAGTTGGAGAAGGGAAAAGAGAGCTGACTGGGAGGGTGATCTCTTTAGCTCCATCAACGAGACAAGCCTTCTCGTTCAAGCACAGAAGGTAAAGGAGAAAGGCACAGTGCAAGATCTTGATGAGGAAAGAGGGAGATGACGAAGCCATCGTCGTCGTCGCGTGGTCGTCGTCTTCTTCTTCCCTAAGACAACTCACACAAATGTGTTTTCTGTCGTGCGAACATTTTTATATGCCTTCCGCCAACATCATCATTTGGTCGATGGAGATTTTTCAAATCGTCTTATATTTTAGGGCCCCACATCCTATGAAGAGCGCTTATTGCGCTCCATTTTCCTTGTTCATTAATTTCATTCTTTATGGGTGCAGACGTACTGGCCACAACTCCTTCCATTGATCTTTTCTATAAACACGACATGGCCGGGTGGATTTTTGCTTTTGATTTGTTCTCGTTAGCTACATCGCACGATTCTCATAATTCGGATTTGTTTCGTACGAAGTATATAAATAAGGATTTATATATTTGAAATATGCATGGATAGAATTCTGTATGATGTGTTTTCCATAATCAAGAATAATAAAGAGGAAGATAGATTTGAGAAACTTTAACATATTTTGAAGTATAGAAAAGAGTACGTAGATGGATAACTTATTTTATAGACTATATTGTAAGATTGTCTAAGGAAATCAAATTAAATATGAATAGTCAAAATAGCTTTAGAAAATCATAAGAAATATCCTAAATAATTTTAGAAGATACCTAATATCTCTAACATCAACTGCAGATAATTTTGGACATTTTAGTCTACATATTCTTTTTTTTTGGGGGGGGGGGGGGGGGGGTGACGAGATTGGGGGTGTTTTCACGTTGTCCAGAAGTTTTCCCCTTTGTTCCTATGATTCGCGGCTCTTCTGGCTATGCGAGAATGCCAACTGTTGCACACCCAACTTGTTGTTTAGCCAGCCAACAGATGTATTGTCACGCTAATTAGAAGAAAATGATGATTTAACTGGCCCCGCATACATCAGGTATCTTGCTTTTTTCCGCCCCTTATATGTAAAGTTTCCTTAAATTGGCGATGCATGCTCTATTTTTCTTAACAGATTTCACGTCTGCGCCCTTCGAGTGTGCTTGTATTGAGATGAAGTAGTCTTGTGCGGCGAAGGTAACAACAAGTGTACAATTACTAGATGATCACAGTGCCATGTCTTGACATAGTTTTAAGGTTTTAAAGTTTTGGAGTTTGATTCTGGCAAAAGAAAATCAGTGAGCTTAGATTCAGATAGTATTTCTAACTATCTATGTCTAATTCTAGGATTTCCATTTTTGCGAAGACTTAGGCTGACAAAATTTACCTTGTAAGTCTGACATACCTATCTTCGTTACACTTCCGATATAATTAAGTATGAATCTTTCTCCCGATACTACATTCTTTTTTCAAACTTGGTCTTGGGCAAGCTGTGCTGAGTGTAGATTCTTTGGACATCGATTGCCATTCATTGTCAGTGTCATTCCTCTCATGTTTCTTGCTTTTTTTTTTTTCTCCCGTCTCCTCTTCACTTCATGTGGCCCTTGGACATTGGTCGGCTTGTGCTTGAGGTGCCGTCTCGGACGGGCTTTGTTTCAAGTGGGGGCAATTCGACGTGCTCGCAACGGAACGCAATTAGCGACCGGTCATTTCGCAGGGCATTCGTTTGTCCGAGTTTGACAGGTCAAGTCAATGGCTGACTCCGCCAGCGAAGTTAGGAATGCTGTTGGTGGGTTTGCCGGAGCAGGCAACCACCGGTAACCCAGCCCCGACGTGAAGGTTATCTGGCTGGCGACTGCATTCACTTCACTCGCTTCTCTAGAGAGGTTCCTTTTCCTTCGCTAGGAAAGATCCAGCTAGTCTTAATATGCATATCCATACCAAAATAGGGTGTGTAGGATCGCATCCATTCGCTTTCTTCTCATGGTCACGGCTTGCGTTTCTATTTCTTAAACAAGCTCAATTGTAGAATAAAGAACTAGATTTTCCCGTATAGTTTTTGGGTCGGAATTGAAGATCTAGATAGAGCACTGAATATTCCCACTCAAAGAAGAGGATGTGAAATTCCAGGACCTGACGAATCAAATTTCTCTTTCATATCCATCAAATCACGCCTCTTTAAAACTCTTCTACATTTGAAAACAAACGAGTCTTCAAAGTCATTAAATCTGGTTGTTGTCACTATAGTAACGGAGGTGGAATTTACGGGAAGAAAGGCGAACACAACATCAATCAGAGCGATTAAAATTATTAGCATTTAATATAATATGGAAAATCAAGGGAATGCATATTTTGTTCAAGTGTTGTAACACTCAACAAGAATTCTGGCAGATTATTCTACTGAGTGGTAGGCCTCATTTTTATGAAAAGGGGAGCGAACTTTCCAATCCAGTAAATGTTTGTTTATCATAGTTAAAATGGTCTAATTCCCCAAAAAGAAAACTCTAAAATTTAAATTTAATCTAAACTCTTTCTCAATCTTTTTTTTTTTGAAAAAGTATCACAAACTTGGGTCTAGCTCCAATTTTATCTCAAATTTATTTTTATCTAAAAAAATTTCAATGTTCATTTTAGTCTCAAATCTACCATTTTAACATTCAATCCAAAAATCTTCATTAGTTGTTCGATATGACATTTCCACATTGGTAACAAATCTTTATCAGCAAAGGTGGCATGGGAATTATCTTCAAAATGAGTCCACTCTTTGATGTGAATATTAAGGAAATTAAGGATCACTAATGATGATTTTTAATTTCTCTCTCCTCTCTCATTTACTCTCCCTGCCGAATCACTGCAAAAATCTGCCCCCTCCTCTTTTTACTTTTGACCCATCTTATCCCCTGTGGAAACAGATCGCCTGCTGCGCGTACGGCGCATAGCAGGGTGCTGTCCTTTGCTTCTCAGCCGTCCGATTCTGATCGGACGGCTGAGAAATTTTAAAAAAAAAGTCAATTTTTTTTTTCGAATTTTTTAAAAAACTTTCTCTATAAAATTACAATCGTCCGATCAAGATCGGACGGCTGGGATTGCACGTCATCCCCATTTCCCCTCCTCCCTTTTTCTTTTTTTTCCTTTCGCTGGTTTATCTCTTCCCTCTGTCCTTGCAGTGCATGAAAGAGGCGCCCTACCTTGAGTGACACCCCTTCCCATCTCTCTCTCTCTCTTCTTCTCCCTCACGCCCGAAGTCCTCCCCTTCCGGATTGTTCTTCTTCTTCCCCTGTGTGAGACGACGTTGCGGCTCTTCACCGCTGCTCCTACATACTTGCTGCTGTCGTTGCCTTCGGCTCGTCGCCACCACCACGAGCCATTTGGCCCCATAGCACCGTCCCAAGCCGTTCGTGACCATCAGCGAGCTCCAGATCGTCATTTGGTCGTCGGAGTTAGCGTCGGCTAGCTCGGACGGAGCTCGAGCCGGTCTGGGAACCCCTTGCCTGAGCTGTTCTCCCTCGCCGATGACTTCGTCGTCTCGTCCTTAGGCCCGACCAGCCCCCCACGGCTGAGAACCGGCTCCAAGAATGTCGCTGGAGTTTCGTCGGACCATCGCCGGAAAGTCGTTGAAGCCGCCGTTGGAATCTACTGAGGTTGGGCTATTCAATCGTGCAATCGGATCGGAGATTGGAGGCTCGTATCAAACTCGAGCGCAACCGAAACTTCGAAAAACCGCGTCACCACCAACCGTATTAAACGCATGAATTAGAGGCGAGTAGACTTTCTAAACTTTAATTAAGCATGTTTATTGCCTTAGTATAATTATTAGGTCAAATTATGTGGATCATGATGTGAGTGGATGAGATCAGTTTGATATGATCAGGTGTTGGAATCCAAGGAAGTATGAGATGCGATGGAGTGAGTATGAGGCCAATTGGGCCCGAGATGGATCGAATGTAAGGCCATTGGGTCCGAGATATAAAATGGACATCAAAGTAAGTCCAATTGGAGATTGATGGGTTGACCATTAGTGGAGGTTGAACTGCGATGTGGGGATGAGACCAAAAGGTTAGTTAAGGTTTTAGGCTGGTCGTGGACTGCCTCGACTTATTGATTGCGCAATTTATTTAATCATTGATTTATTTGTGTAATTTATTTAATTTCTGATTTATTTGCATAATTTATTTAATTATTAGCACTTTATTTAATCATTGCAATGGGTGAGATGATTAGACTTAGTGCCAGATGGCGACTAGGGTCTAGTAGACTGACTTGAGAAGTGGTTGGGTGAAGTGCCGGAAATTCAAGCTTGATCGGTAGGCTCTGGATAGGATGATCGTGGAATAGAGAGATTAGTGGAGAGCAAGTATGACAGGATAGAGAGTGAGATTGGATTATGTCTTAGGTGACTGAGGAGACGTGAGGTGCGAATAGGGACCCTAGGGCAATGGCAGACCTAGGGGTTGGCTCACTGAGATATTTATATCTCAACCTGTTGTTATTTACCACTTTTAGGTATGAGTTGACTTTAAAGGTGAGTCATGTGGGGGTCGTCAGGATGGAGGCCCGCACTTTCATTGGAGACTAGAAGGACGGTGACAGGTCCTAGGATGTTGCACTCATTGACCAAAGGAAAGGAAGAATAAATTCAGGGGCTGTCGTGTGCTCGAAGAGCGAGGCGTGACAAAATATAAAGTTAGGATTTTTCTTTTTTGGGGAATTATGCCTAAAAATTGTCTGGTTCCTAAAAGAACAAAAGAAAAATCATTGACGGCCTATTTGATATGTTACAGTCTAGATAAACACATGCATTATTTGTGTGTTCATTTTAATTCTTTTATAATTTAAAGGCATGGGTATTGAGATTCGACCACTTGAATACCTATGAAATATCTTCCAAATCTCATAAACCAATTAAGACAATTAAGTCTTGTCCTTTAATCTGCGTAGGTGGCTTGACCCTAATCAGTCCGCACGTAGTTGGTGAGCTTCAACAAGTGACCTCCAGTTCCCAACCTTTGTGCAGTCCATTTCAATGACAAGTTTTTTACTTTTATAATCACTTCTGGTACTAGGAGGGTCAATAATCATGTTATTAATCAATCGATATATTAATGCAACTTTTTCTATCCGTCGGAGTGCGAAACCCAATAATGTATCATCTCTTGCATTTCTCCAATTTCTTAGAGGTGCACATTCACACTCTACCTGACCTATTTGAGAGTGCCAATCTTTGGATCTCTGGGCATAGTTTACTTCCAAATACACATGATTATCATGGTTCTGATAAATATAGTATGAATCCTTCTTCACATGCTATCTTCATTTTACTTATTAGGTTTGGATAAGTTGTCTTGCCCGTAGAATCTTGAGAAAGTCGGTACGGCCTCGACTATCATTTGTTGTAGGTGTCATTTCTCTTGTTGTCCCATCTCCTCTTCACTTCATGTGGTCCTAGAATGCTGATTTGCTTACATTGAAAGGGTGGAGTAGCAAAGTTTTTAGTTGGTTCACCTCGAATTGAAGGTTCTCACCGGCAACCACATTGATTTCGTTTGCTTCTCTATGAAAGATCAGCTGGTCTTGATATGAATATCAATATAAGAGAAGGGCTCCAATTCAATTCACTTCATTCTGCTAGTCATGCCTTGCGTTTCTAGTTCTCAAACAAAGTCAATTGCAGTAGGAAGAATCGGACTTTCTAGTTGTTTTTGCGTAGGAGCTGAGATCTAGTTATAGTCATGTTTCTCACTCGAAAAAGAGGAGCAAAATGTTCAATTTTCTGCCGAAACAAATTTTAACTTCCATATCCATCACTCAGTTCTCTTTTGTTAACATATAACATTTTATTTTGGCGTTCAGTACTTAAAATACTTCATCATTGAGGCTGCTGTTGGTCAACATGACAAGAATATAATAAGATGGGATAATATAATATTGATAAATCCGCCGGATTGTGAATAAATATCCCATCATGTATTTAGTTTATTTAGGATAAGACTGAAAAAAGTTTAATAAGTATTAAACTAAAATCTGAGAAAAGGCCAAAAAACCCTAAATCTATGGCAGCAGTCACAATGGCGGTGATCACCTTAGGAGACATCAATCACCCACGAAGGTCGTGGTCTCAAATCTACATCTAAGACAGTGAGAAAGGAAGAGGTTCCGGCCACCGCCGCATGACGGTCCCTTCAGAGCTGTGACCATTGCCCTGTGGTCACCGTTGGTGGCGACTACCAAGCAGTAAATGCCAGTACCGTAGGTGTGCATGGTGGCACCACGGTTGACTGCTTGGGAGAAGCCAACCTTATGAGCCACGCGCAACTTCTTCGACCACCAAGGGCCACCAGTCCGAGTTGGATTAGGAGCCGAGAGGTAGTGGGGGCCGAGCTGGGCGTGGCTTGGGCGGACTTGAGGTCCGACATGGTATCGATGTGGTGGACGAAGAGGGCAGGGAGGGACATGAGGTTGGGGTCGAGGAGGCCTTTGACTCCGACCTTGGAGTCTTCGAATGCTTGGATTCTGTCCGTGCCTTCTTGTTCTCTATTTCTCACGATCTTTTATGTTGGCCGGCCCTTTGAAACTACTTACATCTCTAGCGTTGTTTAGCCCTAAAAGGCTACATACGTTAAGATATTATTAGCAGGCACTATCAAAACTTTTGACTGGAATGTTCCATTTTGCATGTTGGGTTGGTTCATCCGTCGATTGCGAAAATTATGTTGGTGACAACTTTATTCGATTTACAAAAATGCATTGATAAAAATGTTTATCAAATTAGAGATAACCTCATTCAACGGAAATTATGAACGAATGAGATTAACTTTTAGAAAATATTTTTTTTCCTTTCTTTTAGAGTCGTACTTGTTTAGTTTTATTTAAAGTTGTGTTGTATGGTGCCTGGTAGGAAGTTACTTGGTAATAACCTTTAAATGGGCATTGTATACCTCAAAATGAAGGTTCTCTGAACCAGATATCAATCTGTCTTTTTCACTTTCACATTTATTTTCTTTTTCTTCAATACTTTCTTTTAACGTAGATTCGATGTAAACAAGCCAAACTTCTTGTTTGAGATCTTTATAGCCATCACTTTTGAGAAATCGAGAAAAAGAGGGACAATTGCCATTTAAGTCCTAAATCTTTTGCTACTTTGCTGATTGAGTCCTAAACCTTTTTTTTATGCCAAATAAGTCCTAAACCTTTTGCAACTTTACCGATTAAGTCCTTCCGGTGGATTTTGGCTGAAAAAGGCTGACGTGGCGATGACGTAGCAATATTTTTCTTTATTATTTTTTTCCTCTTTTCTTTTTCTGTTTTTTCTTTCATTTTTTCCCTTAAGGCACTTGGCTGGCGAGCTCCGCATCGTCGTCGGCAAGCTCCGGTGTGCCACGTCGTCGCCACGTCAGCCTTTTCCGGCCAAAATCCGTCGGAAGGATTTAATCGGCAAAGTTGCAAAATGTTTAGGACTTATTTGGCATAAAAAAAAGGTTTAGGACTCAATCGGCAGAGTAGCAAAAGGTTTAGGACTTAAATGGCAATCCTCCCGAGAAAAAGATGTTGGATATTCGACAGTTTAATTTTTTTTTGAAGTACCAGTTTTGATAAAATCTATGAACTCTATGAAAATCATCATTTTATAACAGCTGTACAAAGGTTTTGCAATGTTCTTGTAACGGCTTTACAATGGTTTCATAACATCTGATTTATTTCTTCATATACCTCCAATTACAACACTTTTATGACAATCATTATTTTATTAATTATCAATTGATTTATAATGGTTATAACAGCGCTTTCTGTCATTTAATATAAACTTTAAACCACAACTATTGAAGACACCTAATTAAAATGAACATTTTCCTTTCTTTCTCATTTTCTTTCTTTGCTGGGTTATACATATCAATGAGTTGTTCCCATTTCTTTTATTATTCAGTGCAGAATAAAGAAAAAACATCTATTAAAACCTAGGAGGATAGGTGCTAGAGTCTTAACTACCGAGTTTTATACTCCATGGGGCAGAATTGTCATTCCAGGCAGTGCTTGCACGTCTCATATTTCAATAGATTTTCAACAATTTCTTACTTTAATATGATCTAATAATACTTTTCCCCTAAAAGAAAAGATGGCTTCCGCCTGAAAAAAAAATAGAAAAAGAAAGATTCGAGAGCATAAATTGAGATTTTAAGAGCTCTCTTACACAAACAATGTAGAAGCGAACCAGGTGCAAATTTCAATACTTTAATGCCATGTTATGTAGCATGCTATGAATTGGAATATGTCATGCTACGTGAGATTAATTTCATGTCTTTAGTGTCATGTTTGAATCTAGGGTTTAAATATTGCATCTAAAGTGCATGTCTTTTCTAAATTACATCGTAATTCATTTCATATGATTGATATTTCATTTCTATTCACACTTCCGAACAAATGGAGTCGCACTATAAAAGTAAAAAAGGTGTTGCTAATCAATGACAACACTAAATAAGTTTTTCACAATATTTTAAATTTAAAAACAAAACATGTGCATATTTTGGAGATATTTTATGAGTGATTTAGTATTGGAGTATGATTTATACTCTCAATCGATAGGAAGGCATAGGGCTCCTGCTCCTCGGTGAGCGGGTGGGATTCCCAAAAAATGAAAGTTTTCTAATTCAACCAGGTTTCTTAGTTTGGAGTAGATTTCCTAAAAATAAGTTTCCCAATGTGGAACTTGCTCTTGCTTATATATAATCTCTTTCTTTTGTTCTTGAGAGTTATACTGAAGATGTGAGATGTGCTAATTATAGTGGAATCATCTTCTGGATGTAACCCTAGTCTAAGCGTGAACCTGGATAAAAATCTTGTATCTTGAATTTTCTTTCTTACTTTTATTCTCTATTTCATTGTGATTTTGCACCAAATCATTATACTTTGTATCAAAATGAGGTTTGGGGTGGGGTTTCTTGGTAAAGAGAGATTTGAAAAATTGAATCTTGCAAAGATGTTGTATGAAGTAAAGAAGTTTGAACGAAAGAATTTTGGGTTATGGAAAATAAAGATGAAGGCCCTACTCATGGATAGAGATATGTGGCATGTGGTTGAAAACAATAAACCTAAGGAGAGTGAATGATCTAGTGCGATCACCTAGAGGGGGTGTATAGGTGATTTTAAAATCTTTTGCAGAAGTATGTAAAATACATTGTGTGAAGTGTGATATACGAAGAACTATAAACACAAATAGAGAGTTAAAAGAGAAGATCAAGACACAAGGTTTATAGTGGTTTGGCTTAGCTCAAGCTTACGTATGTAAAACATAGTGTGTGAAGCATGATATACGAAGAACTATAAACACAAATAGAGAGTTAAGAGAGAAGATCAAGACACAAGGTTTATAGTGGTTTGGCTTAGCTCAAGCCTACGTCCACTTTCTCAGGCTGACAGCCTATCAGGTGGATTCCACTATAAATTAAAAGAGTTACAAAATCAGTTCTAAGACTTCACAGAGTCTTCTACTCTCACAGCAAGTATATGTAACACTCTTTTGTATACAATGTAAGTGCACAGTAAATGAGCTGTTCTAAACTTTGGAAGTATACTCTCTGAAGGATCTAGTGCGATCACTTAAAGGGGGGTGAATAGGTGATTTTAAAATCTTTTGCGGAAGTATGTAAAACACAGCGTGTGAAGCGTGATATAGAGTGATATACGAAGAACTATAAATACAAATAGAGAGTTAAGAGAGAAGATCAAGACACAAGGTTTATAGTGGTTCGGCTTAGCTTAAGCCTATGTCCACTCTCTCGGGCTGACAGCCTATCGGTTGGATTCCACTATGAATCAAAATAGTTACAAATCAGTGCTAAGACTTCACTGAGTCTTCTGCTCTCATAGCAAGTATATGTAACACTCTTTTGTTTACAATGTAAGTGCACGGTAAATGAGTTGTTCTAAACTTTGGAAGTAGACTCTCGTCAGCGTTTCGTATATTGAACAACTTGAAATATGTCCCTTAAATACTCATCCATGCCAATACGACCATTGGACTTTCCAAAGGAATTCTTCCAATCAACTCGTTGGACAAAATCAAGAGTATATCAAGCAATTTTCAGATAGTGTTAAGAGTCCGTTAATCCTGGTCGCCCATACAATCAGGATCTTGGTTTCCATAAGTGAACACTTGCCACATTTACCCGATTTTCAGAGAATCCAATATGCCAATAATAAACTTCATATTCTTGGAAGTAATCAATCTTGTTGAACCACAAATATGCTGTCTGAAATCCATGAGCATCAGAGTCGTAAGAATATCCTCTTGCTCAAACAGTCGTCATAATTCCGACTTCCTAGATTATATCAAATATGACTTCCAAACAATACGTGTCTGATACCTTTAGATCTTAAAGGTCCGACTACCTTCAGACTATCCAAGTTTGACATCTCTCCAGATGATAAAGATCTAGTGACTTCCAGATGATAAAGATTTGGCCGTGACTAAACACTTGACTCCAAGTCAAATAATAGAGTTTTGTCCTTTCGTCATAGGGTTTTGTCATCTTCAAAATCATCGATAGATCTTCCTCTAACAGTGAGTCTTGATAAGAAGACGAAGGGGTCCATGTCCAATGAATTGAAAGAGTGGAACAATAGTGATTGGGAGGCCAAAGCCTGATTTGGCTATGTCTTACTAACGTCTTGGTGAAAGTAACCTCTAGGAAAATGGTGAAGGATCTTTGGGTAAAGCTAGAAAGCCTTTATTAGAGCACGTCGCTCATGAATATGTTTGTCACCATGGAAGTGATTGTACAATTTGACGGTGATTCCTGTTCTGCACACTTACACGAGGTTAATAATATTTGTGGGAAACTTACATTTATTGATGTCAAATAGGATGAGAAGATAAAGCATGTATCTGTTGCATTCACTACTAAATTCACGAGAACATATAATGATTTTGATTGGCACTAGTGTTAGTATGCCATCTTTGGAGGGCATTGATGAGGAGATAAGGATGGTAGGTTCTGATAATGCAATGAACGAAGCTGTTTTAGTAAGAGGAAGGAATAGTGAATGATTCAAATATAGATTTGATGGCAGAAATAAGTCTTAAGGAAGATCGAATAGTAAGGTTGGAAATAATGTGTTAGAAAGTGAATGAACACTTGAAGAATAAATGCATAAGCAAAAGTGTAGGCCCAAAGAAGCGAAATTGGGCATTGTCCTTTAGTACAAAGAAGGATGATGGCAACATCATGAGAAACATGCATGTCATATGCAAATCATCTTGGAATGATCGTAGTGTATGTATAATCAATACCGTAACATCTTTCCACATGAGTGCCTTGTATAGATTGTTTATGTTATTATGAGCCATATTAGGGAGATGCATTGTGAACAAGAGATGAAGATGAAAGATGAGACAATCAAGAATATTTTAGATGTAATGCATATTCCTAGTCTTACGAGGAATCTTACTTTTGTGGAAACTACAGCAGATGCTAGCATTACTTTAATCATCGATAAGTACTCATTCAAGTTAAGCCGTAAGTTTATGGTCACCAAAACTGAATGGTATGGAAAACTGTGGAAAACCGTGGAAGTTATTGGGAAGCACAATTATTAGTGGTGAGAATTACATCTGAGAGCAAGTGGAAAAAGATCATTTGATGCTTCGTGTCATAATTTCCCCTAACAATGCGTCACCTAGGATCTGGCTAATGGATCCCTAAATTTAACTTAGTTTGAGATTTTACATGTTCATACCTATTGAAAAGTTAAGATTCTTAACATGCAAGATTAATCTTATTTTTCATTTACTATTAATTTAATTTTTGGTGGGTTGATTGGAAACTCATGTGAAGTATCTAGAGCTATGCTTTAACTCTACGAACCAAATATTTGTGGATTTGAGAATTTGGTTATGTTAAATTAATTTAATACTCTTTTAGTACCTCTTTCTTTTAATTTAAAAATGATTTGGCAGGCAACTTAGATTGATTTTTTTTCCAATTCCTTATAATGTAAGGTGTTTATGTAGGTGTGCAATCAATAATCTAACAATCAATAAATTAAAGTAGTAAAAACATTGCAAGAATAAGGAGGGAAATTACGTACCTTGGCCAAGCACAACAAATTCCCTAAGTGTAAAATATTTGTCAACAAACATGCATGCTGAAAGATCTAGTGCGATCACCTAGAAGGGGGGTGAATAGGTGATTTTAAAATCTTTTGCGGAAGTATATAAAACACAGCGTGTGAAGCGTGATATACGAAGAACTATAAACACAAATAGAGAGTTAAGAGAGAAGATCAAGACACAAGGTTTATAGTGGTTCAGCTTATCTCAGCCTACGTCTACTCTCTCGGGCTGACAGCCTATCGGCTGGATTCCACTATGAATCAAAAGAGTTACAAACCAGTTTTAAGACTTCACTAAGTCTTTTGCTCTCACAGCAAATGAATGTAACACTCTTTTGTTTACAATGTAAGTGCACAGTAAATGGACAACTCTGAACTTTGAAATTAAACTCTCGTTGTTTTTTCTCGTCTATGAACATCTTTGAAATATATCCCTTAAATACTCCTTAATGCCAATACGACCGTTGGCACTTTCCAAAGAAGTTCTTCAAATAGTGTCAAGAGTCCGCCAATCCTAGTCGCCCATACAATCAAGATCTTGGTTTCCATAAGTGAATTCTTGCCACAATTACCCGATCTTCAAAGAATCCAATATGCCAATAATAAACTTCATATTCTTGGAAGTAATCAATCTTGTTGATTCACAAATATGCTGTCTGAAAGCCACGAGCATCAGAGTCGTAAGAATATCCTCTTACTTCAAACAGTCGTCATAAATCCGACTACCCATATTTTACAAAATCTGCTTTCCAGACAATACGTGTTTGAAACCTTCAGATCTTAAAGATCTGACTACCTTCAGTTATTAAAGATCTGACAACTCTCCAAATGATAAAGATCTGACAACCTTCAGAAGATAAATATCTGAATACCTTCAGACGTTAAAGATCTGGTAACTTCCAGATTATACAAGGTTTGCCAATTCTTCAGATGATGAAGATCTGACCACAACTAAACACTTATTTCCAAGTCAAATCACAGAGTTTTGTCCTCTCGTCATAGAGCTTTGTAAAGAGTTTTGTCATCTTCAAAATCATCGATAGATCTTCCTCTAACAATCTCCCCCTTTTTGATGATGACAAAACGATCCTGCAGATTTTGGAAATAAATTCTGTAACATAAAGTGTTAGATAAAAATAATATCTCATAAGCAGATATAAGGCATGATCCTCTCTATATAAATTGCATCCATAGGACAAAGTTAGTCTTGAAAATTTATAAATAAACAAAATTCTTATATGTCCCTATCATTCAAACAGAAGATAAAATAATTTCACAAACAATACAATCAATCAATATCACGAATCATCCATCCATTCATTCATCCAATACAACGATCTGCTCCAGTTTCTTAATTGACTGCTTGATTTCATCAAGACTATCCAATACAACGATCTGACCAAGTTGTTGAGAAAGCTGCTGAACCTCTCATTTCTGCTGGGTCACATAAGTAATTGATCAACTTTGGTGGTCAGAGCAGACAACATATCCATAAGTGGTTGCAGCTGAGTTATTGGAATGCTGGGAATATTGGGTCCAGTAGGTGCAGCAGTTGTTAGAGTAACAGGAGTTGGAATAAATTCTGAAGAACCACCATCTTTCCTAACTCCCCTTGTCTCAAATGCGATGGGTAATTCCTCAGAATGAACTACTTCTGTTTCTGCTCCCCCCATCTCAACGGTAGTTGGGGAAGAAACATTCACCGACATAAAGGAACTGTCATCCTCTTTATCCTCATCCTCATCCTCATTCTTTTTCTCATCATCTGTTCTCTCTCCTTCTTCCTCTTCTCCTTTCTTCTCTGCCTCCACGGTAGAGATCTTCTCAACAAGTTCCTCATTCTAGGAATTACCAGACGTACTGAATGACAAACCAGGGGAGGTGATCTCCACTCCTTCCCTTGTGGGCTTAAATTTTGTCTCAAACTCTTCATTAAGCAAAAGCTTCCCGCGTCGGGATGTAGGGGCCTCAGCTATTGGCTCCTTGTCTTTCCTCTTTCCAACAGAAGATTCAGCCTTAACTTGTCTCACTGGGGTTGACTTGGAACTGGATCCAAGAGACAGATCAGGCAATTTCATCTTCGCCACCATTGTATGTTCCATCAACATTGGGGCAAGTCTGTTGACACAAAGAGTGGATGGCAATGGAATGTGAAAGTGTTTGAAAATCTGAGTCACCAAGGAATCATAAGGTAACTGTCCCTTGTCCTTTTGAGGACTCAAGAAATCTGGTATAAGATCATGAAGGCAGAGGAAACTTGCGGATATTCATAATGGCAAACATCAGTCAGGCCTCTGACTTAGAAACATTTGTCCGTGAAGTTGCCTTTGGTCGTAGGCAATTGATGATGATCTTATGAAGTAGGACTTGAGTAGCCGTCAGTTTTGAATAGGTAATCGGCTAGGAGGAAGACTTATCTATGCTTAGAAACTAGAAAATTTCCTGGTCAGATTCCTCAATAAGAATAAAGCTACTCTGTATCCAGAATTTTTGCTAGATCATCCACATCCACTGTCACAGTCCTGTCTGCCACAATAAACTAAAGACTGTGTCGATTCGGAAAAGATAGGTTGGAGTAAAAGTAAGCAGTTAGTTCAAGATACGCAGGGGTGGAGTCCTCACAGAGTGGTTCTAGGCAATTGTACTGAATAAATCGCCTCAGAGGTACTTGAACAGAGTTGAGAAACTTAAAATCCACAGTATGAGGGCTCATCACCCCTCGCTCTATCATCCTATTGTAAGTCAATTTGTGGTCCTTTGACCGGAAGAGTTTGTTTGCCTTGCTAGGCACATCAGCCGCTATCTCTTTCCTTGGTTGAAAATTAACAAACATTTTCTCATCTTCATTTCTAGGCTCAAAATTGGATGAAGTATGAAATCTAGGATCAACAGGAAAGTTTTTGCATACATGATCAACCGTACCTGGTGGTGCAACACCAGCTTCTTCCATTTGCCATAGAAAATTTTGCTCGTTGGTGAAGCCATTGGACAACAGAAAATCCTGAATGATATTGGTGGATGCTCTGTTCTCTATCATTCTCTTATAGAAAGAAAAGAGAACTTTTGGATTCTTCTTCTTTAGTGGAGTTGTGTCATGAACCCGAGTTTCCGAAGATGGTATAACCGATGCTTGTTGATGGTCTTTAGCAAACGGAGAATCCTCAGTGAGGTCAAAGTGAGTCGACCCAGCACTTCCTTTCTCAAATTTCTTGGTTGCAAGTCGAGATGATTTCCTAGGAGCAGACATTGTTGCAGTTGAAGAGATTTCCTTTGTTTGAACAAGCAAAAAGTTGAAAGCTTTTGGAAGAGAGAAAACTAGAGGAAAGCAAACTGCTAGGGTTTCAGATGAAAGAAGAGCTTTTGAGTGAAGAGGCATAATCCCAATTGGTTTAAGGAGTGAGAGGGTACCTTTCGAAATCCAAAAGAAAACTGTAATTTTTGGAAAATAAAATTTCCAAGACAACGATTCAATAGTTAAGGGATGCATATATCACGCAACGATTCAATTAGGCAAGTAAATATGCACCATGTAACGATCATTCCTTAAAAAAATAAAGATACGAGTTACCTTATGAACATATGGTGGGAAAAATTCATATCATATAGTCTTGAGTCATAAAATATCAAGATGATAGTGTATCGAGACTTGGACCGTCTGAGTTATGTAAGATCTAAGCATCGTAAGATCTGAACCGTGTAAGATCTGAACAACATAAGATCTGAATCATGTAAGATCTGAACCTTGTAAGATCTGAACATCATAAGATATGAACCTTGTAAAATCTGAATCTAATCATTAGGAGATAAGATATTCAGCTTGCTTCGAATGAATTCAAAGGAATTCTTATCCAATGCCTTTGTAAAGATATCTACAAGCTGATTCTTAGAATTAATAAAGGTGACTTTGAAATCTTTTTTCTCCACATGATCCCATATAAAATGATGTCGAATTTCAATGTGCTTTGCTCTAGAATGCAAGATAGAATTCTTAGTGAAATCCATAGCACTGGTACTATCACTCCTGATTTCAATACATGACATCAGAATTTTGAAGTAATACAGTTGTTGCTTCATCCATAAAATCTGTGAACAACAACTTCCTAGAGCAACATATTTTGACTCTACTATTGAAAAAGCAACAATGTGTTGCTTTCTTGATAACCATGAGATAAGTCGTTCTCCAAGCAGCTGACAAATACCTTAAGTATTTTTTCTGTTTAGCTTACAGCCTGCTAAATCAGCATCTGAATATCCGAGTAAAGTGAAGTCCCCATCTTTTGGATACCATAATCCAAACTTTGAAGTAGTTGCCACATACTTTATAATTCTGTTCACAGCACTGAGATATGATTCCTTTCGATTGGATTGATATCTAGCACATAGACACACACTAAACAAAATATTAGGTCTCGATGCTGTTAGATATAAAAGAGATCCAATCATACTTCTGTAAAGTCTCTGATCAACTTGTTTCCCATCGATGTCTTCATCAAGTTTCAAAGTACTTGACATGGGCGTCTTTGTCTTCTTGCAATTTTCTAAGCCAAATTTTGACACAATCTCCTTGGCATATTTTTCTTGATGAATGAAGATTCCTTCTTTTGATTGTTTGACTTGCAAGCCCAGGAAGAATGTCAATTCTTCCATCATACTCATTTCAAACTCATCCTACATCGCTTTGGAAAAATTCTTGCAAAGTGTTTCATTTGAGGAACCAAAGATAATATCATCAACATGTATTTGAACTAGGAGAAAATCTTTCCTTTCAGTCTTGACAAACAAAGTTATATCTAATTTTCCTTTCTCAAAGTCATTCTCAAGTAAGAATTTACTTAACCTTTCATACCAAGCTCTGGGAGCTTGTTTCAGACCATAGAGTGCCTTCTTTAATTTGTACACATGATTTGGTTTCTTCAAATCTTCAAAACCAGGAGGTTGCTTTACATACACCTCCTCTTGTATGAATCTATTCAGGAATGCACTTTTGACATCCATTTGGAACAACCTGAAATTTTTGTAACAGGCAAAGGCAAGCAATAATCGAATAGCTTCGAACCTTGCCACTGGTGCATAGGTTTCATCATAGTCAATTCCTTCTTGCTAAGAGTATCCTTTTGCAACAAGTCTGTCTTTGTTTCTGATAACTTTGCCTTATTCATCCAATTTGTTTCTGAACACCCATTTGGATCCAATGATGGGTTTTCCTTTTGATTTTGGGACTAGCTCCCAAACATCATTGATTGCAAATTGTCTGAGCTCATCTTGCATAGCCTCAATCCAACTTTCACCAAGTAGGGCATCATCTATACCTTTTGGTTCAACTTCAGACACAAGTGCTACTGTACTGGATTCTTCGTATCTTTGTGCCATTGTTTGAATTCCTTCATTAAGATCTCCAATGATAAGATCAGTTGGATGACTGGATTTGTGTCTCCAATTTGAACGAAGAATTCTTCTGGTCTCAGATGATAGAGTTTCATCTTCTGGTTGTTGAGCTTCCTCGTGAGAGTTCGTGGTTGAGAAGTCTTGAGAGTGATTTGAAATATCAAGCTGTGGTTGAAGTGAATGCAATTGAGTATCTTCATGAAACTTGACATTCATTGACTCTTCCACTGTTTGAGTTCTTTTGTTAAAAAATTTGTAGGCTTTGCTTGTCATTGAGTATCCAAGAAAGATTCATTCATCTGACTTCATATCAAACTCACCAATATTATCATTAGGATTCTTCAATATAAAGCAGTTGTAGCCAAAAATATGAAAGTAGGAAACAATAGGTTTCTTATCCTTGTAAATCTCATAAGGCATCTTTTCAAGGATAGGCCTGAGATAAACTCTATTGATGATGTAGCAAGCCGTATATACAGCTTTAGCCCATAATTGAGAAGGCATGTAACTTTCTATCAGCAGAGTTCTGGCCATCTCTTGCAATGACCCGTTCTTCCTTTCTACAACTCCATTTTGTTCAGGCGTATATGGAGATGAGAACACATGTTGAATTCCTGTTTCATCACAAAACTTGAATAAATCCCGATTCTCAAATTCTCTTCCATGATGAGTACAAATCCGTGAAATAGTATAACCTTTCTCATTTTGAACTTTCTTGGCAAACTTAGAGAAGTAGGAGATAGCATCAGACTTACTTGCCAAGAAGTAAACCCAGGTGAACCGAGAATAATCGTCAACTATTACCAGACAATAAGTCTTCCCTCCAGTACTCTGAGTTTGAGTAGGTCCAAACAAGTCCATGTGAAGCAGCTGTAAAACATGATCAGTTGATACTTGATTTATCAGCTTATAAGAGCTTCTGACCTGTTTTCCCAACACACAGGGTGTGCAAGTGTTGTTCTTTTGAAAGCCAATCTTGGAAGGCCATGAACAATCTTCTTGGAAAAAATCTTGGCAATCTGTTTCATGTTAGAATATCCAAGTCTTCTATGCCACAGGTTTATCTCATCCTGAACAGATAACAGACACTACGAGCTATCTAGATTTATATCAAGTAGATAGATATTTCCATAACGCTTACCCGAGAAGGATTGTGAAGTTTCCTTGCTATAACCATAGCATATACCTTCTTGAAACTGTATTTTGTAACCAGCATCACACAATTGACTTATATTGATAAGGTTATAGTTCAACCCTTTCACCAAAGAAACATCCTTGATAATCAGATTTCCAATTTGCACAGTTCCAACTCCAACTATCTTTCCTTTGCTTTTACCTACAAAGGACACTTTCCCTCATTCTGTTTTGACTAACTCAAGAAAGCAGCTCGAATCACCTGTCATATGCCTTGAACATCCACTGTCCAGGTACCATTTTGTTTTGCTCTTGATGGTAACCTGTTAACAAGAAAAGTACTCACTTTTTCTTTGGTACCCAGACTTTCTTGAATCCTGTATAGTTAGTATAAGCAAGGTTTGACCAGTTTTTCTTCACTGATCTTCTCAACAGAGGATACTCTCTTTCAAGATGTTCTAAGCAATTGCAATTAGAGCACTTCAAAAAACTTCTTCCAACATGTTTTACAAAAACTTTTTGAAAATGATTTTTGTAAACAGCCCTTGAAGGTTTTCGTTCAAGCCTTTCCTTTACTTTTGGGAAGTCAATCAAAGGAATAGTTTCAGTGGTCATATCCAAACCAGCTTTATTAAAGTAAGGTCTTTGAATTGAAAGAAGTTTATCAAGCTTTTTTTGAACCATTTGAAAACTTCTTTGAAAGATTTGAGAAGTCTGCTTTGAGACAAACAACTTGCTTCTCAAGAGAATTGGAATTCTCCTTTGTAGCCGCTAGTTTTTCACTTAAACTTTTAAATTTTTTAGACCAAACATTTTCTTGCTTTTGAAGTCTCAAATTCTCCTTTTTTAGCTCAGAAATTTTTTTCAGAGAAGATTCTAGACTTGAGCATAACTCATCAATGTACTTAGATACTTTTACAGGAATTTGGAAGTTACTAACCTCATTATCTTGATCTGAGTTTGAATCAAAACTTGCATCTAAATCCGAATTTGATCGTGCCATCAAACAGATGTTCCTAAACTCATCATCACTGTCAGCATCACTCCAGGATTCTGCTTTGAGTGCTTTCTTGTGTTTTTCATTTCTTCCATTGCTTCGCTTCAGTAAAGGACTATTGGATTTAATATGTCCTTTTCGCCTACAATTGTAGCATGTTACTTCACTGTTGGATTCTTTGTTCTAGGACTGCCTGTTTTGAAAGTTTTGTCTAGGCTGTCTTCTCTAGAAATTTTGCTTGGGTTGTTTTCTCTGGAAATTTGGAGAGCTAGAATTTCCTGAGTTGAATCTTCTTCCTCTGTTGTTCAATTTCTTGAACGTCCTCATTAGAAGAGCCATCTTTTCATCATCTAAAGTCTCATTTGATCCTGCAACATGAAATTCTTCATTAGATTTTAAAGCTATGGATTTTTTACCTTTCAAGTTTGATTGTTCATCAGATCTTTCTACTTCGTAAGACTGGAGAGTTCCAATCAGCTCATCAACAGATAGAGGCTGAATCCTTTGTGTCTCTCTGATGGTGATTTTCACTTGGTCTCATTCACTTGAAAGTCCACGTAGTAACTTGTTTACTTTCATTGGTCCATAAATAATTTGATCTTGATATGCAAGACCATATACAATTTCTGTGAAGCGACTGAACATGTTAGTGATGCTTTCTCCATGCTTCATTTTGAAGGCTTCATATCGACCAAGTAGAATGTTGATTCTTATCTCCTTGACTCGGTCGGTTCCTTCAATAGTGATGTTCAACCTTTCCCATATTTCTTTGGTTGTTGCACAAGAAGAGATACAATTATATTCTGTCAGAGACAGAGCACAATATAATGAATAAATAGCTTTAGCATCAATGTGTTGTCTTCTGATGAGTTCAGCTTGATTCATCTCACCAGCTTCTACAACATTTCTCTCTGAATTTGTTGTAGATTTGAGATTTACTCCTCTTTCAACAACATCCCTTTCCAATGGATCTTTTGATCTCAGAAATGATCTCATTTTGTTTTTCCAGATGTTGTAGTCCTTTCCATCAAAGTAAGGTACTCTGGCAAAATTCTGTCCTTCCATCACTCCTGGTATAAACACACAAGACATAGATCTTTAGCTTAGAAGTAAAACACTTCAAACACAAGCACGAAACTCTGATACCAATTGAATAGGTGATTTTAAAATCTTTTGCGGAAGTATGTAAAACATAGCGTGTGAAGTGTGTGATATATGAGTGATATACGAAGAATTATAAACACAAATAGAGAGTTAAGAGAGAAGATCAAGACACAAGATTTATAGTGGTTCGGCTTACTTCAAGCCTACGTCCACTCTCTCGGGTTGATAGCCTATCGGTTGGATTCCACTATGAATCAAAAGAGTTACAAATCAGTTCTAAGACTTTACTGAATCTTTTGCTCTCACAGCAAATATATGTAACGCTCTTTTGTTTACAATGTAAGTGCATAGTAAATGGACAGCTCTAAACTTTGGAATTAAACTCTCGTTTTTTCTCGTCTATGAACAGCTTTGAAATATCTCCCTTAAATACTCCTTCATGCCAATACGATCGTTGACACTTTCCAAGGGAATTCTTCCAATCAACTTGTTGGACAGAATCAGGAGTATATCAAGCAATCTTCAGATAGTGTCAAGAGTTTGTCAATCCTGGTCGCCCATACCATCAGGATCTTGGTTTCCATAAGTGAATACTTGCCACAATTACCCGATCTTCAGAGAATCCAATATGCAAATAATAAACTTCATATTCTTGGAAGTAATCAATCTTATTGATTCACAAATATGCTGTCTGAAATCCATGAGCATCAGAGTCATAAAAATATCCTCTTACTTCAAACAGTCGTCATAAATCCGACTACCCAGATTTTACCAAATCTGCCTTCCAGACAATACGTGTCTGAAACCTTCAGATCTTAAAGATCTGACTACCTTCAGATGTTAAAGATCTGATAACCTTCATATGATAAAGATATGAATATCTTTAGATGTTAAAGATCTGGCAACTTCCAGATCATACAAGATCTGCCAATTCTTCAGATGATAAAGATTTGACCATGACTAAACCCTTGTCTCCAAGTCAAGTCACAGAGTTTTGTCCTCTTGTCATAGAGCTTTGTATAGAGTTTTGTTATCTTCAAAATCATCGATAGATCTTCCTCTAACACATGCAATGCCTAAACTAGCATGATGCTTTTTGGAGGATTTTTCATTTGTTAAGGCATTATATTAAATGCAATTTGATTTGGAATCTTTAACTACATGACTTGACTTTAATGTGACATGCAATTTTCATTAAATGGATTAAAAATGCATATTGTACGACATGTGAAATAATTAAGCTAATATGCAATCCAATGTTTATTTAATTAAAAGATATAACATGACATTACTAAATGATATATATATATATATATGACATGTACTAAACTATATGAATGACGAACATTGGTGAATGAGCCTAACTCATTTGATATGGTATATGTGAAATGCAATTAACCTAAATGTCATGGCATATGGATGATGCAACTTATATTAAATGACATATAAGTTACATTTTTTGGTTTCCATTAAATTCGTAATTCTAATTGAACTAAGATAAAGATGTGATATTATCCTATTAAGTTAGGGAAAAAGACTAACCTAAAACCTATCTTAACTTTGGAAGTTCTCTAAACATGAAACTTAAATTAAAATATGCCTAATCTTATCATGCAATTCTATATATATGCACTGCAATATTTTTTTTAATACTTTGAAAACATGTGAATGTTATCAAACTAAGGATAAATATTTAATTCGTAAAAGCAATCAATAATCAAATTGATAGAGATTGAGGTAATCTAAAAAAATAAATAAACCAACGCCTCATGGTGTGGCCTTAAAATTAGAGATTTGGTCAATCTGCAAACAATTATTTAAGTATTGAAATAATTAGAAAAAAATTATTCGATATCTTTATAGATCAAATTGACAATTAAATCAATTATCCGTAACTTGGATAATGTCTAACTTAATTCAAATCAATCAAATAGCATAATATTCATAATAGGCAATAATGAGATTTGAAGTTGAACTGAGAGAGATTTGTTACCTAGTTCGAATTGTATTGCGATTCGTTGATTTTTTTTTTGGGGTTGGGGGGGGGGGGGGGGGGGGGGGGGGGGGGGAGGGTGGGGGGTTGGTGTTTCTCAATGGACTTACGACGGTGCTTGACAAGCTGCCTGTGACTGCTTTCGGGTGGCTGCTCACCAACAGGCCAGAGAGTGGACGCGATGTGGATGAGGGTCGACTCAGCGAGCTTCTCAGTGTGGGGGTTCACGGTAACTAGCGATGAGGTTTAAGGGAGTTTCCAACAAGACCAAATAAGAAGATGAGGAAAAAAAAGGAAAAAAGAATAGAAAGAAAAATAATAAAAATCAGAAAAAATTGAAATAATATTGAAATACTATTACAAATTGTCCATGTTAGCATTGGCAGTGTCATGTAAGCCGACCGGTTTCTACATCAACAATATTCGACCAAAATTAGCTAGAAGGATTGAATTGCTACTAATTCAAAAGGTTTAGAACTAAATTGACACTAACAAAGTTTACGGCTAAATTGATATCAATGCAATAAATTTAGGATTTTTCGGACACTTTTCTCCATCATATTCCACTTTATATATGTTGTATGAATCATGCTACGTCAGATCATTGGTTTGTCAATTGTGGTGTCTATTCATCACTTGTACATCGGACCGTCACGCCCTTTTATCCTGTAAACTTACCCTCATCACTGTTGTTAGCAAGAACTTCTCCCTTCTATAGTTGACACATTGCAATTCTCATTAGGCGGCACATTTGTCAAACTCCCCCTTTATATGGAAATGGAGGGGACTTATTCATTAATGCCAAACGTAGTTTTTAGAGTACAGACTGATAAACATTACCAAGTGTCTCGGCCTTTATTGAAGTACACTAAACGAGCAAATTGCTTTGCCCCCTTATGTCTGGGAAGCACCAAGACAATGCTTAGGAACAACCTTTTGCGCCGAAACCAATCTGCCCTCCAGCTACATCATACACCACCTCAAATGACCTCTGCTGTAAGTTCCCGTAGACGCTGACAGATGTGTCGTCCCCGCTCGATGCAAATGCTAGGCATATTTGTGATGGACTCACGGGAATCAACACGCCGCTGATGTCCAAGTCGACCTCAATCGGTCCCTTGAAGGAGAATGTAATCACTGGGACAGTGACCGTGGTGGACCCGCTCAAGTCATAGCAAGTGTCGAATGGAGAAGCCGGAGCCGACATCTTGTAGTTCGACATCGCCCGCCGGAAGGCTGTGCGCAGGGCGCGGTACGCGGTTAGGGGCAATTGTGTGATTGTGGTTCCCGAGTCAATGATCGTGCCAGCATTCGAGAACACAGTCGATGGTATAGAGAGCGGTTTGCCTCCGACATTGATCCCTATTATGTCGATGCCGTAGAAGATCGAACTCTGCGAGACCGTTGATATCGGCGTGAAGCTGACCGAGGCGGATGTCATACTGCCTTTGCCGAAGCTTAAGTACCCCATGGAGCTCGTTGATGGGGGGAGGCAATACGAGAAATATCGACCATATTTGGTTGCGCTTTGTTCCAGGAATGATATCCGGTCTCGGGCGAGCCCGAACAATCCTGCAAATCCCTGGAATTGCCCTATGTAAATCTGACCGCACCCGAACTCGAAGCCAGTGATTGCGTCAGTTGGCGACAAGGTCAGTGTTTCCGTTGCAAAGAAGCCGGCGGTAAAGGACTGGTCAGCATACTGCGTCGCGTAAACGCATGTCGAACCGCTGCATCGAGGTGGTTGGCCTGCATACCGTGGAGCATCATAAAAGTCGTAAGAGGTTTCTTCTCGGTTAAACATATATAGTTTTAATTGGGGGACCCAGAGTTGAAAGTGAGGTGTTGTTGATTACCTGTGCCAGAAGGAAGCCGAGAGCAAGATGGGGCAGAGCAAGAAATGTTGGCGTAGGAGGAAGACTGAGAGGGGTCGAAGATTGCCTCGGTCTGGTTATAGCAAGACACCGCACATGGCTTGCATTGGGTCCATGTGAGTGCGCTTCCGGTGTCGAACAAGAGGGATAGGTCCTTCTTCGGTGTGCCGAGGCCTATCGTCACCAAATAGCTGTTGCCGCCAGGACCGTACTTGGCCTTGATGCTGACGGCCGAGTCTTCCAGGCTGCTGGTGGCGTCGGTGCTGGAGATTTGGGATCGAATCCACCTCACCCTCGCAGCGTCTTCGAGCAGAAGTTGGGTCTTGTTCAATGGTTCCCCTTTGAAAATGTGAGAGCACGGACTGTGCTTGTGAAACAACTTCAAGGTTGAGTTCGCTGCATAGAGAATGAAAATTCCATTGATGTAAAAAAGCTTTCAAGCAATTATCGAACATTTAACATTGGATTAGATAATGTTGTATTCAAAATAAGAAGTATCTTGTAATTTAAAATGGCTGGCGCTAATTTTGCCCTTCAAATGGTCGCGTGCGCCACCCTTTCAATGGAAAAACTTCGTTACACCTAAATACCCTTATTTAAAGCAAGCGATAAGCGGTGCATTACTCCATTTTGTTCCCCGATCTGTTTGGGAAATTGTATATGTACACTTTGCAACTTAAACAAATCATCTAGTTCATTTCTCTTTCGGTTCTTTCACTCATAATGACAAATTTAAGAGCAATCCACCAGGGGATAGTGGATTATTGCGGGGCCCAATTCGCATTAGCAACTTGAGAATAGAAAAGAACTTCAAGAAAGACCACCTTCAAGAGCAGTACTTATCACCCATCATCTTGTAAATAGAGCAATTTATCTGACAAGTACTCCACTTGCATGCTGAGAAGTGGACTAAAAATTTTATATTCGAAGAAAGGAGCAGATTATTCGGATTGAAATGACAAAGCCCACTTTTTCCCTTTCTTATTAGAATCCTAAGCCGAAGTGGATGCGCCACAATACGACAAGCAATCTTTCTAGACATGAAATTTTCACCAAGGGATTTGTAGGTTCGGAGACAAGGTTGGTGTTAGATACACAGCCAAATTTTCTTAGTATTTGGACGTGGGTGAGATGCCAGGAGAGAGAAAGGGGAGAGAGATGTGCGGCCCTTTCAATCATTGTTCTAACTAAATTCGCACTTTCAGCGGAGGGTACTTTGGTTAATAATAATTCGATATTTAATTTTATTGTGCATGCAGTCATTCGAGGTGTCGAAAGAGACCCCACCCTGTTCAAAAGAATGTGTCGTCGTCTATAGTTAAATGGGTTGCACACAAACCAGTTTCAGGTCATGCAAAGTCGCATCTTGAATGGAAATTGATTGCTCAATTGCGCCAAAGGGAGTTGGTATGGTTTCAATATCAGTATCGAGAAAATGTAGGCCAGAGACTAAATGGACAAGTGTCAATTTTGGGCCCAAGCAATTGGATAGAATCATCTCTTGCCAAATGAATGGATGGCTTAATCTCGTAAACCTGTGCTTCAGAATAATCACGAAAATTTCTGGTGGGTTTGGTGAACTTTTTAGAGTATCTGGTTATTCATTCGAGCCTCTACCATGATGCAAATAGCAATACACTATTGTTTTAATCAAAGTTTTGTTGGCCATAAGATCGAATTCTTCTGGGACCAGACATTGTATTTGCGTAGAAAGAGTTTCGTAACAAAGACATGAATCACCTGCCTTTTGCTTCTTCTCTTTTCCTCTTTTTGTGTGTGTATATCTTACTATATAATATATATTGATTACATTATCAATTTTATTTTCAAGATGAAGCAGCTAGAATATTTAAGCTAGAAACTTTTTATAAAACGAAATTGAAGTAGTTGAGACTATGATCGGAACTGTACTCTCTGTCATGGACTCTTGAAAAAGAGAGAAATTTTTGAGTGATATGAAATAAATAAATCGCACTGAATTATTTGGTTTTCTCAAATGACGAGTTTTGCATCTAACAATCTAAGTATGACACTTCATGTAGATTAATGCACAGAGAGAGAGAGAGAGAGAGAGAGAGAGAGAGAGAGAGAGAGAGAGAGAGAGAGAGAGAGAGAGAGTAACCGTTGGAACTTGAAGCTTCACAAGTGGGAGAAGGGAAAAGAGAGTTGACTAGGAAGATGATCTCATCAGCTCCATGAACGAGACGACCCTTCTTGTTCAAGCACATAAAACAAAGGAGAAAGGCACATTGCAAGATCTTGATGAGGAAAGAGGAAGATGATGAAGCCATCGTCGCTGTGGTCTTCTTTTTCTTCTTCTTCTTCCCTTAGACAACTCACAAAAATGCTTTTTATGTCGTGCGCACATTTTCATGTGCCTTCTGCCAACGTCGTCATTTGGTCGATGGAGATTTTTGAAATCGTCTTATATTAGGTCCCCACATCCTAGGAAGAGCGCTAATTGTGCTCCATTTTCCTTGTTCATTACTTTCATTTTTGTCTTTGAGGGGTTCAAACGTACTGGCCACAGATCCTTCCATTGATCTTTTCTATAAACAGGACAAGGCTGGGTGAATTTTTGCTTTCGATTTGTTCTTGTTAGTTGAATCGTGCGATTCTTGTAATTTGACTTTATTTGATACGAAGTATATAAAAACTTATACTTTACCAAAAAAAAAATATAAAACCTTATAATATATATTTGAAATATGCATGGGTAGAATCCTATATGATACATTTTCCCACAGTCAAGAATAATAAAGCGGAAGACATATTTGAGAAATTTTAGTATATTTTGAAGTATAGAAAAGAGTAGATGGATAATCTATTTTATAGACTATATTATAAGATTGTCTAAGGAAATCAAATTATATGTGATAGTCAAAAAAAGGTTTAGAAAATCATAAGAAATATCCTAAAAAAGATACCTAATATCTTTAACATCAACGGTAGATAATTTTGGACATTTTAGTCTACATATTCTTCTTTTTTTGGGGGGTGGGGATTGGGTTGGTTTTCAAAGTACCAATGTTGTCTCGTGGTCCAGAAGTATTCCATTTTGTTCCTTTTGGTCCCATATGATTCCCGGCTCTTTTGGTTGTACGAGAATGCCAACTGTTGCACACCTAACTTCTTGTTTAGCCAACCTACAAATGTATTGTCGCCCTAATTAGAAGAAAACGATGATTTAATTGGCCCCTCATACACCTAAGTATCTAGCTTTTTCCGCCCTTATATGTAAAGTTACCTTTAAATTGGCGACGCCTGCTCTATTTTTCTTAAAAGATTTCAAGTCTGCACCCCTTGAGTGTGCTTGTATCGGGACGAAGTACTCATTTGCAAAGAACAATAACTAGATAATCACGATGCCTTGTCTTGACATTATTTTGAAGTTCTGGAGTTCTGGAGTTTGATTGATTCTGGCAAAAGAAAATTAGCGATCTTAGACTTCAGATGTCTTTCTAACTATCTATTTCTAATTCTAGGATTTCCATTATTACGAAGACTTAGGCTGAGAAAATGTACCTCGTGATTTTCCATACCTACCTTCGTTACTCTTCCAATATAATTAAGTACGAATCTTTCTACCCATACTACATTCTTTTTCCAAACTTGGTTTTTGGGCAAGCTGTGCTGAGTGTAAATTCTTTGAAGAAATGGTCTCCAAAAGTCGACCCGATATCGGTTGCCATTCGTTGTCAGTTTCGTCCCTCTCGTGTTTCTTGTTTTTTTCTCCCGTCTCCTCTTCAGTTCATGTGGTCATTAGACGTTGGTTGGCTTATGCTTGAGGTGTAGTCTCGGATGGGCTTCGTTTCATGTGGGGGCGTTCGACGTGCTCACTACTAAACGCAAATAGCGACGGGTCGTATCGCCGAGCATTCATTTGTGAGATGATAGTCTAGCACAAGATGTTGCGCGGAGACTGGTGATTCGAGGTAGAGATCAAAAGTTCACTAGCAGCGGAGGTAAAACCATATCAAAGTCATGCCACAAAAAGTCCAAGGGACGTGTGAAGTGCTTTTAGTGTCACAAGGAGGGGGCACATCAGGCGAGATTATCCTAAACTGATAAATAAATGTGATAAGAAATGTGCTAGAAGTAGTGTGGTAATTGCAATGGCAATCACTAGTGATGTAGAGGTTGTCTTGAGTGTGACTACTAGTTTGTCTAAAGACGAATGGGTGCTAGATTGGGCATATGACACCTTATGGTAACTAGTTTACTTATTACCAGACTACAAATTGTGGTAGAATTCTAATAGGAAATAACAAAACTTGCAAGGTTGTGGGGATAGGATAGGTTCTTTAACGATCGAATATGAAGGTGTAGAACTAAAGATCTCTTGAGGTGCCATGACAGTGATGAAATGGAAGAAATTAAATACTTTTTATAATCAATTAAGAGAGATTGTGACAGGAGCTACTACAATTTCATCATGTGAGTCAAACTCTGATTTAACTCAATTATGGCATATGTGGTTGGGGTACATGAGTGAGCCAAGTATGATGATATGGGGTGAAATGGGGTTGTTGAAGGGTCAAAAGACAAAGAAATTGGATTTGTGTGAGCACTACACATCTTTGGGAAGTAGCACCAATTTAAATTTGTTACATCATTGCATTCAACCAAGCAACTTGTTGAGTACATTCATTCAAATGTTAAGGGCCCGTCTTTGGTTCCTTCAAAAGGAGGTACTCGATATATGCTAGCATTTATCGACGACTACTCAAGAAATGTATAAGTATACTTTTTGAAGCATAAATATGATGTATTTGATATATTCAAGAAATTTAAGGCATTGATTGAGAACCGGTATAATACAAATTAAATGTCTGAGAATCGATAATGGCATAGAGTTTCGTGGTAAAATTTTATTGAGTTTTGCGAGAAAGATGGGATTGTGAGACATCACACGGTAAAATGGCGTAGTAGAAAGGAAAAGCAAAGCTTTACTGGAGTGAGCTCGATGCATGCTTTTGCACGCAAGACTATGCAAGGAATTTTGAGCTAAAGCAATAAACATGGTCTGCTATCTGGTTAATTGATCTCCATCATTTAGTATCGAGTAAAAGCCTATGTTGCACCAATATAGACACGCGACACGACACGACACGACACGACACGACACGACACGCTGACACGTCATTTCTCAAAAAGTAGAAAATTTCGACACGTTACGACATATTACATATTAAATAAATATTTATATATATAAATGCATAAGTAACTAAATAATAATAAAAAGAGCCTAGAATTAATCTATACTAAAAACATTAATCCTACATTTGTTAATATCATTCATTATTTTAATTTGACAAATTCAACTACATTTTATTGTAACAATCAATAACATTTGGAAAAAAAAACAAATAATCCACATTCTATTAAACGACACAAATCCCCTTTTCCCCGAACTAACTCTAGGGTTTGCAAAAAAATCCCAAATTGCATTATAAAGAAATCTAAGATGCTAAATTGAAAAAGAAAACGGAATAACACAACTTGCTAACCTGAGATGAGCAGAAAGATGAAATAGAGCAAAAGGTGAAGCAACACTGGCGAGAGACTCATGGCGAAAAAAGAGAACGGGAAGTGCCTCAAGTGTGTGCAACTGAGAAGAATCCATAAGTATTGAAAATTTGTTTTAGCTTTTACCATCATCATCATCATCATATATTTATTTTTGGACTTCATAAGTATTGGAAATTTGTAAATATAACCTTATGC
The DNA here is from genome assembly GCA_019926035.1 of Melaleuca alternifolia. Lineage (NCBI taxonomy): Eukaryota > Viridiplantae > Streptophyta > Magnoliopsida > Myrtales > Myrtaceae > Melaleuca > Melaleuca alternifolia. The sequence continues at coordinate 3,239,320 of JAGKPW010002540.1, read as the reverse complement.
TTGTTGGAGTCACGTGTCGGAATATTCGATTCGCGTGTTGGAGACAGTTGACCGCGTGTCAGAATGTGTCAGACACGTGTCGGAGTGTCGGACACGACACGAAGGGTCCCGGAGAGTGTCGGTTCTTCTTAGGTAAAAGACTCATGAGGAAGTATGGTTGGAAAAACCTATCGATTACTCCGAATTAGGAATATTCAGATGTCTTGTGTATACTTGTGCAAGTGATGGTAAACTTGAGCTGATGGCAAATAAGTGCAAATTTTTGGATTATGCACATGGGGTGAAAGGCTATTGGCTGTGGTGCATTATTCCTATACCACCCGATTTTCTAACTAGTAGAGATGTCATCTTCGACAAGATTGAATGCTTCAATAGAGAAGTTCTGAGACACAACCAGTAGAACAAACATATTTATGGAGTTGATAGTGAGATAGAGCTTTACGTGAAGACTTCGGAGACCTCGGAGGTAATGGAAGTTGAGATTATGGATGAGGCCGTAGTTCTTGAATATGGTAATAGTGAGCAACCAGCAGTGCCGTAGAACACTATAACCGCGGGCAGACATAGAGGGTAGATTAAATCACCGATATGTTATGGTTATACAGTTACAACTTATGCTCTAAATGTAGGTGATGAGGTGGAGACGGATGAGCCTTCATCTTACTTTGAGGCGATGGCTAGTTCTAAGTCATCGTAATGGTTAAAGATTATGAGTGAAGAGACAAAATCACTCTATTGAAATCATATATGGAAGCTGGTCAAAGTATCAAAAAGTCAGAAGATTGTCGAAAGTAAATGGGTCTTCACACAAAAGAAAAGAAAGGCATTCTTGGTCGCCAGTTGGCCCTTGGAAAGGGGAGAGCATAGACCGTGTTTGTGAACCATCTTCAAGGTTGAGTTTACTATGAATAGAAAGAGAAGTATTCGGCTTAGGCAAAGCTAAGCTTGAACGGAAATCGTTTAGTTAAAATTGGAGTTGATGAATTGCTCATATTTTCAAAATAATGAGAGAAAGAGAAAGAAATCATTTGAAGTTGAAGTTTTGCAGTTGGGAGATGGGAAAAGAGTGCCGATTGGGATAGTTATCTCATCTGCTCCATGAATGATGCATAGAAGACAAAGGAGAGAGACACATAGCACAATCTTAATAAGAAAAGAGAAACAAGATGAAGCCTTCATTGTCATCTACTCATAGTAAAATTTGTCACTCTTGATTAAGTTAGTCGCCTTCGCAACTCACAGAAATGTGTTTGCTATTGTGTCTCCATCCTTATAGGTCTTCAGCAAATTGTGCGGTTCAGTAGATCATGATTTTCAGGTCACTTTAGTTAGGAGCCCCGCATGACCTCCCATTGACACTTCTCTCATGCACAATCTATTCCATAATACATCTTTCGTCACCAGTCAGTCTTGCAATTGCGAGTGTGTTATTGATAAATTCGTTCTTTTGTCTTAAATATAATAAAAAGAGATTAAATATCCTTTCATTTCTCAGGGAATTTGCTCCCCTCTTTGTGAGAATGAATATTTTACTTATTTAAATAATCTATTAACATTTTTGTTGGTTCCTAGAATACTTGAGCGAATTTACATTATTAATGCAACATGTTAGCTTGTTCGATTGGATTAGATTTCTAGGTGAATCTACAAAATGGATCAGTATAGTCGGTATGTAAAGTTTCCCATTAATCCCATGGGGCGTGCATGGGTATGATGTTGTTAGTAGTTCAGATTATTGTGAGGAATGACAATATAAGTATTGCTAGATGAATTTACGGATCATCGCTTTCTTTCTATCCAATGCAGAACCAACACTCACAAATATCAGTACATCACACAATCACGATGGTAGTATTTTTAACTTGAACTAACGAAGAGAACGATATTCTTTAATATTTCTCAAGCTAAGAAACTTTTAGTATATCACACCCTCACGTCATACTTTCTTCTTTTGAACACTCCCAAAGCAACTCAAGTCAAACCTGCTTATCTTGGGAACAACACTTGGATCCATGCCCAAAATGTCCACCGGATAGGTCACAAATCACTTCTAGTGTCATCCGCTGGAAGTTTCCATGGACTCTGACGCTAGTGTTAGAACTGTTGGGTGCGAATGCTAGGGAAACTAGCCACGTGCTCACCACGTAACCCATCTCGCTTGCGTCCACCTCTCTTTGAGTTGGAGTACTTTGATATAAAGTGTTGTGTAGTTAATTACCAATGCCAAAATGAAACGGATGACGTGATGGAACAAGGAAAGAGATATTGGCATTGGCTGAGGAGTAATGGGGGTCAAAGTTACATCCAGCAAGTGGCCTACACGGGCCCCCGTGAGTGTACTAGCTGTATCAAATAGGAAGTCGGGTCATTCTTCGGCATGTCGAGGGCTATCATTGCCAAGTATCTCATGTCACAAGGATGATACTTGGCATTAAGGCCGACAACCAAGTCTTTTGGGCCATCGATGAAATTGGCATAAAAAAATTTGGATTGAATCCGCTCCACCCTCGCAATATCGTCGAGTTGTAATTGCGTATGGTTGACGAGTTGTCCAATGGAGAACCAACAATCACAAAACATCACACAATCACAATGGTAGCTTTTTTTAACTTGAACTAATGAAGAAAACCATATTCTTTGTTATTTCTCAAGCTAAGAAACGTTTAGTAAATCTCGCCCTCGCATGATTCTTTCTTCTTTTGAACACTCCCAATGCAACCACAGTCAAACCTGCTTATCTTGTGAACAACTCTTGGATCCATACCCAAAATGTCCACGGGACAGGTCACAAATCACTTCTAGAGTCATCCATTGGAAATTGCAGTGGACTCCGACGCTAGTGTTACAACTGTTGGGTACGAATGCTAGGTAAACTAGTCATGTGCTCATCACGTAACCCATCTCACTCACATCCACCTCTTTTTTAGTTGGACTACTTTAATTTAAAAGTGTGGTGTAATAAGTTACCAGTGCCAAAACGAAACGAATGTCAAGATAGAACAAAAAGAGAGATATGTGCATTGGCTCATGAGTAATAGGGGTCATAGTTACATCCAGCACGTGGCCTGCACGGGCCCACGTGAGTATACTAGCTGTATCAAATAGGAAGGTCCGGTCAGTCTTCGTCATGTTGATGCCTGTCGTTGCCAAGTATCTCATGTCGCGAGGATCATACTTGGCATTAAGGTCGATATCTAAGTCTTTTGGGCCATCGATGACATTGGCATCAAAGAAATTGGATTGAGTCCGCTCTACCCTTGCAATGTCCTCGAGTAGTAATTACGTATGGTTCGCGAGTTGGCCCTTGAAAAGGGGAGGGCATAGACCGTGCTTGTGAACCATCTTCAAGTTTAAGTTTGCTGTGAATAGAAAGCGAAGTACTCAGGATAGGCAAAGCGAAGCTTCAATCGAAATCATTTAGTTAAAATTGGAGTTGTGAATTGCTCATATTTATATAATAATGAGAGAAAGAGAGATAAACCACTGGAAGTTGATGTTTTGCAGTTGGGAGATGGGAAAAGAGTGCTGACTGGGATAGTTATCTCATCTACTCCTTGAATGATGCATAGAAGACAAAGGAGAGAGACACATAACACAATCTTGATAAGGAAATAGAAACAAGATGAAGCCATAATTCTCATCTACTCGTAGTAAAATTTGTTGCTCTTGATTAAGTCAGTCGTCTTCGCAACTCACAGAAATGCTTTTGCTATTGTGTCTCCATCCTCATAGGTCTTTGGCAAATGGTGCGGTTCAGTAAATCAAAAATTTCAGGTCCTTTTAGTTAGGAGCCCCGCGTACCCTCCCATTGACACTTCTCTCATGCACAATCTGTCTTATACTGCAGCTTTCGTCACTGGTCGGTCTTGCAATTGTGAGTGTGTTATTGATAAATTCGTTCTTTTGTCATTAAAATGATAAAAAGATATTAAATATCCTTTCATTGCTAAAGGAATTTGCTCCCCTTTTCGTGAGAATGAGATATGTCACTTATTTAAATAATCTATTAACATTTTTGTTGGTTCCTAAAATACTTGAGTGAATTTACATTATTAATGTAACATGTTAGCTTGTTCCATTGGATAGATATCTAGGTGAATCGACAAAATGGATCTGTAGAGTTGGTATGTAAAATTTCCCATGAATCCCATGGTACGCATGATGCATGGGTATTATGTTGTTAGTAGTACGGATTATCGTGTGGAATGACAGTATAAGTATTGCTAGAGGAATTTACGGATCATCGCTTTCTTTCTGTCAAATGGAGAACCAATAATCACAAAAATCAGTACATCACGCAATCACGATGGTAGTATTTTTAACTTGAACAAACGAAGAGAACAATATTCTTTATTACTTCTCAAGCTACGAAACATTTAGTAAATCACACCCTCACATGATTCTTTCTTCTTTTGAATACTTCCAATGCAACTTGAGTCAAATTTGCTTATCTTGGGAACAACCCTTGGATTCATACCCAAAATGTCCACCGGACAGGTCACAGATCACTTCTATTGTCATCAGATGGAAGTTACCGTGGACTCCGACGCTTGTGTCAGAACTGTTGGGAGCGAATGTTAGGTAAACTAGCCACGTGCTCATCCCGTAACCCATCTCGCTTTCGTCCACCTCTTTTTGAGTTGGACTACTTTAATTTAAAAGTATGGTGTAATAGATTACAAGTGCCAAATCGAAACAGACGTCAAGATAGAACAAAGGGAAAGATATAGGCATTAGCTGAGGAGTAATAGGGGTCATAGTTACATCCAGCACATGGCTTGCACGGGCCCAAGTGTGTGTACTAACTGTATCAAATAGGAAGGTCAGGTCATTCTTGGTCATGTCGAGGCCTATCGTTGCCAAGTATCTCATGTCGCGAGGATCATACATGGCATTAAAACCGATAGCTATGTCTTTTGGGCCATTGATGACATTGGCATCAAAGAAATTGGATTGAATCTGCTCCACCCTCGCAATGTCCTCGAGTAGTAAATGTGTATGGTTCGCGAGTTGGCCCTTGAAAAGGGGAGAGCATAGACCGTTCTTGTGAACCATCTCCAAGTTTGAGTTTGCTGCGAATAGAAAGAGAAGTATTCGGGTTAGGCAAAGCTAAGCTTTAACCGAAATCGTTTAGTTAAAATTAGAGTTGATGAATTGCTCGTATTTTCATAATAATGAGAGAAAGAGAGAGAAACCATTGGAAGTTGATGTTTTCCAGTTGAATGATGGGAAAAGAGTGTTGACTGGGACAGTTATCTCATCTATTCCATGAATGATCCATAGAAGACAAAGGAGAGAGACACATATCAAGATCTTGATAAGGAAAGAGAAACAAGATGAAGCCATAATTCTCATCTACTCGTAGTAAAATTTGTCCCTCTTGATTAAGTCAGTCGCCATCGCAACTCACAGAAATGCTTTTGCTATTGTGTCTCCATCCTCATAGATCTTTGGTAAATGTTGTGGTTTAGTAAATCAAAATTTTCAGGTCCTTTTAGTTAGGAGCCCGCGTACCCTCCCATTGAAACTTCTCTCATGCACAATTTGTTTTATACTGCAGCTTTCGTCACTGGTCAGTCTTGCAATTGCGAATGTGCTATTGATAAATTCGTTCTTTTGTCAGTAAAATGATAAAAAGAGATTAAATATCATTTCATTGCTGAAGGAATTTGCTCCCCTCTTCGTGAGAATGAGATATGTCACTTATTTAAATAATCTATTAACATTTTTGTTGGTTCCTAAAATACTTGAGTGAATTTACATTATTAATGTAACATGTTAGCTTGTTCCATTGGAGTAGATATCTAGGTGAATCGACAAAATGGATTTGTAGAGTCGGTACGTAAAATTTCCCATGAATCCCATGGGCCGTATGATGCATGAGTATTATGTTGTTAGTAGTACGGATTATCATGTGGAATGATAGTATAAGTATTGCTAGATGAATTTACGGATCATCGCTTTCTTTCTGTCAAATGGAGAACCAACAATCACAAAAATCAGTACATCACGCAATCACGATGGTAGTATTTTTAACTTGAACAAACGAAGAGAACGATATTCTTTATTACTTCTCAAGCTACGAAACATTTAGTAAATCACACCCTCACGTGATTCTTTCTTCTTTTGAATACTTCCAATGCAACTTGAGTCAAATTTGCTTATCTTGGGAACAACCCTTGGATCCATACCCAAAATGTCCACCGGATAGGTCACAGATCACTTCTGTTGTCATCAGATGGAAGTTACCGTGGACTCCGACGCTTGTGTCAGAACTGTTGGGAGCGAATGTTAGGTAAACTAGCCACGTGCTCATCACGTAACCCATCTTGCTCATGTCCACCTCTTTTTGAGTTGGACTACTTTAATTTAAAAGTGTGGTGTAATAGATTACAAGTGCCAAATCGAAACGGGCATCAAGATAGAACAAAGGGATAGATATAGGCATTGGCTGAGGAGTAATAGGGGTCATAGTTACATCTAGCACGTGGCTTGCACGGGCCCACGTGAGTGTACTAACTGTATCAAATAGGAAGGTCGGGTCATTCTTGGTCATGTCGAGGCCTATCGTTGCCAAGTGTCTCATGTCGCAAGGATCATACATGGCATTAAGGCTGATAGCTAAGTCTTTTGGTCCATTGATGACATTGGCATCAAAGAAATTTGATTGAATTCGCTCCACCCTCACAATGTCCTCGAGTAGTAATTGCGTATGGTTTGTGAGTTGGCCCTTGAAAAGGAGAGAGCATAGACCGTGCTTGTGAACCATCTTTAAGTTTGAGTTTGCTGAGAATAGAAAGAGATGTGTTCGGGTTAGGCAAAGCTAAGCTTCAACCGAAATCGTTTAGTTAAAATTAGAGTTGATGAATTACTCATATTTTCATAATAACGAGAGAAAGAGAGAGAAACCATTGGAAGTTGATGTTTTCCAGTTGGGAGATGGGAAAAGAGTGATGACTGGGACAGTTTTCTCATCTACTCCATGAATGATCCATATAAGACGAAGGAGAGAGACACATAGCACGATCTTGATAAGGAAAGAGAAAAAAGATGGAGCCATAATTCTCATCTACTCGTAGTAAATTTTGTCACTCTTGATTAAGTTAGTCACCTTCGCAACTCGCAAAAATGCTTTTGCTATTGTGTCTCCATCCTTATAGATCTTGGCAAATGCTGCACTTCAGTAAATCAAAATTTTCAGGTCCTTTTAGTTAGGAGCCCCACATACCCTCCCATTGAAAATTCTCTCATGCACAATCTGTCTTATACTACAGCTTTTGTCACTGGTCGGTCTTGCAATTGCGAGTGTGTTATTGATAAATTCATTCTTTTGTCATTAAAATGATAAAACGAGATTAAATATCCTTTCATTGCTCAAGGAATTTGCTCCCCTCTTCGTGAGAATGAGATATGTTATTTATTTGCAGTTGGGAGATGGAAAAAGAGTGCACACCAGGACGGTCATCTCATTTATTCCGTGAATGATTCATAGAAGAAAAAGGAGAGAGATACATAGCACGATCTTGATAAGGAAAGAGAAACAAGATGAAGCCATCATTGTCATCTTCTCGAAGTAAAATATGTCACTCTTGATTAAGTTAGTCGCCTTCGCAACTCACAGAAATGCTTTTGCTATTGTGTTTCCAGCCTTATAGGCCTTTGGCCAATGGTGCGATTCAATCAATCATGGTTTTCAGGTCACTTTAGTTAGGAGCTCCGTGTATCCTCCCATTGACACTTCTCTCATGCACAATCTATCTCATAATGTAGCTTTTGTCACCAGTCGGTCTTGCAATTGCGAGAGTGTTAATGATAAATCCGTTATTATTTTTTTACATATGATAAAAAGAGATTAAATATCCTTTCATTCATCGGGGAATTTGCTTCCCTCTTTTTGAGTTGGCATTGACTGAAGAGTAATAGGGGTCATAGTTAGATGTAGCACGTCACCTGCACGAGCCCACTTGAGTGTACTAGCTGTATCAAATTCGACTGTCAGGTCATTCTTCGACATGTCGGGCCTATCATTGCCAAGTATCTCATGATGCGATGATAATACTTGGCATTAAGGCTGAAAGCTAAGTCTTTTGCGTCATCGATGACATTGGCATCAAAGAATTTGGATTGAATCCGCTCCATCCTCGCAATATCCTCAAGTAGTAATTGTGTATGGTTGACGAATTGGCCCTTGAAAAGGGGATAGCATAGACCGTGCTTGTGAAGAAAAGAGATATTAGCATTGACTGAAGAGTAATAGGGGTCGTAATTACAACTAGCATGTGGCTTGGATGTGGCCGATAGCTAAGTCTTTTGGGCCATCGAAGACATTGGCATTAAAGAACTTGGATTGAATCCGTTCCACCCTCGCAATATCCTCGTGTTGTAATTGCGTATGGTTGACGAGTTGGCCCTTGAAAAGGGGAGAGCATAGGTCAAGTTTGGGTTTGCTACGAAAAGAAAGAGAACTATTCAGGTTAGGCAAAGCTAAGCTTGAATAGAAATCGTTTAGTTAAAATTGGAGTGGATGAATTGCTCTAATTTTTTTAATAAGGATAGAAAGAGAGAAAAACCACTGAAAGTTGATGTTTTGCAGTTGGGATATGGAAAAAGAGTAATGACTGGGATGGTTATCTCATCTGTTTCGTGAATGATTCATAGCAGACAAAGGAGAAAGACACGTAACACGATCTTGATAAGGAAAGAGAAACAAGATGAAGCCATAATTCTCATCAATTAGTAGTAAAACTTGTCGCTCTTGATTAAGTCAGTCGCCTTCGCAACTCTCATAAATGCTTTTGCTATTGTGCCTCCATCCTCATAGATCTTTGGCAAATGGTAGGGTTCGATAATTAAAATTTTTAGGTCCTTTTAGTTGGGAACTTCGCGTACCTACCCATTCAGACTTCTCTCCTGCACAATCTGTCTTATATTGCAACTTTTGTCACCAGGCGGTCTTGCAATATGAGTATGTTATAGATAAATTCGTTATTTTTTCTTACATATGATAAAAAGTGATTAAATATCCTTTCATTGGTCGAGGAATTTGCTTTCCTCTTTTTGAGTTGGCATTGTGAACTTCTCGAAGTAAAATCTGTCGCTCTTGATTAAGTCAGTTGCCTTCGCAACTCACATAATTGCTTTTGCTATTGTGTTTCCAGCCTTATAGGCCTTTGGCCAATGGTGCGATTCAGTCAATCAAGATTTTCAGTTCACTTTAGTTAGGAGCCCTGTGTATCCTCCCATTAACACTTCTCTCATGCACATTTGTCTTATAATGCAGCTTTCATCACCAGTCGGTCTTGCAATTGCAAGTGTGTTATTGATAAATTCGTTATTATTTTTTTACATATGATTAAAAGAGATTAAACATCCTTTCATTCATCGAGGAATTTGCTTCTCTCTTTTTGAGTTGGCATTGACTGAAGAGTAATAGGGGTCATAGTCACATCTAGCACGTGGCCTGCACAAGCCCACTTGAGTGTACTAGCTGTATCAAATTGGACTGTCAGGTCATTCTTCGGCATGTCGGGCCTATTGTTGCCAAGTATCTCATGATGCGATGATGATACTTGGCATTAAGGCTGAAAGCTAAGTCTTTTGGGCCATCGATGACATTGGCATCAAAGAATTTGGATTGAATCCGCTCCATCCTCGCAATATCCTCAAGTAGTAATTGTGTATGGTTGACGAGTTGGCCAGATAGCATAGACCGTGCTTGTGAAGGAAAGAGATATTGGCATTGACTGAAGAGTAATAGGGGTCGTAATTACAACTAGCACGTGGCTTGGACGTGGCCGATAGCTAAGTCTTTTGGGCCATCGATGACATTGGCATTAAAGAACTTGGATTGAATCCGCTCCACCCTCGCAATATCCTCATGTTGTAATTGTGTATGGTTGACAAGTTGGCCCATGAAAAGGGGAGAGCATAGACCATGCTTGTGAACCATCTTCAAGTTTGAGTTTGCTACGAATAGAAAGACTACTATTTGGGTTAGGCAAAGCTAAGCTTGAATAGAAACCATTTAGTTAAAATTGGAGTTGATGAATTACTCATATTTTTTTAACAAGGAGAGAAAGAGAGAGAAACCACTGGAAGTTGATGTTTTGCATTTGGGATATGGAAAAAGAGTACTGATTGGGACGGTTATCTCATCTATTTCGTGAATGATGCATAGCAGATAAAGGAGAGAGACACGTAACACGATCTTGATAAGGAAAGAGAAACAAGATGAAGCCATAATTCTCACCAATTAGCAGTAAAATTTGTCTCTCTTGATTAAGTCAGTCGCCTTCGCAACTCACAGAATTGCTTTTGCTATTGTGCCTCCATCCTCATAGATCTTTGGCAAATGGTGGGGTTCAGTAAATGAAAATTTTTAGGTTCTTTTAGTTGGTAACCCCGCGTACCCACCTATTCAGACTCCTCTCCTGCACAATCTGTCTTATATTTCAGCTTTTGTCACCAGTCGGTCTTGCAATACGATTATGTCATTGATAAATTCGTTATTTTTTCTTACATATGATAAAAAGAGATTAAGTATCCTTTCATTGCTCGGGGAATTTGCTTCCCTCTTTTTAAGTTGGCATTGACTGAGAGTAATAGGGGTGATAGTTACATCTAGCAGGTGGCTTGCACGGGCCCACGTGAGTGTACTTGCTGTATCAAATAGGAATGTCAGGTCATTCTTCGGCATGTCGGGGCCTATCTTTGCCAAGTATCTCATGATGCGAGGATGATACTTGGCATTAAGGCTGAAAGCTAAGTCTTTTGGGCCATTGATGACATTGGCATAAAAGAATTTGGATTGAATCCGCTCCACCCTCGCAATATCCTCGAGTAGTAATTGGGTATGGTTGACGAGTTAGGCCTTGAAAAGGGGAAAGCATAGACCGTGGTTGTGAAGAAAAGAGATATTGGTATTGACTAAAGAGTAATAGGGGTCATAGTTACATCTTGTAAGTGGTCGTTAGCTAAGTCTTTGGGCCATCAATGACATTGGCATCAAAGAATTTGTATTAAATCTGCTCCAGCCTCGCAATATCCTCAAGTTGTAATTGCGTATGGTTGACGAGTTGGCCCTTGAAAATGGGAGAGCATAGACCGTGCCTGTGAACCATCTTCAAGTTTGAGTTTGCTGTGAATAAAAAGAGAAGTATTCGGGTTAGGCAAAGCAGAGCTTGAATGGAAATCGTTTAGTTAAAATTGGAGTTAATGAATTGATCATATTTTTTAATAATGAGAGAAAGAGAGAGAAAATCATTGGAAGTTTATGTTTTGTAGTTGGGATATGGAAAAATAGTGCTGACTGTGACGATTATCTCATCTGTTCCGTGAATAATGCATAGAAGACAAAGGAGAGAGACACATAACACGATCTTGATAAGGAAAGAGAAACAAGATGAAGCCATCATTGTCATCTTCTCGAAGTAAAATCTGTCGCTCTTGATTAAGTCAGTCGCCTTCGCAACTCACAGAAATGCTTTTTCTATTGTGTTTCCAGCCTTATAGGCCTTTGCCCAATGGTGCGATTCACTCAATCAAGATTTTCTGGTCACTTTAATTTATGATCCCCACGCACCCTCCCATTGACACTTCTCTCACGCACAAACTGTCTTATAATGTAGTTTTCATCACCAGTTGGTCTTGCAATACGAGTATGTTATTGATAAATTCGTTATTTTTTCTTACATATGATAAAAAGAGATTAAATATCCTTTCATTGCTTGGGGAATTTGCTTCCCTCTTTTTGAGTTGGCATTGACTGAAGAGTAATAGGGGTCATAGTTACATCTAGCACGTGGCCTGCACGGGCCCACTTGAGTGTACTAGCTGTATCAAATTGGAATGTCAGGTCATTCTTCAGCATGTCGGGGCCTATCGTTGCCAAGTATCTCATGATGTGAGGATGATACTTAGCATTAAGGCTGAAAGCTAAGTCTTTTGGGCCATCGATGACATTGGCATCAAAGAATTTGGATTGAATCCGCTCTACCCTCGCAATATCCTCAAGTAGTAATTGCGTATGGTTGACGAGTTGGCCCTTGAAATGGCGATAGCATAGACCGTGCTTGTGAAGGAAAGAGATATTGGCATTGACTGAAGAGTAATAGGGGTCATAATTACATTTAGCACATGGCTTGGACGTGGCCGATAGCTAAGTCTTTTGGGCCATCGATTACATTGGCATTAAAGAACTTGGATTGAATCCACTCCACATCGCAATATCTTCGTGTTGTAATTGTGTATGGTTGACGAGTTGGCCCATGAAAAGGGGAGAGCATTGACCGTGCTTGTGAACCATCTTCAAGTTTGAGCTTGCTTCAATTAGAAAGAGAAGTATTCGGGTTAGGCAAAGCGAAGCTTGAATAGAAATCGTTTAGTTAAAATTGGAGTTAATGAATGGCTCATATTTTATTAATAATGAGAGAAAGAGAGAAACCATTGGAAGTTGATGTTTTGCAGTTGGGATATGGAAAAAGAGTACTGACTGGGACGGTTATGTCAAATGTTCTGTGAATAATGCATAGAAGACAAAGGAGAGAGACACATAAAACGATCTTGATAAGGAAAGAGGAACAAGATGAAGCCATCATTGTCATCTTCTCGAAGTAAAATCCGTCGCTCTTGATTAAGTCAATCACCTTCACAACTCACAGAAATGCTTTTGCTATTGTGTTTCCAGCTTTATAGGCCTTTGGCTAATTGTGCGATTCACTCAATCAAGATTTTCATGTCACTTTAGTTAGGAGCCCCACGCACCCTCCCATTGAAAATTCTCTCATGCACAACCTGTCTTATATTGCAGCTTTCGTCACTAGTCGGTCTTGCAATTGCGAGTGTGTTATTGATAAATTCGTTATTTTTTTCTTACATATGATAAAAAGAGATTTAATATCCTTTTATTGCTCGGAGAATTTGCTTCCCTCTTTTTGAGTTGGCATTGACTGAAGAGTAATAGGGGTCATAGTTACATCTAGCACATGGCCTGCATGGGCCCACTTGAGTGTACTAGCTATATCAAATTGGAATGGCAGGTCATTCTTTGGCATGTCGGCGCCTATTGTTGCCAAGTATCTCATGATGCGAGGATGATACTTGGCATTAAGGCTGAAAGCTAAGTCTTTTGGGCCATTGATGACATTGGCATGAAAGAATTTGGATTGAATCCGCTCCACCCTCGCAATATCCTCGAGTAGTAATTGCGTATGGTTAACGAGTTGGCCCTTGAAACGGGGATAGCATAGACCGTGCTTGTGAAGGAAAGAGATATTGGCATTGACTAAAGAGTAATAGGGGTGATAATTACATCTAGCATGTGGCCTGGACATGGCCAATAACTAAGTCTTTTGGGCCATCGATTACATTGGCATTAAAGAACTTGGATTGAATCCACTCCACCCTCGCAATATCCTCGTGTTGTAATTGTGTATGGTTGACAAGTTGGCCCTTGAAAAGGGGAGAGCATAGATTGTGCTTGTGAACCATCTTCAAGTTTGAGTTTACTGCGAATAGAAAGAGAAGTATTCAGGTTAGGCAAAGCTAAGCTTGAATAGAAATCGTTTAGTTAAAATTGGAGTTGACGAATTGCTCATATTTTTTTAATAATGAGAGAAAGAGAGAGAAACCACTGGAAGTTGATGTTTTGCAGTTGGGATATGGAAAAAGAGTGCTGACTGGGACAGTTATCTCATCTGTTCCCTGAAGGATGCATAGCAGACAAAGGAGAGACACACATAACACGATCTTGATAAGGAAATAGAAACAAGATGAAGCCATCATTGTCATCTTCTCGAAGTAAAATCCGTCGCTCTTGATTAAGTCAGGCGCCTTCGCAACTCACAGAAATGCTATTGCTATTGTGTTTCCAACCTTATAGGCCTTTGGCCAATGGTGCGATTCAATCAATCAAGATTTTCAGGTCACTTTAGTTAGGAGCCGTGTACCCTTCCATTGACACTTCTCTCATGCACAATCTGTCTTATATTGCAACTTTCGTCACCAGTCGATCTTGCAATTGCGAGTGTGTTTTTGATAAATTCGTTATTTTTTCTTAAATATGATAAAAAGAGATTAAATATCCTTTCATTGCTTGGGAAATTTTCTTCCCTCCTCATGAGAATGAGATATACTACTCATTTAAATAATCTATTGAGATTTTTGTTGGTTCTTACTACACTTGAACGAATTTACATTATTAATGTGACATGCCAGCTTGTTTGGTTGGATTAGATCTCTAGGTGAATCTACAAAATGGATCTTTAGAGTCGCTTTGTAAAGTTTCCCATGAATCCCATGGACCGTATGGTGCCTGGGTATTATGTTGTTTGTAGTTTGGATTATCGTGTGGAATGACAGTATAAGTTTTGCTCGAGGAATTTACAGATCATCGCTTTCTTTTTGCCCACTGGAGAACCAACACCCACAAAAATCAGTACATCACGCGATCATGATGGTAGTATTTTTAACTTGAACTAATGAAGAGAATGATATTCTTTATTATTTCTCAAGCTAAGAAACTTTTATTAAATCTCACCCTCCCGTGATTCTTTCTTCTTTTGAACACTCCCAATGCAACCCGAGTCAACCTTGCTTATCTTAATAACTACTCTTGAATCCACCTCTAAAATTTCGACCGGACAGGTCACAGATCACTTCTAGTGTCATTGGTTGGAAATTGCCGTGAACTCCGATGCTAGTGCCAGAACTTTTAGGTGCGAATGCTAGGTAAACTAACCACGTGCTCACCACATAACCCATCTCGCTCAAGTCCACTACTTTTTGAGTTGGAGTACTTTGATTTAAAAGTGTGGTGTAGTTAATTACTAGTGTCAAAACGAAACGGATGACAAGATGGAACAAGGAAAGAGATATTGGCATTGACTGAAGAGTAAGAGGGGTCATGGCTATATCTAGCATGTTGCCTGCATGGGTCCACGTGAGTGTACTAGCTGTATCAAATAGGAAGGTCGAGTCATTCTTCGGCATGTCGGGGCCTATCGTTGCCAAGTATCTCATGATGCGAGGATGATACTTGGCATTATGGCTGAAAGCTAAGTCTTTTGGGCCATCGATGACATTGGCATCAAAGAATTTGTGTTGAATCCTCTCCACCCTCACAATATCCTCGAGTAGTAATTGCATATGGTTGACGAGTTGGCCCTTGAAAAGGGGAGAGCATAGACCGTGCTTGTGAACCATCTTCAAGTTTGAGTTTGCTGCGAATAGAAAGAGAAGTATTCGGGTTAGGCAAAGCTAAGCTTGAATATAAATCGTTTAGTTAAAATTGGAGTCGATGAATTGCTCATATTTTTTTAATAATGAGAGAAAGAGAGAAACCATTGGAAGTTGATGTTTTAAAGTTGGGAGATGGGAAAAGAATGCTGACTGGGATGGGTATCTCATCTGTTCCATGAATGATACATAGAAGAAAAGGAGAGAGATACATAGCACAATCTTGATAAGGAAAGAGAAACAAGATGATCCCATCGTTGTCATCTTCTTGAAGTAAAATCTGTCGCTCTTGATTAAGTCAGTCGCCTTCGCAACTCATAGAAATGCTTTTGCTATTGTGTTTCTATCCTTATAGGCCTTTGGCCAATGGTGCGATTAGTCAATCAAGATTTTCAGGTCACTTTAGTTAGGAGCCCCGCGTACCCTCCCATTGACACTTCTCTCATGCACAATTTGTCTTATGTTGCAGCTTTCGTCACCAGTCGATCTTGCAATTGCGAATATGTTATTGATGAATTCGTTATTTTTTCTTACATATGATAAAAAGAGATTAAATATCATTTCATTGCTCGGGGAATTTGCTTCCCTCTTCGTGACAATGAGATATGCTACTCATTTAGATAATCTATTAAGATTTTTGTTGTTTCTTAAGACACTTGAGTGAATTTACATTATTAATGTAACATGTTAGCTTGTTTGGTTGGATTAGATCTCTAGGTGAATCTACAAAATGGAATTGTAGTGTTGGTATGTAAAGCTTCCCATGAATCCCATGGGCTGTATGATGTATGGGTTTTATTTTGTTAGTAGTTTGGATTATCGTGTGGAATGACAGTATAAGTATTACTAGAGGAATTTACGAATCATTGCTTTCTTTCTGTCCAATGGAGAAAACACTCACAAAAATTAGTATATCACGCAATCACGATGGTAGTATTTTTAACTTGAACTAACGAAGAGAACAATATTCTTTATTATTTCTCAAGCTAAGAAACTTTTAGTAAATTACACCCTCACATGATTCTTTCTTCTTTTGAACACTCCCAATGCAACTTGAGTAAACCTTGCTTATCTTGGGAACAGCCCTTGGATCCATACCCACAATGTCCACCAAGCAGGTCAGAGATCACTTTTAGTGTCATACGTTGGATTGCCGTAGACTCCGACGCTAGTGTCAGAATTGTTGCGTTAGGTAAACTAGCCACGTGCTCACCACGTAACCCATCTCACTCACGTCCAACTCTTTTTGAGTTGGAGTTCTTTGATTTAAAAGTGTGGTGTAGTTAATTACCGGTGCTAAACCGAAACAGATGGCAAGATGGAACAAAGAAAGAGATGTTGGCTTTGGATGAGGAGTAAGAGGGGTCCACATGAGTGCACTAGTTGTATCATATAGGAAGGCCAGGTCCTTTTTCGGCATGTCGAGAGCTATCGTTGCCAAGTATATCATATCACAAGAATCATACTTGGCCTTAAGGTTGATAGCTATGTCTTTTGGGCCATGGATGGCATTGGCATAGGAGAATTTGTAATGAATCTGCTCCACCCTCTCAATGTCCTCTAGTAGTAATTGGGTATGGTTCACGAGTTGGCCCTTGAAAAAGGGAGAGCATAGTGTGCTTGTGAACCAGCTACAAGTATGAGTTTGCTGCGAATAGAAAGAGAAGTATTCGGGTTAGGCAAAACTCAACTTGAACGGAAATTGTTTGGTGAAAATTAGAGTTGATGAATTGCTCATATTTTCATAATAATGAGAGAGAGAGAGAGAGAGAGAGAGAGAGAGAGAGAGAGAGAGAGAGACTATTGGAAGTTGAAGTTTTGTAGTTGGGAGATGGGAAAAGAGTGTTGACTGGGACGGTGATCTCATCTGCTTCACGAATGATGCAATAAAGACAAAGGAGAGAGACACATAGCACAATCTTGATAAGGAAAGAGAAACAAGATGAAGCCATCGTCATCATCTTCTCGTAGTAAAATTTGTAGCTCGTGATAATGTCAATCACCGTTGCAACTTACATAAATGCTTTTACTATTATGTCTCGACCCTTATAGGCCATTGGCAAATGTTGTGGTTCAATAAATCCAGATTATCAAGTCACTTTAGTTAGGAACCTAGGTACCCTCCCATTGACACTTCTTTCAGGCTCAATCTATCTTATATCGCAGCTTTCGTCTCTGATCAATCTTGCAATTGTGAGTGTATTATTGGTAAATTCGTTCTTTTGTCTTAAATATGATAAAAAGAGATTAAATATCCTTTAATTACTCGGGAAATTTGTACTGATTCAAATAATCTATTAAGATTTTTGTTGGTTCTTAAAACACTTGAGCGAATTTACTTTATTAATATAACATGTTAGCTTGTTTGGTTGGATTATATCTCTAGGTGAATCGATGAAATGGACCGACAGAGTTGGTATGTAAAGTTTCCCATAATCCCAAGGGCCACAAAATGTAAAGGTAAGATTTTATGAGTAATTTAGATGATCGTGTCGAATGACAATCTAACTATCGCTAAAGGAATTTACGGATAATCTCTTTCTTTCTGTCAAATATAGAACCAACACTCATAAAAATCACTACATCATGCAATCACGATTGTAGCATTTTTTACTTGAACTAACAAAGAGAACGTTATTCATTGTTATTTGTCAAACTAAGCAACTACTAGTAAATCACACCCTTGCAAGATCCCTTCTTCTTCCGAACACTCCCAATGCAACCCGAGTTAACCGTGCTCATCTTGGGAACAACCCTTGATGCCATACCCAATATCTACATAGGACAGGTCACAAATCACCTCAAATATCAGCCGTTGGAAGTTGCCATAAACTCCGACGCTAGTGTCAGCACTGTTGGGTGCGAATGCTAGCTAACTTGCCACGTGCTTACCGTATTACCCATCTCACTCACGTCCAACTCTTTTTCAGTTTGAGTACATTGAGTTAAAACTGAGGTAGTTAATTACTAGTGTCAGAACGAAACAAACAACAAGATGGATCAAAGCGTTGGATGAGGAGTTAGAAGGGTCATAGTAACATACGGCACGTGGTCTGGACGGGACCCATGTGAGTGCACTTGATGTGTCAAACAAGAAGGTTAGGTCCTTTGGCATGTTAAGGGCTATCGTTGCCAAGTATCTCATGTCGTGAGGGTCATACTTGGCCTTAAAGCTGATAGTTGAGTCTTTTGGGCCATCGATGACGTTGTCATAAGAGAATTTGGTTTGAATCTACTCCACCCTCGCAATATCCTCGAGTTGTAATTGGGCATGGTTCACGAGTTTTCCCTTGAAAAGGAGAGAGCATAGACCATACTTGTGAACTAGCTTCAAGGTTGAGTTTGTTGCAAATAGAAAGAGAAGTATTCGGGTTAGGCAAAACTCAGTTTGAACGGAAATGGTTTAGTTAAAATTGCAGTTGATGAATTGCTCATATTTTCTTGATAATGAGAGAGATGGAGACCATTGGAAGTTGAAGCTTTGTCGTTGGGAGATGGGAAAAGAGTGCTGACTGGGACGATGATCTCATCAGCTCCATGAATGATACACATAAGACAAATGAGAGAGACATAGAAGATCTTGATGTGGAAAGAGAAACAAGACGAAGCCATCGTTGTCATCTTATTGTAGTAAAATTATGTCAGTCACCTGCATAACTCACAGAATTGATCTTGCTATTGTGTCTCCACCCTAATAGACCTTTGGCAAATGTTGTGGTTCAGTAAATCAAGATTTTCGGGTCACTTTAATTAGGAACCTATGTACCCTCTCATTGACACACTCTCATGCTCAATTTGTCTTATATTCGTGAGAATGAGATCTACTACTTATTCAAATAATCTATTAAGATTTTTGTTGGTTCTTAAAACACTTGAGTGAATCTAAATTATTAGCGTAACATGAAGTAAGGTATGATCTTGTGACTAGCCCAAATTATTGTATAAAAT
Source organism: Melaleuca alternifolia (assembly GCA_019926035.1). Taxonomy (NCBI): domain Eukaryota; kingdom Viridiplantae; phylum Streptophyta; class Magnoliopsida; order Myrtales; family Myrtaceae; genus Melaleuca; species Melaleuca alternifolia. The sequence goes on along the minus strand of JAGKPW010002540.1, from coordinate 3,220,138 downwards.
GACAATATAACTATCACTAGATGAATTTATGGATTATCTCTTTCTTTCTATCAAATAGCATTTTGGACTCGTACTAACAAAGAGAACCATATTCATTGTTATTTCTCAAGCTAAGCAACTATTAGTATAGCACACCCTCGCATGATTCCTTTTTCTTCCGAACAATCTCAACACAAACCGAGTCAGCTGTGCTCATCTAGGAAACAACCCTTGGTGTCAAACCCAATATGTCCATCGGGCAGATCATAGATCACCTCAAGTATCATCTGTTGGACATTGTTGTAGACTCCGACGCTGATGTTAGCACTATTGGGTATGAGTGCTAGGCAAACTTGCCATGTGCTCACCACGTAACCCATCTCGCTCACATCTAGAGGTGGCAAAATGGGTCAAAGACCCATATTTTAACTCGTATTTGATAATATGGGTCATAAATAGGTTAGCTTAAAAAGTTAGTAGAGTCTAAAATAGGTCACTTAATAACCTCATGGATCTTAAATGGGTTATAAACGGGTCATAAATGGGTTACCTAATTAATTTAAAGTATTATTAAAAAATCATTTTAAATATAATTAACAAGTCATTTTTAGACTATGAAAATTATGATATTCTAATTATTTTATTTTTTGAAAATAAATTCATTTTTTATTTCCTTTTCTTTTTCTCCTTTTTTCCTCTTTCTAAGTTGGTCTCTAGCCAAGAGGTGAGGGATGAGCTTACCAGACTCCAGTTATTGGAAGTAGAAAAAGCAAAAAACTGAAAAATAAAAATTATTTTTAAAAATAAAAATTTCAAAAAAATTATCAAAAAATCATATTGCATAATTTTATTTTAACAATACATTCTAATAAAAAATCGCCAAGCAAAATTTTTTGAACTTGGTTAAATATAGAAGTATTTTAACAATACGAGTCGGGTCGGGTCGGGTCATGGTCGAGTCGGGGTCGGGTCAGGGTCAGGGTCGAGTCAAGGTCGGGTCGAGTATGGATCATTATATTTACACTACATGAACATGGGTCAAAACGGGTTAAATGGGTCAAATATGGTTCAACCCATATTTGACCCGACCCAAACCCAACCCGACCCGACCCGACCACCCGTTTGACGCCCCTACTCACCTCCAACTCTATGGTTATTGGTGCACTGAAAGAAAACACAATCACCATGATGGTATGTGATTAACTCCACCAATGTCATAGCATCAAATGGCGAAATTGAAGGCGCCCCTCGTGTTGTTGCCCATCACTTATCAGAATGCCAACCGAAAGGCAAAGTATGCAGTTGGACTCAAATCCATGATCGGGCTCCGCGACTCTATGATTGTGCCAGCATTGGAAAACTTGGTTAACAATATAGAAAGTGGGTTCCCTCCTACGCTGAATCCTATTATATTATGCCATAGTAGAGTAAAGTATGTCTGAACGTCACCATTGGCGTGAAGCTGAACAAGGGAGACATAACCGTGCCCCTATCAAAAGTCAAGTACCCCATTGGCCTACACGAAGAAGGAAGGCGGTATGAGAAGCATTGGTCGAACTTGGTTGCACTTTCTTCTAAGAATGTTGGCTAGGACAGTGATCTCATCATCTCCATGAACGATGCACAAAAGACAAAGGAGATATACACAAAGCAAGATCTTGATGAGGAAAGAAAAATAAGGTGAATCCATTGTCGTTATCTTCTCGTAGTAAAATCTGTTAATCGTGATAATATTAGTAGCCTTCATATATCACATAAATTATTTTGTGGTTGTGTGTTCACCCTTGTAGGCCTTTTGTATATGTTGTCGTTCAATTAAATCAAATTTTCCAGTCACTTTAATTGATGCCCCACGTGCCTTCCATTGACACTTCTCTTGTTCTCAATCTATCTTATATTTTAGCTTCATCTTCGGCCGGTCCTGCAAATTGTGAGTGCGTAATTGGTAAATTCGTTCTTATGTCTTAAATGTGATATAAAAAGGGGAGAAGAACACTAGAAGTGCCAAAAGTTGTGTGCGGCACTCACTTTAGTGCCAAAAGTTTCAAAACGATCACTTCAGTGCCACTTTTTCAAAAAAAAAAATGATTACTTCAGTGCCAAATCCAACGTGGCAATACATGTGGCTCGCCGGAAGTCCAAATAATAATAAAAAATTCAATGCCGGGGAGAAAGGGGGTTGTGCTTTACGGTTGATTTCTCCCAAACGGCTCAACGCCGACGGCCGAGGCCGGTGTCTTTGTGTTTGTAGGACCCCAAGCTATTGATTGGGGGTGGTAGCGGTGAGTAAGTCTCACCGGAGAAGGCATGGTGACCACAAATAGCAACTCCGGCGAAACAGGGGCCAACGACGATTCGGGATGAATTCGGTGATTTCTCGACCAAATCAACTGCAACAAGAGACATGGTAGAGCTTAGGGAACACCTAGAGACATCATAGAAGCTGTGGTTTGGCTTGGGCATCGCTGGAATGGCCAATTTTTGGCAAAGAAGAATTCTAAAATTTCTGGAAAATAGGGGAAGAATAGTTTCTTGGAGGATTCTTTCAGGGGCTCTCGGCGGCAAGAACGATGGCTAAGGAGGCGGAGATCAATTGGGACTGGTAGAGGGTGTTTCAAAGAATCCAACGCCACCAACGGCGCATCAAACGGAGGTCGGAGGAGAGAGATATGGTAGTCGAAAGAGGAGGGGTTCACTCGGTGCGAAAACAGGGACTTGGCTCGCGTGAGGAAGAAATCGGTGATTTCTCGACCAAATCAACCGCAACAAGAGACATGGTAGAGCATAGGGAATACCCAGGGATGTCATAGAAGTAGCAGTTCAGCTTGGGCATCGCCAAAATGGCCAATTTCCGACGATGAAGAATTCTGAAATTTCTGAAAAACATGGGAAGAACAGTTTCGTGGGGGCTTCTTTAAGGGGTTCTCGGCATCAACAACTATGGCTAAGGAGGCAGAGATTATTTGGAACTGGTAGAGAGTGTTTCAACGAATCCAACGCCACCAACGGCACGTCAAACGGAGGTCGGAGGAGGGGTTCACTTGGTGCGAAAACAGGGACTTGGCTCGCGTGAGGAGGAAATCGGTGATTTCTCAACCAAATCAACTACAACAAGAGACATGGTAGAGCTTAGGAAACACCCAAGGACGTCATAGAAACAGCAGTTTCGCTTGGGCATTGTCGAAATGGCCAATTTTCGGCGAGGAAGAATTCTGGAAATTCTGGAAAATAAGGGAAGAATAGTTCCATGGGGGCTTCTTTGGAGGGCTCTCGGCGACAACAGCAGCGGCTAAGGAGGCCAAGATCAGTTGGGACTGGTAGATGGTGTTTTAACGAATTTAACGCCATAAACGGTGCGTCAAACGGAGGTCGAAGGAAGGAGATATTGCAGTTGAAAGAGGAAGAGTTCACTTGGTGCGATGGAAGAAAATTAAAAAGTCACGTGAAAATTTTTTTAAATAAAAAATGCCACGTTGAATATATTTTTATATAAAAATGCAACGTGGATTTTTTTATTATTTAAAATGCTGACGTGGCACTTTTGGCCGGAATTAGCACTTAAGTTGTCGTTTTTTTTTCGAAATTGACACTAAAGTGATCGTTTTGAAACTTTTGGCACTAAAGTGAGCGACGTACACAACTTTTGGCACTTCTAGTGTTCTTCTCCCTATAAAAAGATTGACTATCCTTTCATTGCTATGAGAGTTAGCTCCCTTTTTCCGTGAGATTGAGGTAAGCTACTCATCCGAATAATATATTAAGATTCTTGTTCGTTCTTATAACACTTGAGTAAATTTATATAATGGCTTTGTATATTCAATTAAGTAACGAGACAATTGCCAAATAATCCCTAAACATTTTGTCACTTCATCGATTCAGTCCTAAACCTTTTTTTATGCCAAATAAGTCCTAAACCTTTTGCAACTTTGCCGATTAAGTCCTTTCGGCGGATTTTTGGCCGGAAAATGCCTACGTGGCACGCCGAACATCACCAGTGATGACGTGACGATGACTAGATCCCAAATTTTTTTTTCTTCTTTTTCTTAAAAAATTACTTGGCTGGCAAGCTCACGTTAGCCACCGAAGCTCGCTGGCCACTCCAGAGGGCGGTCCAGCCCTCGCAGCCCTCAGGCAAAGGAGGGGGAGGCCGCCACTGCCCTCGCCCATGGCCGGCAAGGCAGCTGGGCAAGCCAGCCCTCTCCTGGCCATGAGCAAGAGCGGTGGAGGCTGGGGAGGCCACCCTTGCCCGTGGCCAAGGAGGGCCGGGCGAGCTGCTGCAGATTGCATAGCTCGCCCCGCCCAGATCTAGGCCCTCCCCGGCCGGGGGCGAGGGCGGCGACGGCCTCCTTAGCCCCCGCCACCCTCGCCCCACCTAGATTTGGTCAAAATCCGCCGGAAGGACTTAATTAGCAAAATTGCAAAAGGTTTAGGACTTATTTGGCATTTGAAAAAAGGGTTTAGGATTAAATCGGCAAAGAAACAAAAGATTTAGGACTTATTTGGTAATTATCCCATTAAGTGACAATCATTTCCATTGCTTCTATAGATGATGTTTTTGCCCTCTTTTCATACATCCCACCTTAAAGCCTAGCGACAAGGGCCACATTTAATGGCTTTGAGGACTCCTTCCTCTTAAAGATATAGATGATTTCTAAAACAGGTGCATCTACATGAATATGGAAGAGAAATTTGATTTGTTTGATCAGTATAAAATTGAACATTTTGCTTCCTCCTCTTTGAGTAGGAACCATGGCTAATTAGCCTTTATATGTTTCCCCAGCTTAGTCAATTATTAAATATAATTCATTGGATCTTAAAGTATCCCTATTTTTATATTGGTTGATTACCTTATTCCCATTTAATGGTCGAGTCATCAGTCTTTTGTCAATCAGATATAATATGGATGAGTATGCAGTTACTTTTGTGAGCTTGACAGTTCAAGTCAATAGCAAATTCCTCTATTTTTCCAAAAAAACAAAAACGAATCAAATTTCTTCTTCATATCCAACTGATCGTATGCAATCAGATCAAACCGTCTTTTGTCAATCGGATATAATATGGATCAGTATGCAATTCATTTTCGCAAGCTTGACAGCTCCAGTCAATAGCAGATTCCTCTATTTTTCCCCAAAAAAAGGAATCAAATTTCTTCTTCATATCCAACAGATCATGCCTCATCAGAAATCTTCCACATTTATGAAGAGCAAAGTTTTCAAAGTCATTAAATATGGTCTTTATCTCTGCACCGACGAAGGCTTTAGGAAGAGGGGGGAACATAATAGTGACCCATCGTTGATACTGCGATTTGAGTAAATAGGAAACTAAACAAGGAAAGGTTTTTAATGTCATGGGAATCTCACGAATTCCAGATTAGACGACATCACATGAGAACATAAGAAATGAAAAACAATAAATAGGGAGTCCACACATCAATTGAGCTAAGGGAAGGAAGGTGATGCGAAGCTAGATATAGCAAACACTTCAAAACATGACAACCGCATACTAAGACGTCACCCTACTTACTACTTTTCACTTGAGAACACGTGTTTATTTAAAGCCCAATCCTACAGTATAAAGACAAAATTGCATGCAAAATGTATCACACCCCAAATCCTATAGGAATAAGGGCAGTGACATGGCCGTCCTTCTCTTCTCTTGAAGGACGCAGCCCCAAACCATGCCTAAAAAAATCAAACTCCCAAAATTCCCCATCTGTAGCGCTCTCATACAGATATGGAACCTGAAATATTAGAGAATTAGAAGGGGTGAGCAACCACAGCTCAGTGAGTAGTGCATTTCTTCTAAGCAGATCGGACACTCACTATGCATATTACAAAACGATATCAAAACTCATTTATCTCAATTGTACTTCAACACATATAAAATAAGCTTCAAGATAACCATTTTCATATCAAAGAAACACTCGTTAAATCAATAATATCATAACAAATGTCAATGGTCCAGCCCATTGATCAATCTCATCAAAATCACATGTCAATGGTCCATTCTATCGGCCAATCTCAAATCGTATTGTCAATGGTCCATCCCATTGACCAAACTCGTGCTCAAGTGTCTAACCGTGGTCATGAATAACACCCCATGACTAGGCGACCAAGATTCCCCCCTTGGCTAGGTCTTCACCTACAATGCCGGTGGCTCGGCCCACAAGGATATCCTAGAATAGTATGCGCATACCCACAAAACCTCACAATAGGCTCACGGTGATATCGAGCACCAATAAAACACACAATAGAATCCTTCACCATTCAAAAGCCAATTTGAAACCCATTCACAAAATAGTTTCACAAATCAAACATATAATTCTTCACAATGTGGCTCATCCGCTAGAAATACATTTTCTCAAATCCTTTTCAAAACACATTCCATAAATCCATTGTTAAATTCACACTTGTATAAATCTCATCAAATAACCTTCTCAAATCATTTCCAAAGCCGTTCCGTAAATCAAATAAATCATTTCACAACACCTTTCATAAAACTATCATCAAATCATTCACAAATACCAAAAGGTAATAACTGCCAGATCCAGATTTTTATGCAATAAAAAAATGCTACTTTATAACTCACAATATATATAATTCATATCGCTTTTCGAAATATGAGTTTGCAAACACATAGAAGAGATAGCACCACTCACTTGACAATTCTTACGATTCCACAACAATGGTACTCGAATTGTCGAACTCGCAATCCTATCAAATAAGCGATAATCGATATTAAAATCGAGTAAAGTAATATTCTAATGACTTACTCGACTAATCACGCCTGTTGTCGATGAAACGAAACTTATGAGCCAATTAAAAGGCTTGTCCATAACGAAAATCACCATTATTTATTATACGCAACTGACACACTTAATCTATTTGTGCCATAACTTTCTCCACAAAACTCTGTTTCTAATTATCATATAGTCAACGGAAAGCCCTTTTGACATACTACAAGACTCCTTAATTGTCCAACCCCAAACTCAGGCCAGAAACCGACAAAAACAGCCCACGAAGTACTGTTCGCGCACTGTTCACTGCACGCGACGAACTTCAAAATTCTGTTTCGGACAAACCGTAAGCTCGAATTGAATTCCGCCAGTTGCTATGGCTTTGCGACTTCCTAAAGTACCATATCCCCATAATCTTTCAGCCAAACAACTCCAAAATCAGACTTCGCCGCTTCAATTTTTATATAACTCTGAATTTATGCCATAATCCCAAAAATTATTCTGATTAAGTCGACAAGGGGTGCGAATACTTACCAAGCGCTGCGACTCGGAGCTGAATTGGCTAGGTGAAGTCCCTGAAGCGAGGTTTTCCTTCCCTTCTCTTCTTATTCTCTTCTCTCCTCCTCTCTTCTCTTCTCTTTTTCTCTTTTCCTCCCTTTTCTCTCTTCTTTCTCTCTTTTTTTTCTCTCTGTTCGTGCTTTGCCCCTTTAAACAGCAGCACCACCACCTCTCCATCTTGACTTTTCAACTCTCTTCTTTTTATTTTTATTTTTCTTCTCTCTTCTACAAGCTTCTAGGCTTATCTCTTTTTTTTTCCTTTTCTTTGACTAAGTCAAAGATTGAATATTACAAAATGAGTCGAATTTGAAGTCGGATTGGTTCTTTGGTTGAAATGTCGTCTAATACAATACAACAACCCTAGGTCCCGTGTATGTTCATGTTTTCCAAGAACATACTTTAGAAATACATAAACATTTTCATGAAACTATTTTAAACTTCCCAAATCCATTATTTCAGAAAATCGGACGACGTGACGGTCCACACCCAAATGAGTCAAATAATGATGTTGGTTCTATCATCTCAAAGCATGAATAAAGTTACAGGTGAACTTCACCTATGTACACATAACACTAAGACATGTTAGAACGTGTCATATCGACCTCGTCCCCCGACATGTCATACTTAACATGCCATCATTGATCCATATGCAAATTGTGATTTTTATAATTAAAAAAGTTAATATAACATGTTCGCTTGTTCGATTGGATTAGATTTCTAGGTGAATCTACGAAATGGATTAGCAGAGTCGGTATGTAAAGTTTCACATAATCCCAAGAGCCGCATGATGTAGGTGATGTAGGGGTATGATCTGGTGAGTGGTGATGCTTATCATGAGGAATGACATGAGTGCAACTATCGCTAGACGAATTTACATACCATCTCTTTGTTTCTGTCAAATAGAGAATCAATACACACAAAAGTTATCACATTACACAATTACAAGCGTAGCATTTTCGACTTGAAGTAACAAAGTGAACGATATTCATTGTTATTTCTCAAGCTAAGCAATTACTAGTAAAGCACACACTTGCATGATGCCTTCTTCTTCCGAACACTCCCAATACAACTTGAGTCAACTGTGCTCATCTTGGGAACAACTCTTGGCTCCAAACCTAATATGTCTACTGGGCACAACATTGGTCGCCTCAAGTGTCATATGTTGTGTGTTACCGTAAACTCCACCACTAGTGTCAGTTTGTTGGGCGCGAATTATGGGCAAACTTGCCGCACGCTCACCACATAGCTCATCTCACCCACGTCCAAGTCTACGGTTATTAGCCCAACAAAAGAGAACGCCATCACCAGGATAGTATATGACTAACCCTACCAAAATCATAGCTTCAAATGGAAAAATTGGATGTGCATCCCGTGTAATTTCCCATCCCCTGTTGGAAGGCCGATTGGAAGGTTACGTACGCAGTTGGATGTAAATCCATGAGCGGGCTCCCCAAGTCTTTAACCTACAAATCATAAGCGGTCTCTAGCAATACAGTATGACTACCTAAGTATAGTGAATATCGATATTGTCGACACAACCTAAACCACAATTATTATTAGAGTATCATTATTAATTAGTTCTTAAGGCAGACCACTAACATGACTATGCTATATTTTAGGTTTCGTATTCCACCAATCTTATGATTCTATCATTTCCTTCCTTCTAGCTTATGCTTTGCTACAAGCAAGAAAGGACAAGCCATCGGCTTCGTACGTATCTTTGGTCTCTCCACAATGATCAATCCAGACTTGACCTGAAGAATTGCTTAACTAAGAGCGATAAAGGAGTACACTTTTCACTTATCTTAAGTGGAACTCATCCTTACCTAACATGCAGGTCTGCATTTATCCTAACTCAACTCTCCTAAGGTCTTCACCCTAAGTTTCTCATTGATTTCTCTATCTTTCCCACTTCTGCAATTCTTTCAGTTCAATTCAAGGCTGTCCAATATTCACCTATCTGCCTAGAGATTGTGCATCCTAATCAATGTGGTCAACAAAGGGAAAAAAAAAAACAGACCATTGCCCTACAACCACATTGTTACAACTTGCAAGAATTAGTTTGGATGAAATTGCCATTGGTACAGTTCGAGTAAATACCGACAGATTCAACAGATCATAACCCAAAAGTCGATCGGTCATCGTTTTTAAGTTGTAGAACGGTCCCACAGAATTTCACGTTTACACACGTACGCACAAAGGTACAAACTGAGAGAGAGAGAGAGAGAGAGAGAGAGAGAGAGAGAGAGAGAGAGAGAGAGAGACCTTGGTAGTTGAAGTTGTGCAATTATTAGAAGGAGAAACAGAGCTGACATGGATGGTAATCTCTACTCCATGCACACGTCCCTTCTTCTCCAAAGAGCTACAAACACTCACACACGAAAAACACAGCCAAATCCTCAAACTCTGACGAAAAGGAAGAAACCATCTTCTTCTTTTTTTATACCCAGGGAACTCCGTACAGCCGGCAGCCGGCGGGTAAACCCTGGAGCGACGCTAGCGGAGGACCCACCACCCCGACGTCGCGCTTAAGATCCCGTGCGTCCAGCAGGATTCGAACTCCTCACCTCCTCGCAAAGGTTCATCAGAGCCTTATCCAACTGAGCCACCGCATTATCTTCTATTTACTCCGAGAATTGGGGCTCTTATCACAAAAACAGCTATTCATGCACATTATTTTATAAGCTTTTCGACACCCAACAATCCTGTAAACTATACTGTTCTTCTACGTCATACCCGTAGTAAACTAGCAATTCATTGGCACATTCCTGTTCTCTTCTTCTATTTAATTCTGGGTTTATGTTCGCCCATCTGCGCAGGTACGTGACTAGCAATAAAACGTAGATATAATCTTTACGTTGGGATATCCTATATTTCAAGGGAAGAAAAAGATTAAATTGATTGCTCGTAATTCTCTGCCGAAGTACTGCTGAAGTGACTAAGTACGGTATCTCGCACTCCCCATTTTTTCTTCAATCATGTAGCATCATTCTTCATGGATTAATAGAAGTCATGACAGATACATAAAACGTATACTCTAACAAAACAACAAGGTAAACTATAACAATTAAATATCTATAAAAATATGCACAATAAAAGTAACACAACCCAGGTATTCGGTATTCCTACTGTCCTATCGAAGAATAGCGGTTTCCAATTGTATATTTTGTAACTTTCAACCGGATTCCATCGATCACTTGTTATTTGATTGCTATATCCCGGCTCAACTGGTTCTTTTTGGGCTGCAAAGTGCAATTTGGCTTGGTGCAACAGCACTTGGCCAGAAAACCTCAATTGGGCGATTAAGTTTTTATCCGGAAATGACTTCCATAATAGTCTAGCCAGCTCAGGTTTTGGAGCTTTGGAGAGGAACAATGCCATTTTTCACAATCATCAATTCTTCCTACCGGCCATGAAGAAACGTCTCCAGAAGTTTGTCAATGATAACGCCATAACTTTTAAGCATGTCCCAGATAATCTGAGAAATAGGCGTATGCAACGTGGGTGGAACATTGACCCGTCTATCTTTGATTAGAAGGTCCAGTTTTACCCAGCTTTTGCTTTGATAAGTTATCTTCTTGTTGTTTAGTTTATAGTAACCACGTCACCCTTGCACTCATATTGACACCTTTGTCTTCTTGAGTGCGAGAGCTTGTGGTGTCAGGCTACTTATAGCTTGTAATTTCAGCAAAAGTCAATACATTTTCTTACCCTTACCAAAAAAAAAGTAACACAACCCGCTTAGTTTTGACTCGTCTCCTATCTAGTATGTGAGATTCATGGGGTTATGCATATGATGGGCCTGGGATTTACATGTTGAAGGTGCATAAAGAAAGGAAGCAAAAGATTAAGCAATACTTGAAAGTATCAAGAAATAAAGAGAGTATGATAGTGTTGTTAGAGGTGCTTGAATATTGATAGTACCATCTATTAGTTTTGGGTAGGAGCATGTCTCGGTACACTTATTAATAGCAGTTAGACCAAAGAAGTAGATGTAGACTTGACATAAACCGAATCATTATAAATTCTCTTCTTGCAATATTTTCTATTTCTTCACTCCTAGCAATACATGCTCGATAGAAACAGCTGCGTATGATATTATCAATCTATCTCTTCATTTTGTAAAGCTTAACTTGAAGTATTTTGCAAAAAGTTTGAAAGTGTAAATCAACATATTCATTTGCCCTAAGTTGTATCGTTAGCCTCAAACAATAAGATCTGCTTGAGGCTGCCAAATTGTTGCTATCTTGCGTTTGGCCTATCCTCTAGGCAACTTTTGAAGGCCCCTCTTTATTCTTGTTATTTTTGGCTTTCTTGCTTGACAATGAACATTCTTTAATTAAATTATCTACTTGTTTGGGTAGAAACAACTCCTCACAAAAGCGATAGCTTCTCGGTTGAAGCCAACTCAGAAGATTGACTTAGCGCTTATAGATGATGAATTCAAGGATAAAAGTGTTAAAAGTGAGTATTTTTTAATATAATGCTTTGAAGAGGATTCGAATCTCCGCTCTTCGAAAAAATGCTCAACTTCCCAATCAAAACTATCTCTCGCCGGTGCCATCCTCAATGACGTAGCTACATCAGTAGAGCATTGATTAGCATGACTCCTCTAGTATAAGGTGGAAGACTAGCTGCTTGAAAAACTTTTCTGTAAATTCTTTCCCAGCGACTTATATAGACATGCGATTACAAGACATTAAGGTCTTGCTATTAACAAACTACCGTGGAATTGACGTTACATGCACTAGTTGCAGATATTGTTTTCCCATAATAATTTATAAATAAACTGGGCAATTACCCACGTAAAATATTTTGCAAGAATTATGCAATTCTCTTATTTAATTCCATTGTCCGATTGCATACATAACCAGCCACATGAAAAGTTTAACGAGATTGCTAAAATGCACGTCTAAAATTCAGGAATTTTTTTATAAATAAGATTGCTGAAACGCACATCTAAGTTATAGACTTTTAACCATAAACCGTACAAGCACTTACTCCTTTATATACATTAATAAGTCAATGTCCTTAAACGAAAGTTTATGAAGCTCGCCCCAGAGGTTCCACATGCAATAGTATCTGGATGGAGCCTACAGCAAAGGCTTCTTTGCAACAGAAACACTTACCTTATCCCCAACCGACATAATCACCCGTTTCAAGTTTGGGTGCAGTCAGAAAAGCCAAGGGTTTGAGGGATATGCTGGACTGTTGGGGCACGCCAGCAACGAGATTTCATTCTTGGATCAAAGCGCGACCAAGTACGGCCGATATTGCCTCCCCCCTTCATTGAGCTCCACCGGACACCTAACCTTGGGTAAGGGCAGCGAGACATCTGCGTCGATCAGCTTCAAGACGACTTTTGTGGATCTACCAGCGTAGCTGTTTCAACGATCTGATTCCTTCGACGGATCAGTTGAGGTCGACTTGGACCCTCACGGTCTACTCTTTGTGGCCAGTGAACACCGAACCCCCCCCCCCCCGACCCCCCCGAACATGGGTCTCAGCATCTATGGGAATGGACAGCAGAGGACATTTGAGGTGGCGTACGACATGGACGGAGGGCGGTTTGCCTCCAACGCTGGTTCCTGTTATGGTGATGCCGGAGAACGGTGGCCTCCCTGGGATCGTTTTTAGTAGCGTGAAGTTGACCAAGGCGGATGTCCCGCTGCCTTTACCCAAGGTTACGTGTCCGGTGGAGCTCAATGAAGGAGGGGGGGGGGGGCAATATCGGCCGTACTTGGTCGCGCTTTGATCCAAGAATAAAATCTCGTTGCGGACGAGCCCCAACAGTCCAGCATAACCCTCAAACCCTTGGCTTTTCTGACTGCACCCAAACTTGAAACGGGTGATTATGTCGGTTGGGGATAAGGTAAGTGCTTCTGTTGCAAAGAAGCCTTTGCTGTAGGCTCCATCCAGATGCTATTGCATGTGGAACCGCTGGGGCGAGCTTCATAACCTGCGTCCATTCTTATAGGCCTTAGGCAAACGTTGTGGTTCAAGATCTTTTACTTTTTTTAATCATGTGGGAGTTAGAATTTATACCCGTCTATCTATTTCTATCGATGTGGGGTGGGGGCAAGACCTTTTACTTTTTTCATCATGTAAGAGTTAGAATTAATTTCCGTCTATCTATTTCTATCAATGTGGGGGGAGGGGGAAGAGAAACGTCGGTATTCCACTACAAAATTTATTTTGTACATCAAAGGAGGTTCCCAATTTTCTATTAATAGGGGTTCTAAATATTGATTTATATGGTTCCAACAAACCGACATTAAATAAAGTATTCTTATTTTGATATCGGTTGTTTGATCTTCTTTACCTCATTCCCATCTGGAGGTCGAGTCACCAGTCTCTTGTTGATCGGATTTAATATGGATGAGTATGCAATTCACTTTTTCTAGCTTGACAGCTCAAGTCAATGGCAAATTCCTCTATTTTTCTCCCAAAAAAAGGAATCCAATTCCTTCTTGATATCCAACAGATCGTGCCTCTTCAAAGATCTTCCACATTTGCGAAGAACGGCGTCTTCAAAGTCATTATATATGGTCTTTATCACCGCTGGGATGGAGGCTTTGGGAAGAGGGGCGAACCTAACATCCCTCGAAGCTATCGAAATAAATGTCGTTTAATATAATAAGAGAAATCATATTATATTTAGGTGTTTTAACAATCAACAAGAGTCTTGGTAGATTGTTCTGAGGAGCGGCAGTTCTCTTTTCTTGAAGAGGGGGGCGGACTTCCTTTGCAGCATCCCTTTATCATATTTAAAACAGAAGAGAGAAATTTTCAATTGAGTCAGGTGATAAATATTATAATATGGTAAAAACACTCGTAATAATAATATGATCTGCAAATCAATGAAACACTCTATAAATCTCATAAATTGACTAAGTGGAAGCTTTTGATCTAGATTACTTCGTACATAATTGATGATATTCAAACGAACAATTTTCAAATTTTCGAGTTAGGTTATGTCACATCAATTATAAAGTCATATGATCGTTTTTGAATGTTTCCTTTAGTTACTGACAGCTCAAGTCAGTGCCGGATCCCTCTATTTTTTGTGCAACCAGACGAATCAAATCTCTTCTTTTATAGAAGTCAGAGATCCTCCACACTGACAAAGAAAACGAGTCCTCAAAGTCCTTAAATGTGGTCTTTGTCTCTACAGCGACGGAGGCTGGAAATTTAAAGAAGAGGGGCGAACATAACATCCATCGTCGAGAGTGCGATTTGAGCGAATAATAAGAAACTAAACAAGGAAGGGTTTTCAATGCCACGCGAATCCCACAAACTAGAATTAGAGGACATCAGATAAGGACATAAGAAATGGAAAACAGCAAATGGGGAGACCACACATCGATTGAACCAAGGGAAGGATGGTGACGCAGAACCACATTGGAAGATACCTTCTTACTCTGGTCGGCTTACCATGTCTAGATTTATCAAATATTTCGACACACGGCAACCATGTAACAAAACGTCAGTTTACTTATTAATGTTTACATTAGAAGACACTTTTATTTAAGCCCAATTATGTGGCATCAAGACAGAATTGCACGCAAGATGAATCGAACTTAAAGCCGGATTGGCTCCTAGTTGAAGTGTCGTCAGATACAATACGACAATCCTAGGTCCCGTGTATGTTCATGTTTTCCATAAACATACTATAAAAGTTCATAAATGTTTTCATGAAATTATTTTAAACTTCCCAAATACAGTGCTACAGAAAATCAGACAAAAAGAATGAGTGCAGCCCCTGTGACCTAACAAAGCATGAATGAGCCAAATAATGATGTTGATTCTATCATCTCAAAGCATGAATTAAGTTATGGTCAAATTACACATGTGTATACATAACAATAGAATTCAAGCGTCCACATCATCCGAGTGCCGTTGCCCAACATGTCATGCTTACCATGCCATCATTGATCTATACATAAATTGTGGTTAGATAAGAAATCAATGTAATATCTAATCTTGTTTGGTTGGATTAGATTTCTAGGTTCTAGGCAATCCTAGGAAATGAACCACCGACTTGGTTTGTAAAGTGTCATAGAAATCCCAAATGCCGCACTATATAGGGATATGATCTTGTAAATAGTTTGTATTATTGCATGGAATAACAGTGTAAATATCACTAGAACGAACTTACGGATTATCTCTTCTTCTTTTTCAAATGAAGAACAAACACTCAAAAAAGTCATTACATCATACAATCACAATCATAGCATTTTTTGACTTGAAGTAACAAAGAGAACGACATTCATTGTTGTTTCTCAAGCAATGCAACTACTAGTAAAGCACACATTCGCACGATTCCTTCTTCTTCCGAACACTCCATGCTTGTGAACTAGTTTTAAGGGTTGAGTTCACTGAAAAAGATATAATGGAAGTCGCAAATGTATTGACGAGATATTATATTAACTCGCAGGCCTTGTTAGATGCGAGGAAAGAGAAATCATTGGCAGCGTATTATTGAAAATATTTGTCAAAAATCTGACTGAGTCGATAGTCTAAGCAATCAAATTTTATGTTTATGAGTAGCTAATTAATTGATTGCAATGTGTTTGGAGTGTAACGATCCTTATTGAGTAAACTATCTGTTGCTTCATGAATGATCATGCTATATTATAGGTCTCTTAATCCACCACTCTTATGATTCGGTATCGTTATCCTTCCTTCTAGCTCATGCTTTGCTCCAAGCAAGAGAGAGAGAGAGAGAGAGAGAGAGAGAGAGAGAGAGAGAGGACCATCGGTAGTTAAAGTTGTGCAATTGAGAGAGAGAGAGAGAGAGAGAGAGAGGACCATCGGTAGTTAAAGTTGTGCAATTGAGAGAAGGAGAAACAGAGCTGACAGGGACGGTAATCTCTGCTCTATGGACACGCCCCTTCTTCTCCAGAGAGCTACTCATAGGCACATTCCCGTTCTCTTCTTCTATTTAATTCTGGGTTTACTTTCGCCTATACGTGACTAGCAATAAAGCGTAGATATTATCTTTATGTTGGGATATCCTATATTTCAGGGGAAGAAGAAGATTAAATTGACTGCTCATAATTCTCTGCCGAAGTACTGCTGAAGTGACTAAGTACTTTATCTCACACCCCCATTTTTTCTTCAATTGTGTAGCTTCATCCTTCCTGAATTAATAGAAATCATGACAGAGACATAAAACGTGTACTCTAACAACACAACAAGGTAAACTGTAATAATTGAAGATGTATAAAAATATGTGAGTAACACAACCCACTGAGTTTTGAGTTGTCTCTTATATAGGAATTGAGATTTGTGGGGTTATGCATATGATGGGCTTGGGATTTACACGTGGAAAGTGTACTTTCTTGTCATGGCAAGATAAAAATTATAAGGCAAGTTGCAACAAAACTGATGGACATTAGGATATGTTTGTTTAAGTGAAAGAAGATCCCACGAATTAGTTTTTTTTAGACTTTCACATCTTTGGTTCACCAAAGATGATCAGTTAATAAAAAGTCAGTTACGATAAAAGAAATTGTACGTGTTTAAAGTAAGGAAACCAGAAAATCGAAAAAAGCAATGTCCTTTATCATATAGCTTTCTCCAAAACAAACACACCCTTCATTTACCAATATCGCAGAAAATAAAAGGTCAATACCACAAGAGACTACAAGTTATGCCCATGTGATGGTCACTCAAAATCCTAAACTTGCTCACTATGACACAAATAATGCAAACTTTGTCACAAATGGATAAGTTTTGGGTTTTTTTGTGACGTGAAAAAAAAAAGTTGAGGTATTTACGTTACAGTGAGTAAGATTAAAAAAATTTAGTAATAAAAAAATTGAGATATTTATATCACAATAAAAAATAGGTTTTTTGTGGTATTTGCTAAAAAAGAAAAAAAAATCTTATATACTTTTTACTATCTTTGACATTCTCATATCAATAAGTGTAGAGGTGCGCCGGTTCCGCTTGAAGCAAGGTGGTCATGATCATGGATGAAGATCTGTGTGTTTTCTTGAAGGTAGTGTTTGGAAGAAACGCCTACGTACTTCTTCAAATTCAAACTTACACATGACAATTAAGCTCCCCTGCCCAAGAAAGCTGCAATGAAAAATTAATGCCATTTGAAGCAGTTGATGCATTGTAATTGACACATAATTAAAAACTTAAACTTTATAGTCCAACGTTACTTTTTCTAGCACGCCTATAGAAACCAAAAAAAGACGAAAAAGATAAAGGAGAACCCATCGTTCATCGTCCAATATAATTTTCCTTGCAAAATAAAGGGCGAAATATATGTTGGTTCTACGAAAGTATATGTGGATGCTCTTTGGTTTTTGATAAACATGTCAAATCTTTTGCTTGGAAGCATCGCTCTTCTAGTTATTTTAGTCGTGCAGTTGTCATCAAGAAAGTGACATCCTCTTCGTCAAAATTGCATTGAGCATAGTACTTGTAATCTAATAAATGGAACTAATAATATAATAATAATAATGATAAAGAAAAGAAGCAAAAGATTAAGCAATACTTGAAAATATTAAGAAAATAAAGAGAGTATCATAATGTTGTTAGAGGTCCTCGTGTATTGATAGTACCATCTATTAGTTTTGGGTAGGAGAATGACTTGGTGCACTTGTTAATAGCAGTTAGTCCGAAAAAGCAGATGTAGACTTGATATAAACCGAATCATTATAAATTCTCTACTTGCGATATTTTCTATTTCTTCACTCCTAGCAATATATGCTTGATAGAAACAATTGCATATAATTTTATCGATCTATCTCTTCATTTGTCAAAGTTTAACTTGAATTATTTTGCAAAAAGTTTGAAGTCTGAATCAACATATTCATTTGCCCTAAGTCGTATCGTTTGCCTCAAACAATAAGATCTGCTTGAGGTTTTTAAATTGTTGCTATGTTGCGTTTGGCCTATCCTCTAGGCAACTTTGGAAGGCCCCCTTCTTTGCTCTTGTTATTTTTGGCTTTCTTGCTGGACAATGAACATTCTTTAATTAAATTATTTACCTTGTGTGGTAGAAACAACTCCTCACAAAAGCGACAGCATCTGGGTCGAAGCCAACTCAGAAGATCGACTTGGCGCTTGCTGATGACAAATTCTAGGATAAAAATGTTAAAAATGAGTATTCTTAATATTATGCTTTGAAGAGGATTTGAACCTCCATTCTTCGAAGAAATGCTCAACTTCCTAATCAAAGCTATCTCTCGATGGTCCCGTCACCAATGACATAGCCACATCAATAGACCATTGATTAGCATGACTCCTCTAAACAGTATAGGTGGTAGACTAGCTGCTTGAAAAACTTTTCTGTACATTATTTCCCGGCGGCTTATATAGACATGCGATTACAAGACATTAAGGTCTTTCTATTAACAGACTACCGTGGAATTGACGTTACATGCACTAGTTGCAGATATTGTTTTCCCATAATAATTGATAAATAAACTAGGCCCACGTAAAATGTTTTGCAAGAATTATGCAACTCTCTTATTCAATTCCATTGTCCTATTGCATACATAACCAGCCACATGAAAAGTTTAACGAGATTGCTAAAATGCTCGTCTAAAATTGAGAAATTTTTTTTTGTTAATAAGATTGCTGAAATGCACATCTAAAATATAGACTTTTAACCATAAACCGTACAAGTACTTACTCCCTTACACACATTAATAAGTCCATGTCCTTAAACTAAAGTATTTGAGGTATAGTTTTGGAACAGATTTTTTCTATAAACTTCAATTTTAATGTAGTAATGCGTAAAAAGTGTAAAAGTTATTCAAATTGAGTCACGCCAATGGTAATTATGTATTTGTTCTTTTGGTTTCAATATCGAGTAGTGTGAAAAATAGTTGATCTCTAACTCAATATTAATTAATAATGAAGATGGTAGGTCGAATGCAAATATTTATTACTTTATCCATTATCCTTAAAATTAAAACAGTTGTCAATATATTCACTCGTCCAAGTTATAATTTATCTTGCCCTAAACATCAATGAGTTATGTATTTAATACGGACACATTAGCAATTTCCAATAAGAACTACATTGAAATTATGCGTAAAGATTTAGAACTCATCTGCTATAATGCAAAGATTAAGACTAAATTGATATCATACGATAGGATGTGAATTGATTTGGCAATGTTCTCATCCAAAAGTCGATCATCGATCATGAGCGATTATGTGAAATACTCATGAGATATCTAAGCTGATTTTCCATGGTTTTCACATCTTGGGCTAATCGCTAGATGGACCAGTTGATTCCAATGTTAAAAGTAAATGCCGCACAAAACACCAGTCGGCCTCATAACTTGCAAGTAAGTGAGACTAATAAATGTACAGTACCAAATATCGTATTGTTTAGTGTAAATCATGAGTTTGTCTAAAGTTTCACGTTTAGTTAGGAGATAAATATCATCAATTATGCAGAATCGCAAGGTACAAAACCTAAAAGTGAGTCGTTCACATGTAGAGAGTTAGAATGATTCTCCCAAATTAAAAAAAAAAACTCTAATGACCCGACTTTTCTCTTTCTTTTATTATTTTTCTAAAAAAAAATAGTATTTGATTTTGGGCATTAGAGAGTCCTATTGACCAAAACTCAAAATGACTTTTCCTCCACATGGCGTGCACATCTAATGGTCACCAGAGGAGCTTGATGTTGTTGGAGATCTGTTGCGCCCTGTCAATTTTCCTAACGTTTGAATAAATCAGCTTGCCGAAGCGGTGAAAAAAGGCCTATGATGTTGAAACTTTAGTTGATTAGTAAGTAACAAAGAGAAGGTCGTGTCGAAAAGGATCGCATGATAAAGAAACTCGTTGAATCCAATTAGAAGACCTTGAATACCTTCATGAATTTTTCAAAGAGATTAGTGGTGACTCCATGCGTCATCAAAAATTGAGCTTTTGAACTCGGACGGAGAGACTTGAGAGACATCAAGGATCAGGGGTTCGATCCCCTCCATGGGCCTTTGCATTTACGGGGGCTTGCAGAGGCAAAATGTATAAAGATGGCCACCTCTTCCCAAACTGCATTGAAGCCTCTTCTGCGTCAACTGCGGAGCCACCCGTCGCTCTCCTCCAACTCATGCCGTCCCAAAAGGGCCTGAAAAATGGCTTGAAAACTTGTAAGCAAGTCCACTTCAGAATGCTTTGACGGCAATCTCCTACTTTTCCCTAAAATTCATCGACCGAGTCGTCCACTTTCTCGCAGTTCCCGAAACGCCGTCCTATCTGACCGCAAGTATCTCTGCGGAAACAACAAACGGACCCCCATGTATTTACACCCACGAAGCCATCTCCTCCTTACCGTGTCGAACAACGGAGGCTCTATAGCAGACTCGGTGCGGTGTTGCTCCGTCTGTGTTTCCTAGCGTTCTTGGATGATGGGTTGGAGATACAAAGCTGGTTTGGGTCTGATTGGCACGGTTGTGCTCATATGGGTCGCGTCTGCCGAAGTGACTCAGGTGAGATTTCTTGCCCTTTAATTCTCGTATGGGTACTATCTGATCTTAGTAGTTTTTAGAAATTTGTGTGATGTTTGTGTGGCTGCTGCGAGAAAAGAAAAGGAGGGGTTGACCCTTTGGAATTTAAATTACACCATGAGATTCGAAGTTAGTGAGTCACTCTGCATTTGCTGCTCTATACCCAAGAATTGATATGATGTCTGCGGACATGAGAATTGTTCTGTTCTTGATGATATGTTTTTCTTGAAGGGGTTGCTTCTTCATCCCTGTCTTGGTTTCTGACTGGATAGAGGAAGAGTTGACTTTTCAAGAAAAGTTAGAAAGGATAAATTTTTTGCGTGTTTGAGTGCCTTAGGAGTTTTTTCGCAGCCTACATTCCTGCCGAAATCTTATTTCTGAATTATGGTCTCGCGTATTCCTTGTATTTTTCATGAATTTGGTGAATTTTATTCTTACTAGGTGTGTGCTGGTTGAGGTTGCGGTATCTTTTGATGGCTGTCATTCAAAACATGTTCTATTTGCTTTTGGACATATGATATTTCTCCATCAAGTTCCCTAATTTTTTTTTTTTTTTGGGTTCTTGTTGTTCAGAAAATTTTCGAGGAATACAAACAGCCGTTCGCCATTACATATCTTATGATCTCTCTCATGGTCGTCTTTTTTCCTATCGCATTCCTCAAGGACCGTGTTCATGACTTACTTAGAAGAGACCCTGTGAGAGGACTCTACTACAAAATCAGTGGCAAGAGCAGCAGTTCAAGTGAACTCAACATTCCCCTTATATCCAGTGAAATGTACGGTGATGCAAAAACTGCTTCAGAGAATAACCTAATTCCAGACTCGGACTGCGAGATAAGTGAGAGGGAAGAGGGTTGGCCTTTGAGGTCAATGAATGAGGAATTTGAAGATCCGTTACTTGGCGAGAATCCTGGGCTTGGTCCATTGGGTATTGTAAAATGTAGCTTTTATCTCACCCCTATATGGTTTCTGACAGAGGTAATACATCTTTGCGAGCTTGAAACCTTAGTTGTTCTTTTATGCGAAACAGAAATTTCTATAATGAAAAGGTGCTTTTTTATTCTTATAAGAGAGCTAGATGTGGAAGCTTGTTTAATATTTGTAAGTTTTTTAACTGCTTCCTGTCCGCTAGAAGTTCTTGATAGTTCTGGTCAATTTCACTAGGATAATTTAATGTTGCATACTAGATGATAGTGACTGGGGTATCTTGTCAGCATGTGACAGAATCAGCTATAGATTACCCTGTCCCCTACTCCTGCGTAATTCATGAATATCTGTTTTTGGACAAATTTATAATTGACTGGTTAAATCACATGCAGTATTTGATGAATTCTGCTCTGGCAAATACCAGTGTAGCAAGTACGACTGTCCTGGCGTCTACATCTTCCCTTTTCACACTTTTCTTCGGAGCTCTTCTTGGCCAGGAATCAATAAGCATTGTGAAGGTGGTCGCTGTCTTTATCAGCATGGCTGGTGTTGCCATGACCACGGTTGGAGAAACTTCAGCATCTGATGAGATTTTTAGTGCATCAGAGTGAGTATGAGGATATAGGAGGGTTTTTGCATGCAAGACGATGTATTTGCCCTTATTTAGTCAGAGAAGAAAAGCATATGTGAATTTTCAAATGCCAATATCCTAAAAATTTTGTGAAAAACAATACTTGGGTGGGTTGCATGCTCGAGTGTACAACAATTTTGTCCCCAAATGAAGTGAAAGATAGGGAGCTTGCACAACTAAGCTATCAAGTCTGCATTAGAATGTGAAAATAATTGATACTTCTTTGACAATTCTAATGATGTCTCTCGACTTCATTTGTTTTGTTGAGTTTGTTGAAGATGCAGGAAAAGTAGAGTCTGCATTTCCCACCAAGAGCCAATACTTCCCTTTTGAAGATGGTCCATCATAACCTTTTATGCCAAATTTAAGATTTTAGCTAAATATTTACCTTTTTTCATGCATCAATAAACTGAATCCTTGCCTTTTGTCACATTACATCTTTGTGACATATCTTTGTGCTTTTCCCGATACCTTCATTTTTTTGTTGCCAAGGATTAAAAAGCACGCAATTATGGGAAACATTTTTGGCCTTCTGTCAGCGGTATTATATGGTTTGTTCACAGGTAAAAATCTCAGCCTCGAAATCATGATTTTTATAGTACTTCTCTAGTTCTCTCTTCATTGTCTTTAACTGCCTGGATATTGTTCAGTGTTGCTAAAGAAGTTTGCGGGGTCAGAGGGAAAGAAGGTAGGTGTGCACAACTTTTTCGGATACATTGGCCTCTTCACACTTCTTGGCCTTTGGTGGCTTGGTAAGTGGTGTGGAAGCAGAATTGAAGCAAACTTATTCTGCTCATCTTCTGCAAGCTGTCTCGCTCACCTTAGTAATTAAGCATTCAATTCCATGCCTAAAAAATTTTAAAGCCCAATTTCCAGTTCTGGTTCTTCAAACATCTTTCCTTGATGATTTGTATCTTAGTTGATAGGTCTCCCCAACGCACCACCTTTTCATACTTCTTCCATAACAGATACTTTTCTCAAAGCGGTTTTGCCTCATGCAGGATGGCCACTACATGCTTTGGGGGTTGAGCCCAAATTTAGCTTCCCACCATCAACATCTGTTGGTGGTGCCTTGGTTTTAAATGGCTTGGTGGGGAGTGTTCTTTTGGATTATTTTTGGTATGTCTCGCTTCTTCTTGTTTTACGAGGGGTCAGTGAACTTACCACAGCTGAAATATGGTTTAGATAAAGCTTATTATGCTTTTTGTGTGGTGGATGGATAAATGACATACCCTTTACTAATGGTTCAGAAGTGCTAGTAGACTTCACTAAATACCAATCAACCATTACACAGTTTCTTGTCCTCAACATTAGCTACTGCTTTCTATCTATAAGTAGCCCTATTCCTCTGCGAGTAATGTTGGAAAATGTTGAAACAGGGCCCTGTCAATCGTTTGGACAACTCCGCTGGTTGCAACACTTGGCATGTCCTTGACCATCCCCCTTGCGATGGTGGCAGACATGCTTGTTCACGGCCGTCATTACTCTGTAATTTACATTGTTGGATGTGTCCAGGTATGTTTATTTTCCTTGCCTTTATGTCGCATTCGATACAATTGAAAGTTATAAGATGAACTTGTGCTTTAGTAAATGCATGATCTCAGTGCAAGTATGTTGAACGAGGCCTGTTTTGGACATTCTCACCCTACTTGTTTTTTTTTTCAGGTTTTCGCAGGATTCATCTTGGCCAATCTCTCGGATATGTTTGCCAAGAAACCAGAATCATGACACTCCAAGGTTGTTCAGGCAACAACTCTCGACTCATGGTGCCACTACCTACATCAGATCTTCCTCACTGTAAATGGCCTTCAAAGTCTGTAATGCACAGGCAAATCTCTGTGCCCTGAATTTTGTGAACGCCATTTTCGCAGTGAATAATGAGCTTATGCCTGAAACGATTAGGAAGGAGACCGCGATTATGATTTTAACCCGAAATATCGGTCTTTTCTTTGCTTTTCACCATGATTAGTTGAAACTTCTGAATAGCTGAAGATTTGTGCAGATCAAGGAAATAAAGGAAGCGAAAGGAGTGGAGATGACAGGAGTCGAATAAAATGGGGATGAGTTATAACTTAGCTTATTTTATCAAAAAAAAAAAAACAGTCATAAGATAAAATGATTCAAACGGTTGGTAGATTACTTCTGGGATTTCACCTTTTTGGTGCTAAATGGAAGATCCGAATTGCTGTAGTAGAGAAAGCAATGGGATGTAAAGTGCAATTGATGAATAGAGGGGGATGCAAGACTGCCAATAGACAAGAACTTAATCTCTTTCTGATTTTTAGTTTTGAATTTGCTTCTTTTTTCTTGGTTCTTTTTTTGGCTTTCAGTGTCTAAGATTTGACTTGTTTTTATCTAATGGCGGGCACCTTCAAAGGATGTGTAAATACTTACATGGCAATAATATTCTTTTCGCGAAAAAATTTCGCCATTTTTTTAAAATTACTCTTTTAATGGGAAAGTTAAAAGTAAGTACTAAATTCCACGAGGGTGCCGCAGGGCAGATGGGGCTTATTTCAAGAATATATCTGAATATCAAAAGGCGAAAGGACAGGTATAAAACGAAAAGCTGGTTTGTGTTGGCTTTGTATACCATCAAGTGAGAAGCAGAATCATTAAGAGGACATATGGACTTACATTTTCTGATCTCGAATTGAAGCTGAATGTCACCAAAAAACACATTGCTTGAAATCTTCGACTTGTGCAGATTCAGGGAGAAGCTAGAGCAGTTTCATGCAGCTAAATGCCATAATAAATTGGCCGGCCTCGTCAAGAGCTGGAGAAGATAATATTCATCTTCCTCTCGTCGAGAGGAGTCCGGAGGGCCCAATCACCGGCCGGTTGCCACCCCTGATCTCTTGCTCTGAAATGATGATGGAGATATAAGAATGGAAATGAGGCTATGGGAGCGTCGATCGTAGCCGAGTGATAGAAAGATGGAACGTTCACCTCCATGTTGGAGGCATACCACCTCATCCTTTCTACGACTATCAGACTACTCGTTGATTTTCCCTTCCCCTGTTTTCATTTCACCGATGGATCTGTCATGAAGCACGGGGCCACTAATAATCAAGAGTGAGATATCTGAATAGTGCAACGGAATACAAAGAGACGAAACCAAAAGAAATGGCAAAAGACGTACCTGTACATAAAAGCGGCGCATTCCAAGCTCTCTCTTTGCAGCTGTGCTAGCACGTATTATGCCTCTTTTTGAGTAAGATTAACCAAAGCAGAATGACTACCCCAAAAGGGTGGAACATATACTGACATAAAATTCGAGACCTTAAAAGAATAGCAAAGCCCCACCACTTTGAATATCAGCAGTGTTTTGCCCTGCCCTAGCCTTCATCTAACTTCCAATGTTTTCGCAGCCAACTATCAAGCACATGACAAGGAGATTTGCCAAACAGGGCACATTCCATTGCAGGCAAATTTATTCCAAAGAAAGCAGCTTCTCTGCCTTGTCCAAAAATCTTGTAGACAACAGAGAACTGGTGTTTAATTCCATGTCTAATTCACTCCCTAGATCTGCTTTCTTATTTGGGGGATATTAAAAAACAAAGCGTCCACAAACAGCAAAGCGCACTGCATAGCTTACCCTCTTACCAGTTACATCGTCATCACCAATAATAGAGAGAGGGAGAAAGAAGACAGAGAAGCATATACAGATAACCACAAAGCATCACCATCTCCACTCATTTATGACGTGACAGGTTCATGTAAGAATGTCATAGCAGCCCCACAAGACACAAGCGCACAGCTACAAGCAACTACACTCAGATGACAACACTGAACCTCTCAAACAAGCATTCTAATTACAAGACTGAACCAAGCATCACACCAACTATAACAGGACTAATCCAAGAACAATAGCACTTCACCAAACACTGAACCTGTGAAAATAGCATTGAACCAGCCATAACACCATTGAACCTGTTATGAACCAGCAAGTATTCCTACACGAACCTCAGAACCCATATGAACATCGTATGAAAGCTACAAGTAACCTAGCAAAGAGAAACAACATAACACTAGCACCTTCCAGTCTACAATTGGACATCCTCATCTAACAGCATGCACTGAATATCCACAAGCATTTTCTAGTTTGCAACTTCACAGCCCCCCACCAATTACAGATTCTTGAGTGCATGGAGGCGCTGAGATATCAAATGAAGGTTGGCTTGGGGGAAAGTTGAACACTGATTGCTCTCATTTGTCTATTGAAGATGGATGCACCTACAATATCAATAACTTTTATTAAAACCAGGCATCTGCAGTAAAAAAAACATTTTTTCGATGTACCTATAAATCATTAAAACAAAGAGATTACCCTTTTATATGCATTCCTAGTGGCTTCAGAAATAACAAGTCCTTGTCCTTTTTGTGCCTGGAGATACAAAATGTACATAAAACATTAACTTCAATATTTTTAATGATGCCTAAATCAATCGAATGTCATAAACATGAGTTCCATACCTAAACATCTGATGAGAAAACCCTGGGAAAGTCCGAAAGTTCTAACAAAAAAGTGGAAAAGACAAGTGCCTAACGTGAAAAAGGTCAAGCAAGAAAAAAGGAATGAGAAAGAATAGCCCTGTACTGCCTCCATGAAGCAACGGAACAATAAGAATTCTGAGCCACTTGACCCTATAATAGAATTGATTAGGGGTTTCCATTTTCCTAGACATAGTCAACAAAAGAAGCAGAAGACTAGGCTTCTAAAGCACAACATACTAAGTGAAACCCACTGAATCAAGTTTCATATGACCACTTAGACCAACCACAAACCATACTGCAGTGCACCCAAAAAACTGTTACACTTTCTTTTAAGGAACTGTGTAATTATACTTTTAGAAGTATAATCCTGAAAAGTATCATTTCAAGCACACGCAAGTAAGAATTCCATCGCCAAGTTTGCCAAAAGCCGCAGGTTTGAGCAGCAAAAAAGTATGAAATTCAACTAAAAAAGCTGAAATTAGGAGTAGACCAACTTCCGGGCATAGTGAAGTGACAAAGAAGATATACTGGACTTGCTGATTTTGGCATCCTAAACATTGTCCATGACAATATAATATCTGTAACAACTTTGAAGTCACTCCACGAGATCAGAATAATATGTTTCTTTGAAGCACATCAGAGAAAACGACATGGTGCACAATCAATGAATTAGCCATTCCACGAAATTGGAAAGAAAAAAATAAATTACAAGATAATACAATTCTGCTGTATCACAAGGGTCATTCAATGTAATTACAAAGATCTGAACAATAGGAGCAGAACAACCCAATGTATAAGCAAACCCTCATTCAAAGTTCATCCTCCATCCTCAAGTACTCCCCAATATCGGCCTGATGAAGCACAACAAGCCCATTTGGATCCAACTTCCTACAATCCTGAGTTGACCTTTGCGAAATCCCAAATCCCAAAGGAACGTCAGACATTGAAAAAACCACCACTCCGTCACCTGTCATGACATTTGGCATCAATCATCAGATCTCTTTAAAATGAACCTTTTTTTTCCCCACACAAGTATGAAGATGAGGAAGACATATCGAACGTGATACTTCTTCAGTATTGGTCTGGGTGGACTAAAATCTCAACCCCAATTCAAGTTTTGACGCCAAAAACAATCAACTAGTTATTCCTTTAAATTAAAAAGCTAGTTATCTTTGACATCATGTGATATGATTGCACTATTGTGTTTTCATTGATCTAACCTTTTGTCTAAGAACCAAGGCTTTGACTAACTAAAACCAAGTAGAGGAAGACTAAGTTAAATCATTCAAACTGGCCAGATCCTTAATTTCTACAAAAAGAAAATCTTGATCTTCACCTCTCTCTCTCTCAATTAAGGGTGCTCACTCAAAATACGACAACATAAGGTATACAACCATTCACAAATTAAACCAGAAAAGATCACAGCAAGAAAATGTTATATGAAGAAGGGCTGCCAGTAAGAAAACAGGAAGAGTGAGAGTAGGAGCTAATCGGAGGGAATCACAAGACCAAGACAGACAATGAGACAAAGCCAGGAGGAGAGGATTGTGGAAAGAAAAGAGACGGATGATTGTAAAACTCAATTAGGGATTACGACTATAGTCAAAGTAAGAGTTCCCTCAATCATCTCCATCGAGTTACCAGCAAATTACAGTAAATCAAGCTGAATCTCAATCTATTAAGATACCCTTGAAAATAAGACCAGGAAGACAATACATCTCCAATTTATACATTGACTAATACCCAATTAGCACAAAATAACAATCCTGAGTTCAATTTATACAATAGCATATCAAAATTCAGCTAAAGTTGCTTTATTTCGCCCCTGATGATTATCCTTTCAATCTATGTTTTTGCATCCACAACTTTGCATTGGTCTCATATTCCAAAACTCAGCCGATCCCACAACAACTCAAGCAAAAGCATAGTATTCATAAACAACGGTTAAAATCACAGAATTTGAGCTCAAATTGACACATTACCTGGATTGATGTTTTCGGTGATCCTCCCTAATCCACCCTTCAACACATGATTCCCGTAAAGAAATGACATCTCCGAGGTGGGCTTGAGCCAGACCTTGTGCTTTGCATTGGCGGCCAAAATGCTCAGCGCCTGGATTGTCAGGTGGAAGCTCCCGCCCTTGGTGAACTTGCCGACGCAGGTGCCTAGGGACACCAGGTTGTGGCGGCCGATATTGGTGGCACGCCTGACCAGTGACTCGCTCACATAGTAGACCCGGTTCTTGCAGAGGCGGAAGCAGTAGCGGCCCGGGTTAGGCTCGGGACCCTCATGGGAGGGGCTCTCAACGATGTTCTTGAGGTTGTTGCCGGTGAACTTGAAGAGCTTCTCGAACACCTGGGTCGTCTCCTTCTCATCCAGCGTCCTCATTGCACGTTCTTGAATTTGAGCTCCTTCAGAGGTCTGTCGCGAACTTTAAGGCAGAGAAATAGATCGCTTTGGATAGCCAGAAACCGGATACCCAGCAGGAGGATGACCTGCGGGAGGGATAATTAGGAGCAGGATAGTAAGACCGTGGCGGCGGCGGAGGTGGATAACTGGAAAACCAGACTACCCTGGAACTGGCCTACTAACTCAGTGACATCCAGGGCTTGGGTTAAGAAAAATGAAACAACCACACAAAAAAAAAATGTTTAAACACCTCAAGTGTTGGCTGGAACGAAATATTTACTTCAAAGAGGCATTTCATCAAACATGCAGAGTGACTTCTGGGGGCCGAGCTTATGGAACACCCCTTTCCATGAAATATCTATACAAAAAAGCGTTTGAACACCAAAAGTGTTGGCTTGAATGGAAAGTTTACATCAAAGACGTATGTATTTCATCAAACATGCAGACCCCAAGTACTTTCAGCACCTTTGTCCACCATCTAAACATCAGAACAATAGCAACCCACAACTTTATAGGAACGTGGCTGCCGAAGAAGGAAGAAGGCGAGAAATTTCGACTTACTAAATGATCAAACCAGCAAATAGTACGTTAACTCACTGCCTTTCACTTTACTCAATCTAATGATCTCGTGATTCAAGATTCAGGGCTTGGTAGCTGATCCGGTATCTGCTATCCTCTCCTCCTACGTTATAGCCAAGAGAATCGCGGCAATACATGCCGAAAATCGAGAGACATTCAACGAAGAAAATGAAACCAAGACGGCATGGACAGCGTACCTCGGAGTACGAGCGGCGCGCGTGCGAGAGAGAGAGAGAGAGAGAGAGAGAGAGAAGAGGGGGGAGGGGGGAAGGGGGAGAGAGTCCAATGACCTCTCGATGTTTAATTTGTTCGTGTACCTCGAGAGCATGTTGAATAATTAAGAGTCCAATGAGAATATTGCACGTTAGGATAGAATTAATGAATCATATTAAATAAATTAAATAGTTAATGATCATTTGCATCATTTACTCTTTTTCAATTAGGAATATGGACCGATTCTCGCGTGATGAAATTGAATAGACGAAGATAGTTTTAATTAGAAATTGATTTGAGTTGATCTAATTATTCATCGATGATTGTAGCTGTAGTCAAATTCAATTCAAAGTGAAGGGTAGCAACGATACTAGTGATGGCAAAACAACAAGACATGCGTAGGCTTGGTTCGACTTAGCAAAAGAGTTCTTCAATTTTCTTTCTTAAGCTCAATGGCCAATGTTAGTAGTGTTGGGAAATTGGGAGCAACTGGCCAAAATGTTCCAATATTCGGTCAATTCACGGATGAATTCCTCTTGTTTGCGCAATCAATTCCTTCAAGTGAAACAAGTTGAGAGGCTAATACACAGAAAAGGCCGAACGGATAAAGGACAAAGAAGGTTGCTTAGGCTTCACGTCGTTGAGAATGCACCTGACATGGAGGGAGCGCCTTAGCTCTCTCTATGGAAGCTCTCTCTATGGACGAAGTGAAGAAGCATACCCTAATTGCTTCTAAGTCTCCCCAATCTTAGAATGAGGAACGATAACGTTTTTGTGAAATTTTCCCACATTAAAAGTTCACATGGGATTTAGTTTCGGCACAAAATTAGTGGGTCAAAAGACTTAACGGTGATTTTTGTCGAGAGGTTAAGGACGGCTAGAAAGTTGAGGGTTTTTTTTAGATAAAAAAGAGTTTGATGTAAATTTGGGGCGAAACTTCAATTTTAGCTTGTTTTTTTAGAGAATTAGGTGGAGAGATAGAAAGATAAATACCTACCATAAAAAAAAGGATAAAGGGGTGCATTTGGTTCTACAATTAGGGAAAGTCATTGAAAAAATGCAAATGTCTTTAACTTAAAAGGGTTTGGTAAAAGAACAAATAATATATGGTAAAATATAATTGAAAAGTATCTTGAGATATAATTTTAAGGAAATATTGTTTGGTAAACATATATCTAAAAAATTTCTTCATGTAACTAATTTTTAAGTTCTTTCATATTAAAATTAGGGTTGGAGGGGGTAGGCAACGGAAGAGGGGAGGCGGAGGGAGGAGTTGCCGGAAGTGGGGAAGTAGCATTCCGAAAATGCTACTTTTTAAAGGTCTTTAAAGGGTTTCTTCCCAAAATACTCCAAAAAAAAAAAATTGAACTAAACACCTATATTTGACCAAGGAATTTTAGTGCCTCAAGGCCCATTTCAATCCCTCCATCCAAAAATAGTTGAAAACCAAGTGGGCAGCAGTCCAATGCCGGATGCATCCGGCCGGTTCGATAGGAGGCTGACAACCCGGTTCCATTGGACTCTCTCTCTCTCTCTCTCTCTCTCTCTCTCTCTCTCTCTCTTTCTGTGTATGCTCCTAAACATTACAGGCTAAAGCTCCGACCACAGTCCGTCGTCCCATTCGCCTGGAGGTAGCATCTCTGCAAGCCCTAACCCATCGGAGCCTGTTCGCCATGGGATCAGCCGCTCGCAGGAGCGGAGGTGGTCTTCTCCGAGGCCTCTGTAGGGTGATTATGCGTCGGAACTTGGTCTGCCCGAGCTCCGACGTTGGCGGAGCTTTTCTCGGACAACGGGTAAGAGATGGTTCTTCCGGGATTGATTGGTTTCAGTTTCGCTTTGTCCGCTTGTTTTCTCAGAGTCCGGAGGGTTTGGGTTTCGGACGAGATTGCCGTCCCTGGCTTCCGCTTAGCTCTTGGATTACAAGGTTTCGTCTTTGTTTAAACAAAAAAGTTAAGATATGAAGACCACGAAATTAAAACTTAGTGGGCAGAGCATAGCATCCTATCATATGATTGAGCTAGTTTGTTCAAGCATTCAGTGATCTCGGCCAAACTATATAGCTAGTTTGAGCTCTCTCTTTTTTGGGCTGTAAAAACGGGAATTGTTCATTCCAAGTTAAGTTCTTTTGCACTATTTAAGGGGAAGAAAAGTAGCTCAACATTTGTTGGGCAAGTAGAAAATATCTTGTAGTTAGAAAGTACATTGTAAATTACTTGACAGGGTCTTCAATTAATAGCATAAACCATAGTTAGTCTATGATTCTGTAGAAGGAGAGTACGGTTTCTGTCAAATCCTCCATTTTTCAATTTTGATGAAATCCTTGTCGTCATTACTGCCATTTTAAATCGCCAATAGCCGTTGAAATCTCTCACAAAATGTCTTAGGCATGCCATTTGATGATAATTGTTTCTGTGAGCATGCTTGTTGCTTGGTACTCGGGATGACTTGAGTTATGGCTGTCATTTACAAATTGCTGCAGCCGATGGGAGAATTGCAGTAGAAATGCCAGGCACAAATGAGGGGAAGTTAACTATTAAGTGACAGGGAACAGAAAGATTAACTTTGTTATGGTTTTAATTGACAAGGAGCATCAGTATGTGGAATGTATGATATAGTTAGATCAATGGCAGACATAATTGTTATTAGCCTTTGACCTTGCTGGAGTTGTTTTTTTCTTTTGGGAACTTTCTTTTTCCTCCTAGCGGTTGAAAATATCCTTCGATCCCTTTGATAGGGTTGCGAGACTTCCCTGTAAGGTTTTGATGCTGAAATATGGGCCGATAGTGGGAATGGTTGATGTATATTTACCATAGCAGAATCTATGCATCGAAATGGTTTGGTTAGGTCTAGTTCATATTTAACTATAGAAGAGAAGGTTTAGCTTATTATTTACTTATCAAAAAGAACGTCTAGCTGATACTGAAGCCCCTCAGACCTACCCATAATTAATTTATTGCCACTTGACATGTGAACCTTGCCTTGTGTTGTGTCTTCATAGTCCCCCGATACTATGTAAGTCATGATTTCTCTTATCAACTAATAAAGCATTTTTTTTTTTTTGGATACTCAAATTATGTGGAAGAAGTTTAATGTTCATGACCCTGGAAACATGCAACATGGTAGGATAGTTGATGAATGATTATTATGTTGTTATTCTTTTTTCCAGATTCACCAAGCGAAGCAAGACATGTCCCGATCATCGTCAAAGTTGTTGATGAGGCATATGAATCCATCTTTTGCTGGTCGAATTCGACAGAACCATAGGCTTTTGAGCTGCTTCGTCTTCTTCTGCACTGCATGAAGCCTCTTCCTCGTCCATCACCATCTGACGATGATGTACATTTGACGGCCGCTTGCGTCCAGGTATTTTGTTTCTTTATTTCATAAAGATCGATGTAGTAGATGTATGAGGATATGAAGCAGCCTCACACTAGACGAGGACCTGCATCTGATTGACTATCAGATGTGTATGAAATCAAGATCTCTGTTTTGTAACAATTTGAGGTCATAATGTCAACATCAGTGCAATATTCATGATTTCGTACATTTTGATAAAAGAGAGATGGACTATAAAAGCATACTTTTTTATTTCTTGGAGTGCTTGAGCTAAGTTCTCTGCAGAAAATACGAGAGCAACATTGTTTGTAACACTTCCTTCTTTTCAGATTTTGTAAAACTTTCATCTTGTATGTTTTTCTTAGAGATGGCAGGCACCCTCAGTACCTATCAATGACATCTGTCTCAGAGAAGCAATGCTCATAAAGAATACAAGGCTAAGCCTAGGAAATATCCCATGTAACCTCATATAAGATGCTTTCAAGAAATAAAGGTGGAATATTGCTTCCCGATTCAGGAAATGTTTCGAAGTCGCTTAATGTTTCATATGTTGTACAGGTAAACCACATGATTAAGCTCTCACTGTCATCATAAGCTTCAGCTTCTCTATAGTGCTGGCAAAGTTGTCATTATGAGAGCTATGCAATAAGGGCAGACTAGGATATAAATTTCTTTATATGGGGACTGTGGGATGCCTTGAACAATAATTTCGCTAATCTACTGATGGTGATTTTCCTTGTTTTGTCGAGTCATTTTGAGCACTGGTTGACATTAGGACTGTTTTCCAGAGAATGAAAGAACTGCAGGCTGCTGAAGGTTCCTTTGAAGAAAAAATGCTTCGCTTGAGTGTAGAAACTGGTGGATGTTCAGGGTTTCAATATATTTTTAATTTGGATGAAAAAGCCGATTCAGATGACAGGTACTCTAAAATGACAGGAGACAGCTTCTTTTTCCTATGGTTTCTCAGATTTGATGATTATATGCTAACACATTCAATAGCTTGTCCTATTTATCAGGGTTTTTGAGAAAGATGGAGTTAAACTCGTTGTAGACAATATTTCATATGATTTTGTGAAAGGGGCAACTGTTGATTATGTTGAAGAGCTTATTCGTGCTGCTTTCCAGGTAACTAAAATGCTCTTTTTGTCCCTCCCCGCCCCCCCCCACCCGGAGATTATCAGTGTTCTTATTCATGTGCTAAGTCTATTGTTAATAAAGAATGTGCCTTTTTTTTTTTTGGGACATATCATTGATAATGGAAGCCACTGGCGATAGCAGTTTCTTCTCTGTAATTCTGGAGTTATATGTGAAGCTGAGGGAAATGCTTGTTGTTCTTTGCTTATTCTTTTATGTATGTCTACTGTTAGGTTAAATTGCAGCAGCTTATTTCTGGTGCTGTGTGCAGGTAACTGCAAACCCAAGTGCAGTGGGGGGATGCAGCTGCAAAAGTTCTTTCATGGTAAAGCAGTAATCCTCCTTTCTGCGCTTTTCCGATCATCAAGCCACAGCGATGTAGTCATCTTCTGAGAAACACTGCATTCTTTGATTATTATTACTCGGAATAAAACCTTGGAGCCATTGTGTAATCCATTGTCACAGAAAATAGCCATCCGTTCTTATGGAAATAAAAGGCACACAGATTTGTGAACTGGTGATGCTAATATTTGTAAAGTCAATTAACATGACCGGCATATTTTGGACTCGTAGCAACTGTTGGGATCATGAACGATGATTCTTTCCATATCCTGTGGTTGTGCATTTGTTGAGAAAGGATGTTGCAAGAAGTTCGGTAGATGCCTCTTGCCGATGCCACTTTGACGAAGACAATGTTGGGATCAGACGTTAAGAGATGCGATAGGTTCTGTCTAGCGGTTGGTACGACAAGCTCTTCTGATCCAATCACTTGCCCAGTTCCAATAGAATAGTATGGAGAACAAAACCCAAATATGGTTTTGCGGACCGCAGTGAACGCATTTTACTACGAAAGATGTCCGGAGGAGAATAAAGAGATGCGCAGGTTGCCACTCGAGAAGAAAGATGAAGGGAAAAGGGAATTATTCGGATGATGCTGTAACAGTAACAGACAGCTTGTGTTGTTTTAAAAACACTAAAGTCGCCGCCGGATATGTGGACTTCTGAGACGACGCAAGATTTAACTAACCACCGTATCTTAAAAAAGATGACCAAGTCTATCCAAGAGCCTATAGTCCGAGCTCATATGTGGCCAAAATGTAGAACTATGTTTCACATCGCTGGAGGTATAAATCGTCAGGTACGTCTCAAAACCAATAGAGAAATCAACATTTAGTCTTGGTATAGTCGAATTACGTAATTGCTGAGGTGTATGCATCCTCCTCTGAAATACTTCCCCCAGAAGTCATTCTCTTCAACTGTCCATATGTGATTTCTTATTCACGGATTAGAATCACCCTTCTCATCAAGTCCTTCGATAATAAAAACCCTTCTCATCAAGTCCTTCGATATTAAAATCAAAATCTATATAGGGGTGAGCATGGTCCGGGTTGGGCCAATCCCATGCTCAACCCGAGGTCCAACCCACACAATATTGATTCTCAATTTTTAGGACCGTGGACCGACCCGTCAAGGTTGGGACCGAGGACCGGACCAACCGGTCCTCAGGTAAACCCGAGATCGCTAAATTTTTTGTATAAGACATTTTATGAAACAACCTGTATTAGATGAAGACATAGTGAATGTGCATTTCATAAACAAAGAAGCCCCGATATGGGGGACCCGTGAATCTTATTGATGAAAAAAGCTAAGTCTGAGATTGAACATCGGCAAAATCATCGGATCACGTGACACCCATGTAACACCTATTCCTCCTTATATGAATTGCAATCACCCACTCTCTAACATGCAAATGAAATGGTGGTGGATGTGATTTCACCAAAATAAAAAAGGGGCGTTCTGCAATTTCTCTAAAGTCTATTATGCAACTAGTGGCATTTGCAAATTGAATGTGACAAAAAAATTGTGAATAACCACTTACAATACAAAATCAATAAAGTATTCATCTTGATATCTGATAGACATTTCTCAAGCACACTTGCCAAGTTACGCAGGTGCTATTCTAACAAAGGACCAAAGTGACCAATACAAGCATCGAATCACTAAAACCACAACAAACAAAGCTCCATGATAGATTCTCCAAAGAGGAGAATTGGTGCAAATTTCATTGACTAGTTTCATAAAAACGGCCTTGTGAAAAATGACAATATTTATTATTTATATATATAGTATATTGTTAGATTGGGTCGGGTTGGGCCGGGTTGGACCAACCCGGCATCTTAGGACCGAGGACCAACCCGTATAGTACCGGGTTAGAGATTTCAGGACCGAGGACCAACCCATTCGTCTTAAAAACCCAACCAGGACCGGCCAGATTGGGTTGATCCACGGTTAACCCTGGACCATTGCTCACCCCTAGTCTATCATGTGTCGTCATGTTAACATTGGTTTGACGTACTAGAACTGAAGCACACCAATGGTAGAGCTTAGTTTCGTTTTCAACTGATGTGAATTCTAATTAGCTTGGATTGTCAAACGTGCCTTATTGGTTAGATCAATGGAGTTCACATGAATCTTAATGGATTGATGATCCTAATGTATTTGATTGACCATGCTCAAGCTAATAGGATATATCTCTTTTCTAGGTAGACCTACTTTAAAAACATTTCCATATAGAGCCGTGATATTCATAATTTGTGAAAAATCGAATTGCACGATGTAACATAGAAACATTTTCATATATAGCCATAATGTAAAGATCGCATTTCGAGACGTAACATAGAAATGAATAGTCTTACCGTTTATAATCAGTATCATGATTTGTTCGATTACCTTGATTTGCAATGAGCATGTGCACACTACCTTAAGATGTTGTCGCATCCGAGAAATGATGAAAATGACGAACGCCCCTCAGATATACTTGTTTGATTATTCTTCATGATTGTTTCATATGCATCCGCTACTTAGGCACGATCGTTTTAAGACTCGGACCACTTGCACGACACAGTCGAACCAAGACAGAGAACAGAAGGAAAGTTCTGACATGCGAACTTCAATTCCTGTTCTCGTAGTGCTTACCAAGTTCCTCTGCATTGAACGCCCGTAACAAAGGAGAAATCAGCGCACGTTGATTATGTTTGAGAAAGTTTTCCGACCATTTGGTGGGCCAACGTTTGGCGACTAACCCTCGGGCCCTTATCCTGATCTGCTGGTGTCATCAAGGAGGGGAAGAAGAAGAATCCAAGCTGCAAAGCCTCGGTAAAAAGAGTTATTAAAAGTAACATCTTCATTGTTTCGTTTGGCGAGAGATCGGTCGAGTGCAGGCAGTAACTACCCAGATCAGGAAAGCTTGCATTCGTTACTGCTGACAACTCGCCTTCGATTGGTGAACTGGGGATTTGTGATGACTGCGCTTACAGTTACGGTGTCTTGATTCGGATCAAGAACGAAGGAGTGTCGTCCGCCGCTCTGTCTTGCGTTGTCTCCCACGAACCATTCTTTGGAACGCCGCTTTATCATCGGTACTGCGAAGATGCCCAGAACGATATAAGCGAAGGTTGTACCGGAAAAGTGGAGACGCTTTCCGGAAAGTGTCTATCTGGGTTCAGGTCAACCGGTCAACTAAGGTAACTCCATCTGAAACGTGTCATTTTCGGTTCGAAGAAGAAGTGTTCCCGTGGTTATGGTGGAGCAAGATGTTGTTTTGGCGTCTGAAGAGGAGGAAGTCGAGGCTATGGAGGAAGAAGAAGTGCCCGAACCGAGGGCGTGCGATTGCTTGGGTGCCCCGATCCGCTGGCTGAGAATGCTGGCGGCGGAGATGCATTGGAGCTTCGTGTTGGGGGTGGTGTTCGTGTACGGCATAAGCCAGGGGCTCGGCGGTGCTCTGTCGCGGGTGGCGACGGAGTACTACATGAAAGACGTCCAGAAAGTTCAGCCTTCGGAAGCTCAGATTTATTCTGGGATCACTAATATTCCTTGGATCATCAAGCCGATTTGGGGGCTTCTGACTGATGTAGTCCCGGTCCGCGGGTACCGGCGGCGCCCCTATTTTGTTTGCGCAGGTATATTTGATTGCCTGCCTCTCTTTAATACTTGACTACTTACGGTTGGATCATCTGTCTGAGTAGATGTTGGCTTGTGGATATGGTTGTGAAGCATGAACTCTCTCACTGTTTTAGAAACCTTTAATGAAAGAGATGACGTCTGAGTGCACCATCCCCACGAGGAAAAGCTGCTGTTGGATGTTGTTTAGGTTTTTGTTTCTGTGCGTCTTGCCTCACTTTTACATGTCTACCTAGTGGTCGAAGATGTGAATTTATTTATAAAGAACGTTCATGTTCATCTGGCAATGTATCTGCGGTCATGCCTTATGGATTGTCCATCCTAACTTCGTCATGGCTATGACATGGGACCAGGAAAATTGTTCTGTCGACCTTTTTGTTCAGAGGTGGACAACTCTTGCTACATGGCCCTTATAAATGAATCAATCTCTCTGGGCGTATGTTCGGGTGAATTCTTTGTACTCAGAACTCTAAGTATGACAGTAGAAAATGATATTTACTCGAGGCAGAACCTGCATCCTCCACTTTGCGTTTGATGGTATTGTACTCCTTATTCTCCACTTTTTGTAGAGCATCTATATATAGGCAATCTTATAAAGATTTTTCTTTTTAAAGTTCTTTCCCAATTTCCAAATGCAAAATGCATGCTTGGCCATAGTCTCTTGCGATTTGCACATCTCCTGGGTAGCCTTTGCGCTAGACTCCTTTTGCAGAAATGACGAACAAAGAAAAAAGTGATCTCTTGTTTCTAACTTGACCATGCATACAGCAAAGAGGCAGTAAGCTGTTATTATGACATTCTTACAAAATTAGGCAGCTTGCAGATTCTGAAATTCATGTTACTACTACATACTGAGGGGCAATTGCGGAAAATCAAACAAGAGCTGCCAATGCACTCTTTACCTTCCTCCAGAAAATGTTCTGCGTATTCAAAATGGAAGATTTGGCAGGAGAAGCTATATAAAGGAGTGTGTCTTTAGTGGTTGGAGAAGGCATAAGTGAACCACAATTAGATGCTGGAACTTTCACTAGTCAGCCCAGCATCATTGTCTGTGCAATTTAACTCCCCCGCAACCTTTTCCTGAAGAGCATCATGTGAATCACAAATCAACCTGGGTAGCCAACAAAGCACAAGAAAAAGTATAGCCCTGTCTGATGAATGAAAGTAGTGGAAGGAGCCCGTGGAATCAAGTCATGAAAAGAAAAGGCCAATGGGAAAACTTGATCAGGATCATCTGCATAGCCCTCAACAAGAGGCTCCACACACAAGAACACATATTTGAAAACAAATTTGGGTCACAAGAATGTCACTTCTGTCAATTTGATGGACAGAGAAAAATGTTCTATTTCTAGTGCTTTAGAAGTTGAGAACCTGCATCACCAATGATTCCCTGAAGTACGAGCCGACAGACAATATAAAAAACAGGACGAGATGTCATGCTTCTGCATTTAATGGATAAATTCATGTCGTTTTTTGATGTATTAGAAAGGGGTCTGCTTTATGAAGAGACAATAAGGTATGTTGTCATAAGAAAACTTATCACCAGGTTATGTGCCAACTTTTTGTTCCATTTTAGTATGTTTGTCCCTCATGTGCTTCCAGCCTAGAAATTTCTTCTTTACTCATCTCCAAATTTGATGGTTAATTTTCATACTAACCGGTCAGCAGTAATTGCCAGTGGTGCACGGACCGGGGTGTGGAAAAGTGCCATGTACCTTTTGTCTTTAGGTTGATAGCATGCTGTTCAAGAGGTTTGGATCTTGTGCTAAAAATATCGTTATCAACTTTGGTGAAACAAGTAGATGCACGAGTACTAAATGAAACTGCTTCATGCCTAAATTTTTCGTATTTATAGTGCACTTTGTATGTAATGCATTCTAGTCATGATAGAGACCTGATATACCAACTCTGCACACCTCTCAGGTAAACCATAAGGTCATCAACCACATAAAACTGTCAAAATACTTTTAGCTTAATACATGCAAGATTCTTTCATAGAGAGAGCCCAGATTTCAATTGTTGAAAGGAACAGACAGAGAGCATAAATATAATTATGGATCCCAAAGAGGCCTCAATTTACAATGATGGTACTTGAGTAGCACTTGTATACTTGTCTTTGGCATAATCTTTACGAGCGTGGAAAAAACTTAATACAACATGGGAAAATACATTGTCCAAGATGTACGTAACACAATGTAATGTCGCTGCTTAGATGTTCTTACCCTTAAACAGATTATGAAGGATTTTGTCTCACACTGCCTACTTTACTATAGGCTTGACAAAAGTTAAATGCACAGAAAAGTGCAGACAAATCTTGGCATAACCTGAAGCATAACTCTGAAGTCTGAAGTCTCTGAAAAGGCAGGAATCCATGTTTGGTTTGTCTAGCATGTTTTTTTTTGCCCCTGTCCCTGGATATCCCTCCATCCAAGAGTAGGTAGTTAGACAAGTTCAGATATAGTGACATGTATGGCTTGGGAGTACGGACCTCATCCATCATTCTGTCATGTTGTAGGTTTTCTTGGTGTATTCTCCATGCTCGTGCTGTCATTCTATGAGGTGCACCTGGTTCTTGCCCTAGTGCTATTGACAGCAGGAAGTGCTAGTACAGCAATAGCAGACGTCACTATTGATGCTTGTGTAGCACAAAACAGCATCAGTCATCCCTCTCTGGCAGCTGACATGCAGAGCCTGTGTGCTTTGAGTTCTTCAATTGGAGCACTTGTGGGTTTCATTATTAGCGGGATCCTTGTTCACCTAATTGGTCCGATGGTTTGTCAACTTTGAACCCTGTTTCTCAATGCAGCTTTTATAATTTGGGTTCACCAGTCATGGCAGTCCCTCATTAGAGAACTTGTTTCCATTTCTGGTTAGGGGGTATATGGTCTTCTGACGGTGCCAGCTGGCCTTATGCTTTTGCTGGGAATGATACTTGATGAGCCTCAGATACCGAATTTCCATTACAGACAGGTATGGAAATCTGGCATCTTCACATTTTGGGTTCCTTTAGATTCACAAATTAACATTTTTCAGTCATGCTCAGGTCAACCAGAAGTTTCTTGATGCTGGGAAGGCCATGTGGACGACTTTGAAAATTCCAGCTGTTTGGAGACCATGCTTGTACATGTACACATCATTTGCATTGAGCTTTAATATTTTCGAAGGCATGTTCTATTGGTACACCGATGCAAAAACAGGTCCATTGTTCTCTAAGGTATGTGAATTTCAATTCGTGCAGGACTTCTTATTTGAAAATTATTAATGGACTTGCTTACTGTGCATGAATAAGTTGTGTCTCATAAAAATTGTCAAATATAGTCTCATAAAAATTTTCAAGGACATGACGGCAAACTTATGTGTTTGGCATAGTTGGTTAGGACTGAAGAGATTTTCAACTTACGAACTGCAGTTCACTTGTTCAAGTTCTGCCAATTGTGTGTTAACTGCTCCTTAACCTTATCGAGAATAGATGCGATTGACCCTGTCACCTGCAAATGTGTTATCTATCATTTTGTTGAAGCAGGAGACCGTCGGTTATCTGTTCTCAATTGGCTCAGTTGGCTCACTCCTGGGAGCACTGCTATACCAGCAGCGTCTTCGGGATCATCCATTCCGGGACTTGCTCTTGTGGACCCAGTTGTCCTTTGGTCTATCAGGAATGCTAGACCTAGTCCTGGTTCTGCGACTGAACCAAAAGTTTGGCATTCCGGACTATTTCTTTGCCGTGATCGATGAGTGGGTGTCCCAGATGATCTCGAGACTGAAGTGGATGCCCCTACTTGTGCTCAGTTCAAAGCTGTGCCCCTCCGGCATAGAAGGCACTTTTTTCGCCCTGCTCATGTCTATTGACAACGTCGGACTTCTCTCGTCGTCATGGGGTGGGGGACTCCTACTCCATGTACTCAAGGTTACCCGGACCCAATTCGGAAACTTGTGGCTGGCTATCTTGATACGAAACATACTACGCATTTCCCCGCTCTGTCTGCTGTTCTTGGTTCCGAGAGGCGATCCAAATTCTTCCATCCTCCCGAGCGAAGTATCGGCTTCCGAAGAGGATGTCGAAGCTCTGGAACCCGAGAGGATCGAGCTGGTTTCCCTCGTTAAAAGCACTGGTGATGGCAGATGATTTTAGGGGCCATTGGAGTCAGTCACTTGCCATTTTTTTAGATAGAGAAACTGAGTTAGAACATCTCTCACGGATACAAAAGATACTGGACAAGGAAGTTCTTGTTGTATATCAATTCTTGACTGTACTTTACATTCCAACAGCTTACAGTTGGATATACAATTCTTTGTTCCCACTGCGTTTTGTGCACACAGGAGCAACCAATCAATGGAAAGAATAAATATTTACTAAATTCTGTTTGTTTCGCGAAAAATAAATAATTCGACCAATATTTTTCATAACACTGATCAGATCGTTTATAAATTGACGAAAGATATTTTCATTGTCAATAAAAATATTTAGATATTATTTTCTACCAATAATAACTATATATTTCTTTGATTAATTATTCGAAAAAAAATACTTTTTAAATAATTCAAAGGGAGCCTAAAAACTGCAACCCCTTATGCAGAGAGCAGGTTTTGACTATATAATTGCTAGCAGGTCTTCTGTGACATCTTCGTTGGACGATGTAAAATGACGAGCTCTCTGCTTATGACAGCACCATCATCCGTGGGATTCTCTTTAGAAAAAAAAAAATCTCTCTGAGATTGTTTCGCAAAGAAAAATAGTAGATATAAGAAAAATATTTTTTGAAAAATCACTTTTCAGAAAAATGATGATTTTTTTTTTGTATTTGATGGAAATCCGAAAATGAGTTCAAAAATAAATTTTGTCGTTTGCTATGTAAAATCATTTGATTTTCCTAGAAAAAATTACTAATAAAGTCGAATTTTTCAATTTTTAAATTCTTTTTGTTTTTCTTTTCTTCGTTTTTGGCCAATCGCCACTGCCGCAAGTCGCCGTTGCCGGTTGACGACTAGAGCCAACAAGCGTGGGTGATAGCTAGGTGGCGGTCGATGATCGCCGACGACAACAGGCAGCAATTGACAATGGGCTTAGGAAGAAGCAAATGCAAAAATAAAGAAAATAAAAATATATAATTGGATGTTGGAAATTTTTTTTCTTAGAAATATAAAATAATTATACATATTTTAAGAATTAGTTAAAAAGGAACAAATGTGCACAATAATTGTGACTCGAGCTTGAAAGTCAAGAC
Organism: Melaleuca alternifolia; assembly: GCA_019926035.1. Taxonomy (NCBI): domain Eukaryota; kingdom Viridiplantae; phylum Streptophyta; class Magnoliopsida; order Myrtales; family Myrtaceae; genus Melaleuca; species Melaleuca alternifolia. The sequence continues at coordinate 3,176,468 of JAGKPW010002540.1, read as the reverse complement.
TATAGCTCAAGCATCAAAGACCTATGCACCACCTTACTCATAATCAAGTGCCTCAGCGATGGTACGGGTGTCAAGTGTTCAGGCCTGGCCTTGATAGACTTGAGAGTAGAGGTTGGGGGCCTAGCCTAGGCCTATATGGACTCGAGCTCGACCACCAAAGAACATGGAACTAATGTTGGGGTTTCAATGCCTAAGCATTCGGGATCAAGCATCGACATTTAATCATATTTTAGAAAATGATTTTTTTTTATTTTTTTAAAAAGGAAATAATCTTCTTGAGTTTAAGCATAGGTTTTCTATACACTAAAAAATCATTTTCCAATGACTCATTTTCATGAGGGAACTAAATGCTGAAAAATTTGAAAAATAATTTTCACAAAACAAACGGAACCTGACTGTTCTAAAATAGGATTTGATTTTTATAATTACAATGAGGTCCTTCGCACATTTTCCGTACTTTTTGTAGAAAGGAGAATTAGACATGCATGAAAGTTATAACTAGGAACAACTGCACTAACAATTTTAAAATGTTGTACTTAATTTCTAATTAAATCCCAATTTTTTAAAAATATAATCAATATTAAATGTTCTAAATTAGCGGAATCAAAGCTTCCCCTAATCGCTCGATCAATTTCTCCAATGTGGCGCACCAAAAAGGCTGACGTGGCTTCTTATGTGGTTTTTGCCATAATTGACACAGCTTTACGCTAACGTGGCATCACGTTAAAAGAAAGGTAAGAATTTAAATGAAATTAAAAAATAAAAGAAATATAAAAAAAAATCAAATCGGAGAAAAACCAAAAAGGGACCAGAAACTAGAAAAAGGAAAAAAAAATAAAGTCATAGAGAGAGATAGACCATGAGGAAGAACTAAGGAGTACCAAGATTTGGAGTGGCAACTCGTGGCGAGGTTTGACCTTACTAGAGGCTGATGAGGTCGACGTTCACTTGACTTAGATTATATAAATCTTTTGAATGTCTGAATAAAAATTCTAAGTTATCTGGTTACGAGAGAATTTGAGCTGGAAATTATATAAGCGTTAATCCGGATTTTCTGTTTCCGGCTCTTGAAAACTGAACTCTTTTACTGTTCAAGACTCAAATCTTCTTTCATCGGTTTTTCTTAGTAAGCAAGACTCGCTAAATGAGTGAAGATTTCTTCTTCTTTTTTATAACCAAGATGTTCGGGCCAACTTGCGCGCACCTCGACTATTTCTCGGGGGAGACTAGCACAGCAACCTACTGGCATGACCCTCCACTTAAATCACAGGCGCTTCCCTAGGGAATCGAATTCAAGACCTCAACGAAGCCCGAGTTCGTCCTAACCAATTGAGCTATCCATGGGTAAGTGCTGAGTGAAGATATTAGTCCTCGATTTGGCTCATTTTCTCTTTCCTCTTTAACGGGCTCTCTACTCCTAGTCACTAAGTAGTACTATCTAGCCAAGAGTTAGATGCCTTTAAAGTAGGTTTCACTTTACTTACTTCCCTCTTCTCTACCAACTTATGATGCCAAGTAAAAAAAGCCACTCCTAAGATGAATCTTGAGTCATCAAAGCCTTTCAGACTCTGCCCGTCTCAGTCATGCTGTATTTTTTCAGTTTACTAATTTATTTTTTTGGTCTTTGCCTTGACTTTGTATTAAAGTAATTAGTTCTACATCTTAATACAACTTTCTACCTGTCTAAATTGCCACGAAAGCCAATTCAATAGAAATCAAAGGTTACCACTCAGGGTGAAAAACATTAGTCATGTGGGTCATTCCCCGGTGAAACAACATCTCCCTTAGTTTTCCAAATCAATTTCCAATGACATGGGGCCTCACATAGAATTATCTTCTTCTTCTTTTTTTCTTCTTTTTGAATAACTTATGCTTTTCAATAAATAAGAAATATTTCAAATAAGTAGATTTCAAAAGGGCCTAAAATCGAACATATCTCTATTTCGAGCACATTATATTAACTATTTTAATAAATATTTTAAACACATTAATATATTATATATATAGCTTAAGTAAATAAGTTGTGTACTTACTCATATGTTGAAATAAGTTAAATTTCAAAATATAATTCTTATTCATCTAATAAGATATCGTTCTGTTTCCAACTTAATTTTCAATCAGGCGACAACTGTAATATCAAAATGAAGAGCCATGTGACATTCATAGGAACTCTCTCAATTTTGGCTTGTACTATAATGTAGATGGCACAATCAACGTGACTGTACTACAGCTGTATGATGTCTCATCGCATCCATGATTCCTCTTTTTCTATGAATAATCCATGCAATGTAGCTGATAAATGACAAAACAAGGAACTGATGGAACTGCAAACTAAGTATATGTGTGGGATAAATGATTTTTCCATAGTCATTTGATAGAATTCATCATTTGCTAACAAATTTAAGCAATTTTCTTAAACCCCCAAAAAAAATCAGGCAAATGAAAATACTCAATTTCACTAATTAAGAATTTAAGGGATTCCTTTGCATTGCATTACAAGTTACATCACTAACAAAATCACCCTTTTATGTTTCAACTCTTCTCGTTCAAGATAAATAAAATGAAGTGGAACGAAAAAAACAAAGCTTTCTTTTGCGTGTCATCTTATTTGGAGATCCAATAAAAATTGTTTCTTTCTTTTTCTTGAAAGAAAAGTGAAAAACAGAGACAGATCAGAATTCAGAATCGTTATCGCGACAGGCGCACATCAGTTCGCGCACGTTGATGTGGTTTTTGACCTGGGATCCTCCTAGTTCTAGTGATTCTTGAAGCAAATGGTTTAAGCTGCAGATTTGGATCCGGGTAGTTGCTTCAAGCCATTTCATTTCGGTTCCCCCTTCTTGGGTCAACTCTCGAATTAGCTCAGGAGCACCCACCTCAAGGAAAGGCCGATTAGTGAACTGGGTCCTTCATGTCGGACTGCTTCCCAGATGAAAAAGACTGATTCGCTCATTAAGTATCAAATTTACAGGGAGGAAAAAGCGATCTTGATGCGGGTCAACCGTCACTTAAAGAAAGTAGACCATCTCTTCTAGCGAGTTTTGACTCGAACAAGCGTTTCATATGGAGGAGACTGATAATCTTGTGGACCCTAAGGAGTTGGAGGCTGTCGTGGAGGAGAAGGTTCCCAGATCGACGGGGTGCGATTGCTTCTGTGGTCCGGTCCAATGGATGAGAATGCTCGCGGCGGAATTGCACTGGAGCTTTGTTCTTGGGGTGGTGATTGTGTATGGAATAAGCCAAGGGCTTGGGGGTGCATTGTCTGATGTTGCAACGAAGTACTACATGAAGGATGTTCAGAAGGTTCAACCTTCTGAGTCTCAGGTCTATTCAGGAATCATATATATTCCCTGGATTGTCAAACCAATTTGGGGACTTCTGACTGATGTCCTCCCGGTCGCCGGGTACCGGAGACGGCCCTATCTTGTTTTAGCTGGTATATGAAGAGTCGGTTAAAGTTCTCCAGTTTCTTTTTTTTTTTCCAAGTAGTTTGGATATTCTGGATTCCTGTTTTCACATCGTGGGTTGGGCTTATAGTTTTGGATCCTTGCATTCTAATATAGGCTAAAGAGTAGCATCACCGAAAAGTTACTAGAGGATGTTATTTAACATGCATCACTTTGCACTATTTAGTGGATGTGGTATGAAAGCACACATCAGAAAAGTACACTTGGTGGCTATTAAAATTCTCTTTTAGAATAATATTTGGTTTTTTCACTTTTGCGCATGTAGTCCTCAGTGCGCGAAGAAATTTGAAGCTAGTTTTGTCAGTGGGCACTTCTGCTTGTGAGTCCTGGTTCATATTTGAATGGAGATACTTATATCTTCTGTACGTAGGCTGTCAATGGGGTGATGTGAATATGGCTCTGACTCATGATGAGAATAATATTGACAAAATATTCACCTTCTTTAAGTCAGGTTTACTAGGTTCAGGTTGATTTTATTGAAAGATAAGGTGATTGTGGTATGAACAATGAAAAGAAAGGAAATTAGTGAAATCGAGACATTAAAGATGCATGGCAATATCTGGGAGGGGGGGTTTCTTGGTCATCAACAGAAGGCATCTACTTAGAATCTTAGAAGATGAGGACCAGCATCACATTCACCATATCATTAAACAAACTATCAGATGACACAAAATCAAGCATTATGTAATCAATATAGGATCGAGTCAAATCCCCAAAGTTGATTTCAGCATCAGCTTATATGCATTTCTTCCGTGGAGTCAAAATTGTTTAGCTATTTCTGATCTCTAGTGTTCTAGAAGCTGAGAACTATATAAGTTGTGATGAGTAAGACACAACAGGATCCGACCACATGACTTCTTGACAACTATTGGTTTTATTTGAAGTCTCATCAGAGAGCTAAATTAAGGGGTCTTGCCTGAGCTGAGAATGGTAAAATAATTGAAGAAATTGACAATGTATGTAGCAATTGGGTAAGCTATTAATCATCTCTGGGCTATGTGCTGAACTTTCTTTCCACTTTGGTAGATACTTCACATATATGGTAAGAATTTATGCATAAACCAGTCTATAAGGTGGTTATATTATCAATGTAACCCATGTCTATTAATCTTTCATTTTCTTTAAAAAATGGCAATGAACCAAATATCATGTTTGATTATATGTTTGTTTAGGATCGTGGATCTACTCTATATCTTTGTGTTGTTTGTCGTGGAGATGGCAGTCAACTGGTTTTTCAAGGACAGAATTTGCACTCTATGAAAATACTGCATTAGAAGGACAATCTGAGACAATTGTCTCAGACATTTTACATTGTCGTATGGACAGGTAACTGAAGTACTGTCTTTGCCCCAGTAATATGTTACTTCAGTACATAAAGCTCCTTACACTATATCAATTCAACGGCATGATTTTTTATTTGGCAACTGTCATACACCGCAGAAACATCCACTTGACAATCTCTCGTGGACAAACCTTCATTGTGCGTCTTTCCATAGTCTCAAGTAGTTCAATAAAAAGAGGCAGCTGATAAGATACATAAGCATATTGTTGCCAAATATATCAACATATGCCATCTTTTCTTTCCTTGCTTTTTACCAAAGTACAGTATTTTGATGCGCAGAGGCTCAATTTTCTTAGCATGAAATGTGCAAGACTTGAAAGTATTCTAAAGCCATCACCCCTTTGTTCAGACAAAGACCAACTCTTGAATTGACAGAGGCACTTGAGGAGCACTCATATGTGGTTTTCCCCCTGAATCATGTATGATATAATTGTCCCACTAGGCTCAAACACAATTCTCGATATACAAACTTATGGTCAATTACAGAAAGCATGGTTTGCTATAGTGGGCTGTAGGGTCTCTCCCCATGGAGCTTTACTCTGAGGATGGACGGTTTTGTGTGATTATTAACTGAGGATTTTGGCTTTTGAGGCATCTATTGGGTAAATGGAAACAAAGAGAGAATGTAAGAAAATGTCCTCATATGATCTCATGTACAAGGATGAAAAGCAGAAACTTGTGTTTTGTCTATTGCTTGGCATCTAGATTTGTCACTTTCAAGTTGCTCCTACAACAATCTCTTTCAGCATCCAAAAAAATTTCAGATGTGATTTGTGATTGGACTTTTTTATTGTTTTAGGTATTCTCGGAGTATTTTCCATGCTCGTGCTATCATTCTATAAGGTGCACCTTGTTCTTGCCCTGGTGCTGTTGACAGCAGGAACTGCTGGTGTTGTAATAGGAGATGTTGTAATAGATGCCTGTGTGGCACAGAACAGCATCAGCCATCCCTCTCTGGCTGCTGACATGCAAAGCTTGTGTGCCCTGAGCGAGTCAACCGGAGGACTCTTAGGATTTGTCATCAGCGGGATCTTTGTCCACAGAATTAATCCAACGGTTTGTTTCCTTCTTCATATGATTTTCTTGCCAAACTTATCTGTTCTTTAATAAAAATTTCATATTTCATAATCCTTCTCTCCTTTTTGTTGGCTAGGGAGTGTTTGCTCTACTGACAATACCAGCTGGGCTTGTGTTATTGCTGGGAAACATTCTTGATGAGCCTCACACACCAAATTTTGCTTACAGACAGGTGCAAGTTCTTGGCATCTTCATGATTTAGTTCCTGGAGACTGGTGAGCTAACATTGTGAAGTTGTACCCAGGTCAGTCAGAAGTTTCTTGATGCTGGAAATGCCATGTGGACCACTTTGAAGAGCCCAGCTGTGTGGAGACCATGTCTGTATATATACTTATCTATGGCACTAAGTTTGAATATCCGTGATGGAATGTTCTATTGGTATACAGATGCAGATGGAGGTCCAACTTTCTCTGAGGTATGGACGAGATAAATTTGCTTGTCATTCCAGTTTCTTATTTTAAAGGCCAAGAACTAAGAACTGAATAATGGATCCTAGAAGTTCCTGTTGAATTTTATAGTTTGATGATTGTCAATGTACTATATACAGTCTGGTCTCTGAAATTAGAAGTATACTAACCTAGAAGTTTCCTGCAGCCGAGTGTGTAAATGCTCAATGCCTGTGGGCTATAATCTGAGCTCTGGGAATCCCAAAGCAATGTCAACATAGCGGAGACAGAGTAGAAAATGCTAGAGTGTTGTTTTGTACATGTGCTCAAGTGGAAGAACCTCATCCAAAATGGGATGATTGGCTACATAAGAACATGTTTACACTCTGTGGTTGATATTAATGAACACCTCTGTGATCAGGTTATAATGTGTTCACAAATTTGTGGCTGTATAGCTTTCTTAACCATAAAAACCAGGGAAATTTCTGTGTTAATAAATAAGCTAACTTGTTATACAAGACAAATTGAGTATTTGTTCACTTGAAGAAAAATGATCACAATAAAAAGTTCTGAAACTTGAACTCATAGGACCAAGTCATTTGAGCAGCTGTTCTTTCTATTATTATTGTCCAATAGCTTCCTGGGTGATGAGATCCTTGAAGATTGATATGCATTATTATGCAGAAAGGTTACACAATGACATTATTTTTGTCCGATAAAATAAACTTACTCATGAACAAAAGAAACTAAACAATACATTCTGCTAATTATTGAAGCTATTCTTGCAGGAGTCTGTTGGTTATTTGTTCTCAGTTGGTTCAGTTGGTTACTTTCTTGGGGCAATGCTCTTTCAACATGGCCTTAAGGATCACCCTTTCCGGGATACGCTATTATGGACTCAGTTGTTGTTTGGTCTGTCTGGAATGCTTGACCTGGTTCTCGTACTTCGGTTAAACTTGAAACTCGGCATGCCAGATTATTTCTTTGCCGTGATTGATGAAGGGGTTTCTCGAATGATTATAACACTCAAAGTGATGCCTCTTTATGTGTTATGCTCGAAGCTTTGTCCGTCTGGTATAGAGGGCACTTTCTTTGCTCTGCTCATGTCCATTGAGAATATTGGGAATCTCTCAGCATCTTGGGGAGGGGGCTTATTGCTTCACATATCTGGGGTCACTAGAACTCAATTCGGTAATTTATGGTTGGCTATTTTGATACGTAACATTTTAAGAATCTCTCCGCTTTGTCTGCTGTTCTTGGTTCCTGGAGGGGATCCAAATGCTTCCCTTCTTCCTGACAAAGTGTTAGCTTCAAGAGAAGGGACTGAGATGGTAGAGCCACAGCAAGTTGAATTGGTTTCGCTTACTAATAGCGCTGAAGCTAAATAAGTTTAAGGCAAACCAGTAGCCATGCGATTCACTTGCAGATTTTAGAGGAAAATACTTCGAAGGGGAAATGGAGGCTGGATATAGGGTACTTCTTGTTCTCTAGCTGATTCTTGAGTGCATCTTCCCCTCCACTGAGATACATTTTGATTTTGCTTGTCTAGCTTCATATTCACGGAAATTGAGAAGCAACCTTTCATTGAAATGACATGTTGGCTCCGAAGAGATAATAGTCGTGTTCTTTAATTTCACTAGTTCCCTCGTAACTTGTGCATCAAGAAGATAGGATTTGTCCCCTTAGAATGGACATGAAGAAGGTCAAGCGTGTCTTGACTCATGATGTGTAAGAATGAAGATTTTGCAGATCGTTTGGATCAGGTGGATGAGGGATGGTTTGATTAAGGGTTTGCAGTTGCGAATGACTGACCATGCCACAGGCTTCTTCTTTTTCGCACATTGGACTCCCTGCATGCTCTCCCTGCGACTTACTGATACTGTATGGTATGATATGGACAACTGCTACTCTTTTGTAAAGAAACACTCAAAATGTCTGAATGAGCAGACTCAATTTGCTAATATGGGATGCTCCTGTTTTCCAAATAAGATGTACATAATCAAAGATCCAGGGGAGCTGCTCGAACTTTTTCCGTGGGAACTGGGAAGACCGACGTTGACAGAAAGAGTAGAGTGTATCGATAGGAACATCGGTTTGCTGCATTTTCACCTGTTTGCTTGTACTTTCGGATCAGAAGTGGCAACACTTTGTGATCGTTTAACTGGACTAAAATTCCTCGCAACTAGTGGGACGAACCCAGCTGATTTCTTCTTTCACTCTTATTAGGATGGCACAAGGATTTGCCTTGATGCCTTAGACGTTATCCCCTTCCTTGACCGTTCCAGCGGTAAAGGAAAGTCGATAAGAAGTGGTCATTAAGAGATCACTGAGAAGCGACAACCTATCAACTCTGTTGATTTCCTTTCATGATCACAGGGGTGTTAGGATTGTTCATCATTCTTCTCCTCCATTGTCCTGTTAATCCAGCATTTTTTTAACTTTTCTCTTCTACTTTTTCAATTTTATTATTAAAAAGGTTGAGACGAATGGACATGTTTTCTTCCATCGTTTCCTCGAACAATGCTTATGATTAGTGGGTTACAAAAGTATCGACATCATGCTCATGCAGACTCGATAAAAAAGTAATAATCAATTTCCTAGCCCGCCAGTCAATTAGAAGAATGATAAGAGAAATCTCTCCAATTAGAGATGGAGGAAAACGTGGCCTCTACACTTATCTAATTGAAAAACATGTGTACCGTATGTGTTCAAAGAACAAGTTCAAAAGCACTAATATTTTTAATGAAAATGCAAATTTTTTGGATGTAAGACGTAAATTAGAAGCTTTTGAGGTTAACGCGAATATTCCCTAAAGTTTAGGTTGATGAATGGAATTTCTCCCATTTTTTAATTCTTGAAAATAGATCAATTTGACTTAAACAAGAATGTTAAATCCAACTCATATGACATACGACCTTTTTATGCCGACCTATTTTGCTACCTATATTAGGGGGAGGGCTCTCTACTTTTGTGTCTTCTTCTTTGCGCCCATGAGAAGTGTTTTATAAGATGACCATACGTAAAAAAGTAATTCAATTATATGATTATTGTAATCATATATATTATAGTTCATATTTACTTAATTAGGAAATTTACTCAAATAGTCTTAAACCTATCGTAAGGATGTCAATTCAATCATAAACATTTCGATTTGATTGATTTAATCTTAAACTTTTGTGTGATATTCCAATGTAGTCATTCCAATTAAATTTCGTCGAAAACCACTAACATGACGGTCCAAGCATTGCAGAGCATCTTGTTGTCATACATATTAGCAGATTTTGAAGAAAATTTACCGTAATGATTTTATTGAAATATCGCTTAAAGGTTTAGGACTTAATTGGCGAAAGTGAAGAGTTTAGAATTGAATTTGTATTCCTACAATATATTTATGATTGATTAAATAATTTCTACTGCTTATCTATAACATCATGCTTTCTTTGTAGAAGGGATTTAAAACGCAAAGGAAAATAAACATTCAACCAACCAATAATGCGAAGATGTTGGTCATGGCTGTTTGATGACGCCGTCAATAATTCCAACCTAAAAAAATGTGATTGCTCCAAGTGAGATTCATCTCCTTATAGGCAACGAACCAAGCGAGAGCTTAGTGAAATAAGCATATCATGTTGTAGGCCATGTACCTTAATGTCCTTATCTAGAAAAATTGCATCTATCAAATCTTTAAAATTATATACACATCCAAAGCAATCTGTAATTCGTAAAAGATCGAAGTATTATAGTCTTTGACTTTTTATTATTTGGTGTATTAGTTACCGTTAACCCTCGCTTTGTTCATGTGAATAACTAAGTCTTTTGTATAATCAAATTTGATCACAATAATGCCTAAAGTAGGATGTTAAGAAAAAAAACCCTTATAGCCTTTGGAGGATGACAAAATACTCTAATTATCCTAACGACTATACTTGAATGTGAAGAAGATACGACCTCTACATATATAGATTCGAATATAGGTGCTATTAGTAACGAGATGTCGACAAGATGCTCCACGAGTGTAAAAGGAAGTTTGCTCTACCGAAGATAAACAATCTACCGGACGTGAAATTTGTTGATCATCGAATGGACCTTGCAAGATGGTAAACAAGTCATTGAACAAGGAAAAAGTTGATGTTCGGCCGGACATCGTGGATGGTGAACAAATCAGAGGATGTGTTACTGTCAAAAATTTGGACGGCCCAATATAAGGTGGAATGGGCTTGAGGTCACGATAGCGTCAACAAGATTGGATGAACCTCGACAATGGTGAACTAACCGGAGGACCTGTGATTGCCAAAGATTTGGATGGACCAATTGAAGGTGAATGGGCTTGAGGACATGAAGACGTCGATGAGATTACATGGACCTTGCCAACGGTGAACAAACTAGAGGACATATGGACCAAGTAAATGACGAACATTACTAATATGATGACGTCTATATGTTTGGAGGCACTCACTTGTTGAGGGAGAACAAACTTGGTTAGCTTGGATGGACCAACTACCGAAGATGTTCTCTGCCCAGATGGAGTGTTGGTCCTACCGCCAGCCTCTACAATCCCAAGACAAGGCCTCGACTCCTTCTCAATTTCTTTTGTACCAACAAATTGGTATTTCATAACAATCTTCTAAGTGTTCAAATGCACAAAAAGCAGACCGGAGAAAATAAGATTAGTTTGCCATATTGGGCAAATGATAAAGGATGATTCAGGACGGACTATTTTGGAAAATCATCTCTATAAAATTACGACGTGAGGTTTTGCAACTACAAACAACAGAAGCATAGACTAGTTGTGAAATTTGGATTTCAAACGGTTGTTTGAGATTTAACGGCAAAAATAAAAAAGGGGTTACAATTCAGACATCATTTTCACGACAAGGCATCATCAGTCCGTGAATGTTGGTGCGATTGTGACCTGGGATCCTCCTACTCCTAGTCATCCTTGAAGCAAATAGGGTAAGCTGCGGACTTTGATATAAAAGTTGCTTTCATGTCATATCGTCTTTTTGTTTTAGCAGGCATATAGAGTCTGTCAAAATTCTCTAGTTCCTGTATCTTTTTCCTGTTCTTTGTATTTTCTGAATTCCATTTTGCACATTGTGGTTTGGGCTAATAGTTTTGGTGTCCTTGCATCTTAATATATGCTAAAAGATTAGCATCACTCAAAAGCTACTAGTGGATGTTATCTAACATGCATCAATTTGTGCTTTGATTTGGAGTAAATATTGATCCAAAAGCACGAATTGGAAAGCACACTCGGGGCTATGGAAATTGTCTTCTATAATAAATTGAGATATATTCACTAGAAATTTTACAACTTGGCACGAAAGTACAAGTGAGTCCTAAAACTTGTAAAAAGTGCAATCGAATTCTAAAATGTGTCAATTTGATTCAGTCAAGTCTCTCCGTTAAATTTGTTTAATTTGGTAAATGAAAAATGCTGACGTGGACGTCAGAAAAAATGACACGTTAGCATTTTCCATTCGTCAAATTAGACGAAACTAACGAAATGGCTTGATTGAATTAACTTGATAAATTTTAGGACTCGATTACACTTTTTGCAAGTTTTATGACTCACTTGCACTTTCGTGCCAAATTATAGGACTTTCGGTACACTCATCCATTTTTATTTGTTGTAAAATGCATGAATTTGTGTTTAACAATTAAATCTAGCTCCTATATGTATACGATCTCTTCCCACCGCCCTATTTGCCATCTTTTTGATGGCGAGAGCTCTCTACTTGTGCATGCAAGTATGAAAGAGAAGTGCTGCATAAAGTAACTGCACGTAAGTAAGTCAATCAGTTTATAATAAAGTAATTATATGCTATATTACATACAGAATACATTATATATTATTAAAATCATATAATTTTGGTTGGTGACCCCTTACTTATCTATGACATAATGCTCTCTCTCTCTCTCTCTCTCTCTCTCTCTGTAGAAGGGATTTAATACGCGAAAACAAACGTCAACCCACACCCAATAATGCAAAGACGGCAAGATGATAAGCCATGGCTGTTTGGTGACGCCAACAATAATTCAACCCTCAAGACATGTGATTGCGTGAAGTTAGATGTCGTGTCCTTGTTAGCTACGAACCAAACGAGACCTTAGTCAAATAAGAATCAAATTATTACGTTGGTTGTATCCCTTTAGAGATGATTATGAAAGAGACTAATTAAGTTATATATCTTTCGATCGTTTTTATTTTATTCTTAAATTTTTTGACGAATTATCATGTAGTACTTTCGATCAATTTTGACATGCAATTGCTAACGTAAACATTGATCGTTCTACATGATGTGACCAACTTTGACATCGAATTCTTTTTGTAATTTCCTTAATTTCTTGAACTTTTTTAATATTTTATACTTTCATTCGTTTTTGGTAAGTTAAGAATTGTATTGAAATTACCAAATAAGAATATACAAAGCTAAACACCTAGGACCACAAAACTTACACTCTTATACTTTCATTTATTTTTCTTTTCTTTCTTTATTCCTTTTTATTTTTTTTCTTTTTTTCTGTATAGCTAGTGGCTGGCCACCGGAGGGGGTCGAGGGGCCTAGCTCTTGCCAGATTCAGGCGAGGGCTGCAATTGCCAAACAAGGCAGCCCCTTACATAGCAACATGGGACAATGAAACCGAGCAAGGTGGCGAATCCAAAAGTGAAAGAGGTTGAAGCGAAAATTTATCTTCTCTCTCACATAGTCTACACACACAAGTTTCATGTCCTCTCTATGTTCTCTCTTCTATCATGCATGCATGTATTACTTTCTCTTACGTTCTCTCTCATCTTCCCTCTTTCTTTCTCTAATCAAAGAAGAAGAGAAGCAATGCATCTTTTCTCTCCATCAAGAACTTCCAAATTTTGACTCTTTGCCTCCATCTCAAAATTTGCTACTCCACGTTCATTGCTATTTCAACATTCGTGTCATTTGCCCACCATCACTGTCAAAAATATCATTAAGGCTGCCCCTCGCATGGCGGCACCAGATGGTAAAGTCGAACAAGGTAGCGATCCCAAAAGTGAATGGGGCTGAAGCAAACATTTATTTTCTCTCTCTCTCTCGCTAATCCTCACACACTAACCTCCTCTCATCTCATTGCTCTCTCTTCGGCCATGCACACATTTATTGCTTTCTCTTATGTTCTCTCTTATCTTCCTTCTTTCTTTCTCTAACGAAGGAAAAATAAAAGCAAGCATCTTTTCTCTCCATTGAGAGCTTCCAAAATTTAAATTTTTGCCTCATCTCTTAGATTTTGCTACTCTGTGCTCCTTGTTACTTTGAAACTCGTTTCATTTTCCCATCATTATCGACAAAAAGATCATTAAGGCTGCCCGTCGCAGAGCTGCATGGGACGGTGAAGCTGAACAAGGTGGCGATCTCAAAAGTGAATGAGGTTGAAGCAAAAATTTATTTTCTCTCTCATGCCTGGTCTACACACACTAGCCTCATCTCCTTTCTTTGCTCTCTCTTCTGCCATGCGCACTTTCATTGCTTTCTCTTATATTCTCTCTCTTCTTCCTTCTTTTATTTCTCTAGTGAATGAAGAAGAAAAGCAAACCGTATTTTCTCAAATTTTCAAATTTTGAATCTTTGCCTCCATTCTCAGATTTTGTTACTCTGCGCTTCTAGTTACTCTAGCTTTCGTGTCATTCGCCCACCATCGCCAACAAAAAGATCATGAAGGCCGCCCCTTACATAGCAACTTAGGATGGTGAAGCTAAACAAGGTGGCGATCTCGCATGATCTACATACACTAGCCTTATGTACCCTCTCTACTCTCTCTTTTGCCATGCATGCATTTACTGCTTCTTTATATATATATATATATATATATATATATATATATATATATATATATATATATATATATATATAGTTTTCTCTCCTTTTTCTTCTTTCTTTCTTTAATGAAGGAAGATGAAAAGCAAGGGCTCTTTTCTCTCTATCGAGAGCTTCCAAATTTTGAATCTTTGCCTTAACCCTCAGATTTTTCTACTACGCATTCATTGCTACTTTAGTATTCGTGTCATTCGCCCACCATCGCCGATAAAAAGATCACTAAGGTTGCCCCTCGCATGGTGGCATAGGACAATGAAGCCAAACAAGGTGGCGATTCCAAAAGTGAATAAGGCTGAAGCAAAAATGATTTTTTCTCTCTCACTTGATCTACACACACAAGCCTTCTACCATTTCTCTGTTCTCTCTTCTGCTATGCACACATTTATTGCTTTCCTTTATGTTCTCTCTCATCTTCCTTCTTTATTTCTCTAATGAAGGAAACAGAAATGGAAGCCCTCTTTTCTCTTCACTGGGATTTTCCAAATTTTGAATTTTTAACTCCATTCTCATATTTTGCTACTCTGTATTCCTTGTTACTCCATCATTCATTTCGTTCACCCAGGTCATTAAGGCCAGTCCTCACATAGTGGCATGGGACAATGAGGCCGAATAAGGTGGTTACACTAAAAGTGAATGACATATAATTAAAAATTTATTTTCTATCTCTCATCTAGTTTATACACATTAGTCTTATGTTCTATATCTGCTCTCTTTTTTGCCATACACGCATTTATTGCTTTCTTTTATGTTCTTTCTCTCTCTATTGAAGGAAGAAGAAAAGCAAGCCATTTTTCTCTCCACCAAGAGTTTCCAAATTTTGAACTTTGCCTCGACTCATTGATTTTGCTACTCCGTGTTCCTTACTACTCTGGCATTCATGTCATTTGCCCACTATCATTGGCAAAAGATCATTAAGGCCGCCCTTCGCATAGTGGCACGGGATGGTGAAGCCAAACAAAGTGGCAATTCCAAAAGTGAATGAGGCTGAAGTGAAATTTAATTTCTCTCTTCTATCTAGTCTACACACACTAGTCTCATATCCTCTCTTTGCTCTATCTTTTTCCCTGTATGTATTTATTACTTTCTGTTTTGTTCTCCTTGCACTTCCTTCTTTCTTTCTCTAATAAAGAAAGAAGAAAAACAAACAATCTTTTCTCTCCACTAAGAGCTTCCAAATTTTGAATTTATGCCTCCACTCTTAGACTTTGCTACTCCACGTTCCTTATTACTCTGGCATTTGTTTCGTTCACCCACCATCGTTGACAAAAAGATCATTGAGAATGCCCCTTGTATAGTAGGATGGTGAAGCCGAACAAGATGGCGATCTCACCTGATGTACACATATTAGCCTTCTGCCCTCTCTCGACTCTCTCTTTTGCCATGCACACATTTATTGCTTTCTCTTTTGTTCTCTCTCCTCTTTCTTCTTTCTTTCTCTAATGAAAGAAGAAGAAAAGCAAGCCTTCTTTACTCTCCATCGAGAGTTTCCAATTTTTTTTTAATCTTTGCCTTCATTATCAGATTTTGCTACTATGGGTTCCTTGCTACTTCGGCATTGTGTCGTTCGCCCACCATCAACGACATAAAGATCATTAAGGCCACCCCTCATATAGTGGCATGGGAGGATAAAGCTGAACAAGGCGGCGATCCCAAAAGTGACTGAGCCTGAAGTTGTGGGACGTCTGACTGCCCTCAACAAAAGCTTCGGGTTTTGGAAATTTTTTGTGAGCATGGGCTAGGAGACAAGGTTGGGAGAGTTTCACTGTCCCTTGCCGTTACGCAAGAGACTTCGTCAACAACAAAGGGGAAACTCTAAGAAAGCTTTCGTTGGAGGGCTCCTTCTTCAGTAAAGGATGGAATGGAGAGAATATAGGAGAAAGAAAGAAATGTTTGTAGAGCTAAAGGGGTTGTAAGAGATTATTGTGCATAAGACAAGGTGAGAGAGACAAAATTAGTTTTTGTACAGTAATTCATTTTCTAGTGAGCCGGCTCCAACTCCACGTGGCTCCACAAGCCTCTTTAATTTGAAACAACACTGACGTGGAGCTCTCGAACCACTCAATATTATCTCCATACAGATGGTAGTTTCCCTTGATTGCCTAAGATGCTACTGTCACGATCGAATTTTATGGACCAAAGCAGCATAAATATGAAATGTTTAGAGATTGAAATTTGTCCTTCGAAGGTGTTGCATCCGTTAATGAGTGTTGCAAGGACTTTCGGTTTTGGCTAGTGATTGTATATTCCAACGTCGAATTCGCTACTTTTTAAGAATCCTACTAATAATTGCTCCCGAAACATGTACAAAACATATTTAATTTGGAATACTGGGAATTTAAAGTGTTAGTCAACAGCTGTGCATTTGAAACTATAATTTCTTCAATTCGCTATTTCAATGAGTGCCCTGAAAGCAAGGGTCGCATACCCTATACTAAATTATTCTTATCAATAAAAAATCTAACTTATGTTCCCTATTCTCCAATAATATATCCAAACTGTTGATATCATAATTTCACGACTTCAGTTACTGTGGATCATCTGAGCGCTCGGAACGTTCCACGTCCATTTCCTGAATTACTTTCGAGGAAACTACAACTTGCTTGAAATTAGGGTTTCCTTGATCTAATCATCAACATTATTTGCGTAATAGGTCCTGCCACTGGCACGACTTGCTAAGTTTGTGGAGTCCTTAAGAATTGTTTCCCCATAATAAGTTAAAAGACAATGAAAAGAAGGATGTCTTATCACTCTATAGATGTTTTCTTTTTAGAATTTCAAGATTATCGAGTACAAGGCCTTGCTATTTAAGATTGCTAGTTAAGATCGCCCGAAACATTCTATAGGCTTTGTCAATCAGTTAAGTCCAAGCGTTCGATTTATGTAGACTTTTTATTCCTCCGATTGGAAATCATTGACACTCAAACTAATTGATTCAACCTAGAGGATTCATGTATTGTTACTAACAAGTATATCTTGATGGAAAATACGTCTATTAAGAACACAAGTAAAGGAAACTATAGATTATAATTCCCCTCATGAATATCACAAAATGACTGCACTAAATACGTCATTAAGAAAATTTTGTATAAACTTTTTGAATAGTTCACAATTGTCTCACGAATCTCATCTGTCATCAAAACAAGAAATTTTGAGTGTAATTCTTCGAGACCCTCTTTTGTCTCATCCCATAAATCTCACATGGCTAATCTTTTCCAAATTATTTGTAACTATGTCATTATAAATATGGTTAGGCAAAAATATGAAGCCCCTATGTTAACATCATTTTTCATAAGCCTTATAGTTGGAAGTATCCGCATGAAAAGAACATCGACATTTATGTATGGAAATACATATGTGCTTCTTCACATTTGTTGGGTTTCGATTAGTATCCCTCGAGCCTACCCTTGTTTCCATGCACAACGTTTTCCTTCCTCAAGAGGCGAATTGGACCCACGAAATTCCCTGTGCAAATGTTGGTTCAGAGAAGCCGTGCACACGATTTACAAGGTGGAGAATGAAACTGACTTTTGATGCATTGATTCCCAAGACAGGACGAAACGATGGGGCCGGACAGGGACTTTCATGTCGGTCGTGCAGACACAAGACCCAATCATTCTGCATCGGCATCGCCTTTTCTTCCTCTGAAGATACGGTTTCGTGGATTAGAGATCCGCCTATAGGTTTAGGAACTCCATGATTGCTCCGATATGAGAACTAGAACACGTCAAGTCGTTTCACGAGCCGATTTGGCAGACCGGTTTCAGTGCCCGTCTCAAGACCGTCCTTACGCCATGTTTAGGCACCTTAGGCATCCGACTACAATATCAATGATGGCGGTTGACTTAACTGGTGAATCATGGTGCTCACGCTATAAAAGAATAGGAGACAAAAAAAAAAAAAAACACCTGCTATGTGAATCCATGATCCAAAGTCTTCTTCCTCAGGTTCACGCTTGGGGCCGGCATAGATAGGGTTGCATCTAGGGACAAAGGTATTTTACTGCTAGAAGATCAAGTTGGCCTAAGTTGTCCGCTGGAGCTTTTGAAGTTCGAGTGAATGCTGATTCTAGCTCAATACAGTAGTCTCTGTTTGGTAAAAAGTGTTTATGTTCCCTAAACAAAACTTTTTATTATTTTATTCTTGAAACAAAATAAGAATAGAAACGTGTTTATCGGTATTTTTGTTCCTACGAACAAATTTGGAATAAAAACAAGAAGTAGAAAAAACTTATTTCATGTTCTTAGAACACTTTTTAAGAAACATATTTTATTTTTTTTGTTCTTCTCTCTTGTCATGACCACCGTCGGCCGCCCGGAGCCACTGTCGACCATCGACCGTCGCCCGACTCGCCACTGCTGCTGCCCGACTGCCGTCTCCCAACTTGCGGTAGGTGGCGGCGGCGGACGATGGTCAGTGGTGGTCGGGGGGCAACGACAGGCGGCAGTTGGTCGGGGGTGGTCGGGCGGTGGTCGGCGGTGGTCGGTTGTCCGTGAGCAAGAAAAAAAATGAAAAGAACAAAAAATTTGTAAATCGTACCAAACGCATTTCTTTTCTTTTTCTGTTTCAAGAAGATAAATTTTGAGTAGTTAACAAACCTTTATTTTACTTAAAAATTGTTTCAAATAGTAGAAATATAAAAGAAATGTTTCTCAGAAGAAACTGCTCAACAGAATAGAAACGTTACTAATAGCACCTTTAGCCATCACGAGAGTTCCATATCTAGGTAACCTTAAACAACCCAATTATATAAATATATTTTGGATAAGACTTGGTACTTGCTCTAAAAGTACATAAAATTTACCTTTAGGCATCATGGTAAAGGGTATAGATTTGCTAATACTCCGTTCGAGCCCTCCTTGTCCCTCTATGTACAAGTCGGTGTAATGCAAAACTACGAGCATTTTGGTTTGTTTGGAGTGGGTTGTCTTGGGCTAGAAAGGTAATCGAGAGGATGCGTTAATCAGAAGTTTAGGGAACATGCATCCAATGTCCTGAATCTTGTTGTGAATTTTAATGGAGTCCTAAAGTGTTTTATCAATACAATCTTATGAACCTTTTTCAACGCATTTACTCACACGACACTCGAAATATATAATCAGTAGCTTAACTTGCACTTTTCCTTTAAATAACTCGACCAAATAAAAAAAAAGGGTTTTGCTTTGATATTAACGTTTTTATTGTACCTATATGCAGAGGTTAAGACTTTAGTATGAGTTTTCACATAAGTTTAGCACAGAGAGTGGTAGAGAAGTGGTGGTGGAGCTGAACTACATCCAGAGACTGTGTGGTAGGTTGGAGTGATAATTTTTAACGTACTATATTTGTTGAGGGATCGTCATTGGTAGGGATTGCGGTGACTGTACTCCAAGTCGCCTCGATCTTGAGCTCGCTTTCCAGAATAAGTTATTGTTTGATTCGAACCATCATTTCCTAAAAAATTTGCCAATCAAACCCATAATTTAGTCTGACTTATTAAAGGCTTTTAATCCATACTCAAGTTGTCCAATGCGACGGCTGAATTCAAGATATGACATCTCTTTGATCTTAACTCTCCAATCACTATCACGTCGCGGACATTTCCGGATTTCCCTGATCGGATGATACTTTCAATGGGTTGTAAGTTTACACGTTACGAGTTCTGGTTAATGTTTCTGCAGGTTAAATTCCAAAAGAAGAGGAACAGCAGATAGTGTTCTTGTTATGAAAATCACGTGAGTACATGTATTTTTAAGGCAAAAGTAACGGAGATAAGTTTATTCACCTTCGCGCTCAATCACATCGTACTTCAACCAGAAAATCTGAGGAACCCGGTCTTTAGACCGACACGGACAAGCCAGACATGGCCTTGACAACCGAATAAAAATGGCGTCCCTCCCTCTGGTCTACTGTGTCGTGCAGGAGAGCGAGAACGAGAAGAGACCCGGAGATGACATTTTCTTGAGAGTGGGGAAAAAACACTACCTTGACTCTCGTCTCCTGGTGGATCCACCACACGCACAGTCAACCTGAAACTTGACGGATCCATCCCTCTGTCTCTCTCTGTCTCGTTCGTCTATGTCTTTTCGTTGAAATCGGAGCAATCCCTTTCCCTTAATCCTTCCCTCCGATCCTCCCTCTCGGATTCCATGAGAACCCAAATGCGTCTTTGACCGGTTCTTCGCCCAAATCACTTCAGCCGTGTAAGTATGCCCAAGTGTTGTGTTGGGTTGGTTTTCCACCAAGTCTCGAGCGATTCATCTTGCCCTTCTTTTGTATTAATTTGTAGTGTTTCAAATCAGGCTTCGTCTTACTTGGACTTGGCGATGTAAGTCGAGCTTTTAATTCGCTTGCCCGCGTTGTTGTTGCAATAATTTGGTGTTAGCTTCTCTGAGGCGTCGTCAGGGTACTGCATGGGTCGCTGTTATTGTTTTGTTCTGTAGTTTCTGATTTGTTAGTGTTCCGTGCTAAACCGGGAATGTCTAGAGTTCGTCGATCTATTCATCCGGGTTAACGTCTTTGACTACCGACCGACAGTTGCTGAACTTTGAAAGTACTCGCGGTCGGAAATCTATTTGGGAATCTTGGAGGTTGAAGTGTTGACAGAGATTAATTTGATATGAGGGTTAATAAATACATCCATGAGGGACTTGGGATAGGGAATCTCCGAAGGATCGAACTCTGGCTTATGCGTGTGCCTCTATCTGATTTAGACATGGTCGATGTGTGATTGTGGGCTTTGTCGAAACCCAATGAACTTTTCTTGCGCTGTTTCAAGAGTATAGCCGAGGGCGAAAACTTGAGCGTTAAGAAAGAAAGGATTAGCGGGTCTGGGAATTTCTTCTAGTTTCTTACTTATTCGGAATTTGACATTCACTTGATATTTAGCCAGGGAGTTCTCTGTCATTTTCATTTTTTTCCCCAGTTTAATTGCACGAGTGAAGTAATGTCTCATTTCTGACTTACAGACAGAAATGGGGATATATCTGAGCACTCCAAAAACTGAAAAGTTCTCAGAAGATGGTGAGAATGATCGAGTCAGATATGGCCTATCTTCTATGCAAGGTTGGCGTGCGGCGATGGAAGATGCTGTAAGTAACATAATAGAAGCTTTGGTGCTGTCACTCTGTGCAGGTATGGCTTATAATCAAAAGTCTTTTTTTTTTTTTTTTGTGCAGCACGCTGCCTATCCTGACCTGGATGCTTCCACCTCATTCTTTGGTGTTTATGATGGCCATGGAGGTATTACCAACAAATTTTTTTATTCCATTTTTCTTTTATCTTAAAGAACCAAAGTTTACCTAGCCAGACCTGCTTCTCTGTTCCATATTCAAGGCAGAGGTCCATCTGATTATGGATGTTTAGTGACTCTGTCAATTGAATTGCCATCAATGTGCCATCTGATGAATTAATGCAAGTTCTTTTTGCTGCATCGAAGAGTGTTGAACATCGATAAGCTAGTGAGTCTTGCGCATGTTGATCCTGGGGCAGGTCTCTCTTAGACTCTTAATCAATAGTAGCGCAGTTGCCTTCTTCTTATTTAAATTACAACTCTACTTATCACATAATAAATGTGGAGTGGGAATACCAGTTTGGTGTTTAATGGAGGCATATTTAGCTTTCTGCAACTGTCAATCTAATCAGCAGTTTTACTTGTAATACTTGGCCTGAAAACAGATCATTAAAAGTCCTATGTAGGACATGAGCATATCCATCTTAACTTATATGTTGCGTCCAATTATCAAATCATCAAATCATCATATGGCTAATGCGAGATGCATTTGACTTTAAAATAAGTTGATTGAGGTTCCCATGTTGTAATGAAAAAGATGTACTCTGTTCCGCAATTTGAAATCTTTGTGCAATTGATATAGGTTTCATATTGATACTTACATGAATGATGAACTACTTCCTTTATTTATACTGTCATTGGATTGTTGCCAGAAATTACAGAAGGCAAACCCCTTTACATTTTATGATACAACACATCATTTTAATACTTAGCAGTGTTATCACTTGCGACAAAGCATTGGTCAATTAATTTCTGGACTTGTTAAAGTCAGCTCTTGGGAAGCCTCGTCAGTTAGCTTCAGCTTCTCACTGAAGACTTTATGTAGTCATAAAGTCACATGATTTCTGAAGATGGAAACTGAATGCATGAAATGCTTTCATCAATGGCTCAATCTATCAGATTCAAACACTTGTTGACAGGTTCAGTTGATTATGTTGATTCTTTTTTGCATTCGATTTGTAGAAGGTCTCTGCTGACTAATTATTTACATTACATGAGGGCCTTTGAAAAAAAAAATCCTATTAAATTAAATTGGTTGGAACCAAACTAAACCAAGTTGGCAGTTTTTTGGTCTCTCAATTTTTTTGTTTGTTTCAGTTTGGAGTAGTTCTTACAGGGTCATTGTTTCATAATTAGCTTATCCATTTAAAATAATTTATAAACCCAATCAAACTAGATATATGTAAAGTAACAAATAATATTTTCGGTCATCCAATAATAGGAATGTTAGGCCTCTTACTCTAGACGGGAGGTTATTGTGGTTATTTGGTCTTATTGCTTGTGCACTGTATACTTTCTTTCGAAATTTTAGTGTGTTGACAATTCATTTATTTTAAGCTCTTTTTTGTTTTTTTTTTCTCAATATCTATGAAGAGAGTCACAAGTCAGGGCTGTTTTCTACCTGATGTTGGAGATGACAAGTCATTGGCCAATGTTATCGTCCTTATGAAATTCCTGGCTCAGCTTTAATAACTGAAAACCAAACTGAATAAAAAAGGGACCCAATTCATCAGATTGATTGCAAATTTTCGAAAATAGTTGTTGGTTGAGTCGTAAATATACTCTCGAACGGCTAATCCAAACTGCACCTTCAAGCTGTTTCCTACTAAATGAGGTCAGCTATATAATTTCCTTTATGCATTTGCTGTCTGTCCTGTACTCTGAACACCTCTATGCTAAATCCCAACAAATAAATTGACTGATCTGAATATAGAAAACGTAGATCTCAAGAAAATGGCCAGCATATCCCACACAAACTGTCAGCTATAGTGGAGTTTTTTGTAATATGTTTGTTCGTTTTGGAGAAGCGAAGAATCCAGTTAAAGTTTTGTGTTTGATTCGGTTCACTTTGAAAGGGCCAAGTCTTCGTATCCAACATTGTTGGTCTTTTCTTTATGCCATTTTTGTCTGGTATACTAAATTGTAGGTGTATATGATCTTAGGTGTGTATGCCATAAAGTGAAATGCTTAAGACTAATTTAGTTGCTTGATGTCTGGTAGTTGTTGTGACAAGTACTATTTCTTGCAGGGAAAGTGGTTGCAAAGTTCTGTGCCAACTATCTTCACCTGCAGGTCCTCAAGAATGAGGCGTATGCAGCAGGAGAAATAGGAACATCCCTTCAGAAAGCTTTTTTGCGGTGATTTCCTTCAGTCATGAATCTTCTGTTACTCTTGATTTTACTCTTTGGGAAAACCATTCGCATAAACATGTATTCATGATGATAAATTAGCTTTTAAGAAGTTTTGGTAGCCACTCAGTTTCTGTCAGAGTAAGGATTACTTGTCCCTGATGGTTTACTGTAATCATGAAGTGGAATAGAATCAAAGTGCATGTTGTATGCGCTTATCTCAGCAGGTGCTATTATTCTCTGGAAGTAAGATATTGTAAGTAGAGCCTGGCTGCTGAAACTCAAACTTCATCTCGGTTCTTAGCGCTTTAGATAAGTACTATAACACTGGAAAATCTATTTGAGATCGAAAACTCATTTACTTTTTATTCTAATAGTAGGAATTTTTGGAACGTCAATCATATCTAGCAGCTACTGACATGCTATCCTTTCTTCCCTGTTGCAAATGGTGTTATGTTGTTGCAGAATGGATGAAATGATGCGAGGTCAAAGGGGTTGGAGAGCATTAGCTGCTTTGGGAGATAAAATGAACAGATTTACAGGAATGATAGAGGGACTTATATGGTCTCCAAGGGGTGCAGATAGCAATGATAAGAATGATGATTGGGCTTTCGAGGAGGTATGTGTGAGAAGCAGTGGGATCAGTTGTTCTTGTTTTCTTTATTTGCCATTTGCATTAAATGTAATCTGTCACTATGATTTCTCATTGCATTCAGCAAAAAGGAACAGAATACAAATACAGTTTCTTCTTGTTCGGATGTGGTCAATATTACCCGTCATTTTTGTTTCCTTATTTATGTCTTGTCCTTGAGTAATTATACAGGGCCCTCATTCTGATTTTGCTGGACCTACTGCGGGCTGCACAGCCTGTGTTGCCGTTATCCAAAATAACAAACTGGTTGTTGCCAATGCTGGTGATTCTCGATGTGTCCTGTCTAGGAAGGGTCAGGTAATTTATGATGATTCAATCTCATGGACACTTTTGACTGCCATGTATTCATTTTTCCTTTGCTATTTGAGGACTATTATGTCCTCAATGTGATTGTCTAGGCCATTGTCGAGCTTTATACATGTGGAACATACACATGTACATATATAATGTAGAGACTGGCCTGAGCAACCGTATTAATTGTTCCTAGTTGGACTGTGCCTTGCATGTAACAGGCATACAATCTGTCTAGAGACCACAAACCTGATTTGGATGCTGAAAAGGAGAGGATTCTGAAAGCTGGAGGTTTTATACATGCTGGACGAGTAAATGGAAGCTTAAATCTTGCAAGGGCTATAGGTATCTGACCTTTTGTGCTTAGGTTTTTTTGGGATTTTAACCTTAATCAGATTGTCTTTGCATTCTTCTGCTTGATATTCAAAATGTATTTTCTGAACTTATATGCCATCGGTGCCAATGTTTCTAAAACCAGGCATGACCAGCCAGATCAATCGGTTGATCTTGGTAGGATTTCATATACTGGTTTGGACCATCAAATGCGGTACAAAAAACTGGACTAAACCTTTGTTGATCTGGTTTAGCTGGTTGAATTTAATAGGACCAGATTTGGTCGAAATTCGTAATGAGGGAAAAATTTATAAAATGCTATGGTGGAGAGTTGACCCAGGGACTGTTTTTCGACTACCTCAGTTAGCCCTTTGTAACTTAGCCACAAGCAATCTTTATAATAAATTTATTGCTATTTCATGCTCAAGGCATTATGTAGAATGTTTCCTTTGACTACTAACTGTGTGTTGGAAGCCTTCAACCACTTGGCAGCAGTAATTATGCTTGTACCAATGATAAGCTAGCGGGTCAACTAGTTTGAATGCATGAATCAATAGGTCTTCTCACTGTTTTATAAACAATGCTTCATACAAGGCCTTCTTTATTTTATGTAGAATCTCTAAGTACATATTTCTTTTGTATATCTGTTCTTTCAACAGTAATTGTTTTCACTTGCTTGCTGCAGGTGATGTGGAATTTAAGCAAAATAATTTTCTGCCGGCTGAAAAGCAAGCTGTAACTTCAAATCCAGATATAAATACTGTACGTATGTCCCTTATGTGGCTACTCTCTTTGGCTGCAAATTTTACAGAGTGATATGTAAACTGCCTTTTAGCTGTCATGTGTATTCTCCTCTTGCATGATGTATATTTGAGAGGGATTTTAGGGTAGGATGCTGAAATTCAAATAATCCGACTCACATCTGTTCGGGCACTTTTGTTGATGTTCTTGCTTTTTCGCTCATGCTTGTCTGTGCATCATTTAGACTATAAATAATTATGCATTTAACTTAAAAGCTTCTCGTTTCTCTTGCTCTTTCTATTTGTCTAACTACCCTTTTTAACTGTTCTATGATAGGTTGACCTTTGCAAGGATGATGATTTTATCGTGCTAGCATGTGATGGCATCTGGTATGCATCTCATGACGCTATGACGCTTATCAATTTCAATATGACAAATAAGAATTAACTTTAGTTTGATGCCAAAGGAAAGTTTGTGCCCCACCACTCGCAGTGGGATATAAATTAGAGCGAAAACAAGCATCTGCTGTGCGTGATACGCACCTGCGAGTCTTGTTTTCAAAGATCTTATTGCACCTCATTTCAAGAGTACCAGAAAGATGAGGTGTTATCCTACAGTTCTTAAATAGTTCTCTGACAATGTTGAATTCATAGTTGTAGCTTACTTGGCATCTTCCATATTCAACTTCTTAATAGAACTGTTCGAGAGGATATGTAGCCCGTTACTCTGTTTCGGAGTTTTGTTTTACCTTGTCTTGTAGATCTTATAGATAAGCAGCGTTTTTTCTTCCGTTTTGACATATTGAGTATAATCCTATGTTATGCATGGAGATTCGTTTGTGTGTGGCAACTATTATTTTATGCTCTCTTTATGGAGTTTCCTTCTTGATTTTTCGACTTTAGCAGATATTTTACTGTAATCTATACAACATTTTTCTTAGACAGTGTTGTCCTGTCAATTTGTCTCACCTGTGGGCTTGTCCGAATGATGTTTTATTTGCAATCTGTGCTTTTTAGGGATTGCATGTCCAGCCAGCAGCTAGTAAATTTCGTGCATGAGCAGCTAATCTCTGTAAGTGGACCAGACCTTCTGGAATTCTGGTTTCTTAATTTGAGGGCCAGTGCAGAGTGACTTCTATTTTTAACCTCTTTACTAGGAAATAGTGACGAACTCAGATTTTGACTTTTTTATATCCCGAAACACTTGAAAGGAAATTGATGGTTGACATTGTTGTGCAGGAAACGAAGCTCTCTGCTGTGTGCGAAAGAGTTCTTGATCGTTGTTTAGCACCGTCTACTGCCAATGGTGAGGGCTGTGACAACATGACCATGATATTAGTGCAATTCAAGAAACCAACCCAAACAATTAAAGCGCCGATTGAAGAGCTATCTTTGCCTTCTGAGTCTGTTGGCGGTGCCCTGAATCCAGGGGATAACTAACTAAAACCAGAGGAAGTCGATTCGAAATAGTACTTGTGCGTAAGATTCTCGATTCCACTGATCATAAGGACATGATTTCCTGGAAATGTTCTGCTTAATCTGCCATTGTATATAAACTTGGCTTTTCACTAGTAATATATGATCAACCGATTGATGAATCCATGGCTGCTTGTGGCAATGCTTTAATAGGATCGTGAAGGATAAATCACACGCATAAATATTAAACTCTTTTCATAGCTAGGATAGATCTTGACAGTTGAATCTCTTTCTGGACGAAGGAATATACATTCTTCAAATCCAAATCAGAGCTGTCCCATTTTCTGGGAGCTCTGTGCTGATTTTCGAGACAAATCTAGTATGACTCCAAGATTACCCTTCTAGTGCGATCGACCATTTACCAAAGCCTCTCATCGACGGGTGCTAAGGGAAGGAAGTTAACGCCAGTGATGGTGAAACTATTGAAAGAGTAATTGTGTACTGTGGATGTCTTTTGGCCACCATGCTGTTCAAGAACGGACTCATCTGGAAGACTGGAGAGCAGCAATACGCCGCTGCCGGTCGACATGGCTGTGGGAACCGAAATCTTGGAGGTGATTACCAGAATGAAATGAATCGTGACGTACTTATGGGTGGAGACCCACTTCTAAATAGTCACCGTCCTATATGAGTATATGGCTATATCATTCTTTCCGGTTGGCCCTTATGAGGCTGTGAAGAGAAAATTGTGTCCTCCAGGCAAGGCCGATCCCATTTTAGAAAATAGTACCAAAAAGACTTCTGGACAATGGGAAAGAGACACCTGAACATCTAATTAATCGAAAATTGACTTTTAAAGACCAAGCTTGATTTCCCCCTCATGTGAGAAGGCTGAGAAATCAGGAATGACTCTCTCTCTCTCTCTCTCTCTCTCTCTCTCTCTCTCTCTCTCTCTCTCCACATCCACCTGATGCAGAATGGAAGCGGGTCAGCTACTGAGAGAGAAGTTTGGAATGATGGAATGGAAGGAAGACAGACAGCTAAGAGGAAATGAGAGTCAGACAGAAGGATTAAAGAGAGAATCAGAGAAGTCAAGGAAGACTCAAAATCAATGTATTCGACCACCGAAGACTAAATTAATTTTTTTTTTTATCGCAAAGCATGTTTTTTGAAGTTTATCGATAATAAAATTGAGTGCCATATAGAACATGTGACTTTTTTAGTATTCTTTCCGGGAGGAAAAAAGAAGAAGAATAAATATGAAAGTTTCGAAGAGTGTGGTCCACCGTGTAAACATGGCGATTGATTAACGGACTCAAGTATATTATACTTGGCAATAATCAAGTATAATTTTTCCTACTGTCAATCTCACGAGGCATTGCTGATATTAATAGAAACACAAAACGAACTAATTGAATCTAGGATAAACAAATAAAAACCAAGGAAACTACCCAAAAAAAATTGTCGCTTAATCTAATTTTACTTAATTTTCTAACCTAACGAAATAAACCGAATTGCCAAATGATTGGAGAAAGTTTCTGAGAACTTAAAGAGGAGAACACGGAAAATCATTTTTTGGCTCTCTCTTTAGCCCTATGTCTCTTATCCGTCGGAGGTCTTCTTCCATTAGCAGGTTTTTTTGGAAAACTCTATTTATTCTTGTGTAGATGATAGGCAGGCCTATACTTCTTGGTTTCAATAGGACTCCTCACGAGCGTTATTTCTATATACTATTATCTAAAAATAATCAAGTAATTAATGACCGGACGAAATCAAGAAATAACACACTCGATGTTCGCCATGCGGCCCACAAATTCTAGATGTTGAATTGGGTTTGGTCCGTCTGCGGCTTGGATACACCCCAGATGTTCCGGACGGCATTACATCGTATCTCCGGCAAGTTGCGGCAGCGGCAACTAGACCAGGTGGACGACTACGACGCCGCGAGCTTGAGGTCTGCAGATTCGGCCTGCAGAACAAGCTCATTTCCCAACGATGAGGGAGTCTGATTGCGTGCTCGCCAGAAGCTCGACATGCGTGGAGTAGAGATTGCGGGTGGCCTGGCCGTGATATGTTTGAAATTGAGCCGTGAAGTCTTGATGTTGCTACGATCTGAAGTTGATGATCGGAATGGACTAAGCGGAGCCTTCAGGCGTTGGTGTTCGGTGAGAAAATGGCGGGCCGCGAACTTCACTTCCCCGGTTTTCATGATCCAAATCCCAGTTCATCATCTGATTTTGGTTTTTCTCAAGCTCCAATCACACGGCTGAATTTGTCGCAATCGTGAGATCGAATGGTTGACAAAATTAGAATTACTTGAATTAGTATTTTTCAGGACTTTTACTCTGTTGGGAAGTAAAGAAGATTGCAGAAAGGGAAGGAAAACAGATCAGGGGTGATGTGTTCTTGGGTGGAACCGGTTCCACTCTAGAACCAGGAGTCGGACCGATCGATCCCGATTTGGTTATCGGGTTGGACTGTTGTTTCAGGTTTTTTGCAATTTATTTTTCTTTACTCTTTAAAAGAGAAAGAAAATGAAAAAAAAAAAGATCAATCCATCATATCTAGGTGGTCGGGTTTTGGACCTAAAAGCGAGAATTGGAATCGCTAAGAATTAGCCAGTTTGTTCTCATCCGGTCTAGTTCCCATGCAAACCCTTAAAATAGATAGCAAGAAAGGGGAGGAAAATTAGACAAAGAGAATTTGGAGAGAAGCTGAGAAGAACTCGAGAAGTAGAAAATTCAATGTGAATGTATCTAATCATAACAAACAAAATCAAAAGAGTTGCATAGCCAAAGACTCAAATTCTAATGAATAAGAGTTCCCTATGTAATTTATCAACATTTATCCGCACGATTCATATCATATATCACTCTTAATGGAGTGATAATACTGGTGAGATTCCACTCATGGCAGTATATCAGCAACATATATGTGTATCTGAAAAAGGCCTTTGGGGTGGGGGAGTACCTGTCACCTTGCTCTTCCCGCCACGAGCAAGACTAAAGCTGGAAACCGAGAGGCCGGTAGAAAAGCGCATGAGAATGGAAATTGATCTAACAATGCCAATATGCGCATGCCATTCACGCAATATGCTTCACTATGCAAAAGACTTTTGAGAGTATATTAGTTTTCATTGTATGTGCAGGAACAGTTTTGCTTTTGAAGTAACGCATGGAAGTTTCAGTCGACAGTTAAAAAAAGATCAAATAAATGGCCAGAATAATTTGATGGAGCTAACTAAAGATCGCACATACAGGAACCTCATTGCAAAGCTTGCTCTTGTACACTGAGCCAAAAGAATCATCTTTTGCCGGGGGAAAAAAGGAGAGTACTAGAGAATTGGAGCCTCTAGATCTTGCCACGTAACGTTCTTCTTGACCCCTCTGCTACTCTTCAAGGAGCTCTTATACTTAACTTGTCCCATCCGCCACTGCCGATCGACCTCTACCATGCCTTCTGCCAGCTTGTCTTCTTCAATTTCCCGTTCAAGCACGGGAAGTGAATGCTCAGAAGCAGCTTTCAAGGCACTATTTTTCCACGCGTCAATGCCTCTATCTTCAACACCTAGAACTTCCTTAGTTCGAGTACCGCGAGATTGTAGCTCCATCAAGTACTGATACCTTCCTCTCAGGAAACTATCAATAGGCAAAATATTAAGTCATCCGTGTCATTTGATTTCAGATGAATATAATACACATCGATGCTACACAAATTGAGTAGAAAGGAAGGAAGAAGGGACTCACTGAACTTCTTCCAATAGGGTTTGCTTCCTCTCCTTTGCTGCTTGCAAGTTCTTCATCTTGGAAACAAATTCCTGTCCATGAGTTAAAGAAAAAGGCCATTTGACCAAAATAGCGCTAAGATTTTATAGGATAACACGGTACCGCCAGTCAACGCAACACTAATTGACTCGAAAAGGGACCCTCACTCTCCACGAACTAATAGAAATCTTAAGCCACCCTCGAGCAACTGGTTGAACATATTGAAGTATCAATGAGAAAACACAATAGTCTAGCTAAGATTGCACGAACTCAGAGTCTTTGCTTTTCGTGAACCAAGGGACAACATCATCGTAACAAAGATCATAGTTCCAGGCGAATCGAAATTGTCAACTCGTTATACTCAGACTTCTCTTTAGAAATTCAAATTCGAATAGTAAGATCATTACAGTATTGAATTAAGCAAGAAAATAAAACAGACACATAAATCGAATGTCAATGGCAGGAACTGACCTTCTGCAAATCCAGATAGTCCTGTGACAGATACTCATGTCTACGCTCGGCCCTAACTTTGGCACTAGCCAGGATGGATTCGTGAGAATTCTCCAAAACCCTTTTCATATTTCCTCGTTTCATGAAAGAATTCCACCAAAGAGAGAGATAAAAAGTGAAAAAGATCTGAACTTTACGAGAGAGAGAGAGAGAGAGAGAGAGAGAGAGAGAGAGACGGCGAGAGTCTAGAAGAGTCGCAGTCGCGAACTAATGACGAAAAACAGAGTCCTTATAGGAACGACAATCCCGTAAACATAAAGAAGAAGAAAAAAAGGCCTAAAGCGCTCTACTTATGGGGATAAAAAAGAGGAAAAACGCATAATAAGGTAACCCAGATTGAACAGCGAACAGAGACGAAGAAATTAGAAAGAAAGAACGTAATTATATGGACGGAAAGAGTGTGTGTGTGTCTTGTTCGTCTGGGGAAGCAGAAGTTAACAAGCCGAAAAAGCCCACGAGCAAAGAACACGCAGCGACATGGGAGACGGGAAAAGGGAGGACGATGACGGCGACTTTGATGAAGAGGTTCTCTTCGGTGGCTCTCCATGTTTCCTTCTTTGTCCACCAGTTGAGCTACTTCTGATCGACGCAGATTCACGTCCAGACCAGCCATGAGAGAGAGAGAGAGAGAGAGAGAGAGAGAGAGAGAGAGAGGGTTTTGTATTTGAATATGGCGTGCGGCGTGAAATACGGGAGTTTCCTGATTGATAGGAGTTCTTGAAGCAGTACTGTCCTAATAGTCTTCCCCGATGTTTTGGAAGAAATTTCTTCAGCGCTTTCTTATTGTTCGAATCCTTTAATGGAAATCTCTAAAACTTTTCAGAAACCAAATCTATAAAGAATATATTTGCATAATATTTCTTAAATCACTTGTAAAGCTCAAAACAGATTTTTTTATATATAAAAAACACCAAAAGAATCCTGATTTTTTGCCCTATCACATACTCACAATTAGGGGTATGCATAGTCCAGGGCGGTCAGGTTCCTCCTCTGAACCGAGAACCCGACCGCGTAGTCCTAGACTGGACCAAGCTGGATCGATTTCTAGGAAATCTAATGGGACCGGTTGGGAATCTAGAAATTTCAAAAAAATTAGTTTCTTTACTTTTTTAAAAAGGCATTTTGATAGAGTTGGGTAAAGATTAAAACTAATTAAATTGATTTTGTTTTACTTTTTTTATATCGTTATTTCTACTAAAATATATAAAAAAAATTATTAATCTAGTCCGACCCTCTTAGGAACTAAGAACCGAACTACCCGAACACCGGTTCCAATTTTAGAAATCAAGGGCCGGACCAACACTTCTGGTCCGGTCCGATTCCCGATCGGTCCGGACAGTTTTCAATTTGGGCGGCTCAAATTGCTCATCCTTACTCAAAACTTAATTAGCCTCCTTTGTTTTTAAAAACAACATTTCTCTTAACAAAATTATATTGCTGTTTACGATCTCCAATCATGCCATCCCACTCCCCCCCCCCCCCCCCCTCCTTAACCTCCCAGCAAGCACTTACTCTTTTCGTCAGCCACCGAATCCGCCGCTGGTATCGCCATCACAATAGTGGGCACGACAATGGCCGATGGCAGCAACTGGGAATGGGGCTCAAAGTTTACATTTTGGGTTTAGTTTTGGGGGGTTTGGGCATGGTAGGAAATTTAGGATTTGGGCAGAGCATTTTTCAGAAAACCAAATGTCGCTCATGTACATAACCAATGATGTGAAAATGCAAACTTATCTCCAATGACAAAGCTCAATAGTTAATTGGTGTTTTCGAAAGCAGAGGAGGGTAAGTGGTAAAGAGATGAAATGTACGAACGATTATTAGTATTTTTCCTTTTTTTTTTCATTTCCAAATATCTACAAAAGGGATGCAATTTGCTTATAAAAAAAGAAAACCCGAATAATATTGACCTGCCTCCCTAAATTGTGTTAACATTAGTAATGTCCAAAGTGCAATCTTCTTCAACAAGGTTGTTGGCTCGGTAATAGAAAAAGCTTATTGTCTTTCACGATGTCGTAAGTCGAATTCAAATCGTGAACAAATATTTGGACAACTCATGCTGCATTGTTTAGTTGCAACATACATTATCTAAAGATACTTACTGCCTACTAGGGTAACAACCCAGCCTATTTCTCATGGGCCTAGCCCTCAAGAAGAGTATTGAAAGTAACCATAAAAGGTGGATATCATGTGTGAATGAATATTGATTAGAATCAGTCAGTAGGGCCCCTCCCAGCCAATAATGAATTTGAAATTTTACAATCTCCAATCAAAGAGCTGGCATCCTCGTCAGGATTCGAATCACCTATAGTAACTGTAGGTGACATGATCTTGGAAGCCGTCCGATTTCAGATCGAATGGCCCCCATTAATAGGGGAGGTTGTTGTTTTTATTTTTTTTTAAAGCACAACCGTCCAATCTGAATCAGACGACTGTGCTCTCCATCATGTCACCTGCAGTTACTACAGGTGATCCATTTCCTCCTCATTGATATTGGTCTTATCCCCAAGCAATACTTCCTAATTTGGTGTGTGGTTTGGTTCATTTTTACCTCCTCTGTTATTCCAGAAGTTTGCCAAGAGCCAAAAAAATTTCGAGCCATTTTGTCTCGATAATGATCCCGTCCTCTTCAAATCAGTTTGTGGGCATAGTTTGTCTATAAACTGCACATCTACTAAATGGGGTCCATCTCTAATACTATCTATGACGATTCGATCCATTTTCACGTATTTATTGAACCTAGCTATAACTTTTCATTGAAATTTGACACTTACTTATTTGCAAATGTTCATTAGAATATTTAAGTATAAAATCACTCTTCATTAAATGGATTAAGCTTGTAAAACAATTGGCAGTAGTTTA
Organism: Melaleuca alternifolia; assembly: GCA_019926035.1. NCBI lineage: Eukaryota > Viridiplantae > Streptophyta > Magnoliopsida > Myrtales > Myrtaceae > Melaleuca > Melaleuca alternifolia. The sequence continues at coordinate 3,142,382 of JAGKPW010002540.1, read as the reverse complement.
AAAAATCTTATATGCATTAAAGCAGGCTTGAAAAGATCTTTCCCAATTATATATTTTCATGATTTATGTTTATACCAAAGTTTAGCTTATTCATAAAGGAGAGTATTATAATACTTAAATATTAAATCACATCTTCATCTAATGAGTTAAGACTTTTAGAGTAGTTGGTAGTGATCCGACAAATCTCACAATTCATAAACAAAATTTAGGCTTCCAAATTAAAATGGAAAAATAATACTCTACACATCTGTATGTGATCATATACATGTGAGCTTATATTTGTACTTCCAAAATCACAAATTATTGGAGAAAATGCCAAAATACCCTAAAAAATATATGCATATAGGGTTCCTTATGCATTTTCATATTTTTAAAAGTATCAGACATGTAATATAAATTGACCACATTGTACAACACTTTTCTATGAACACAGTGCTACCAAGCATGCTTTAATAAGAGCCGTTGGCAACATGTGAGACACATGCTTGGTATGTCTAACGCTTGGAAAACAAGTCCGATTGATTTGGTTTGGTATGTAGAGAACTCGGTCTAGACACTTGGATTGGTTTAGTCAATGGACAGATCATGATCAATGCTTCGAACCAGTGTCTAATCAAGTTGCGATCAAACTGCCTTTGACCCAGAGCTAAAGTCATGATGACGTCACCTAAGCCCCGCCACCACCAGAGGTGGCACCAACGTCATGATGACATGATCCTAGGCAATGGCCACCCCATGCGTGGGCGCGTGTGGCGCCGCTCGATAGCACGCGGCACAATCTTTTGTGGCATATGCTATGTGTGAGAGGTCATTTGGCCTCCTCTGGTATCGCGCCACCCCTCAAATGCTCGTATCAACAAGCACGACCCATTGACGTATTCAACATCAACTTTCATTGGATAAAATTATGAGATAATGGCAAAACAAAACGTTCAAAATCTGAACTATGGCGGCTCTAATACCACTTTTTGGCTACAACAACAACTTTCCCTATGATCGTTACAACTAGGATTTAAAACAGTATAGTAGAGAAGAATTGATTTAATTACTTGATTTAGAATTCATTGTTCTCGATACGGAATAGCAACAATCCACAGCTCAAACATTTCTCCTTTATTACCCACCAGATCACTAGATCAATGAGATTGCCCTCACGATACTCATTAACTTAAGCGCTCTTTATGTGAGATAATTGTGGAATCTGTGTTAGATGAGGGACTTGAGCACTATTTATAGAGTTTTCTACCCAAGCCTAGGTAAACTCGATCCACACTAGTTAGGTCCATAATAGACTGATTAAGAATCTTATATCTAACCTTATTAGACTAATCCCGTAAGACGGTTAATTACAACTCAATTAATTTAACCTACATTAGAAAAACTCTTAAATGTCCTTCAACAACTCATCTTGTTCTTTTTGTTTATCTACTTTCATGTCTACTTTTCATAAGATTTATTCAATTAGTTTTTGTTTCTGTCTCCCTAGAAACAATTGAATTTTGTAGATTTATGCTTGTCCAAGTGTATGGATTAGCATCATAAAGTGCAATAAAGAAAGAATTTACGGGTACATTTGTTTCATTGAAAACCTTGTCATAAAAAGAAAACATTTTTCATGAAAACCATTTTGAAGGAAAATGGTTAATTTCAATTTGTTTGGTGGTTTAGAGAAAGCAAATTCCTTCATACTAGAAGATGAAATTGTTTTCCTAATTTTGTTGTTTTTAGTCCATTGAAAATGTCTTTTATATATCGACTAGTTTCCTTTTATTCAAATTAGAATGCAATTTATTTGTGCAGATGGCTGCATAAATGAGATCAGAAGCAAATGAGTGCATTATGAAGCTTAGAGAAATGTTCAAAACGCTGGAAGGTTTAGAGATATCCCGAGAAAACATGGGCTTGACACACTACTCTAATTGAACGAGAGATGACTAAGTGATTCCAGAAGACCTTGCCCTAGGATTTTTTCTCTTACGTGATTGGGTTCTGAAGGAATTAAGGGCCGCCTAAGGCTATGTGCCCAAGGCCAAGCTCAAGATGGGCCAAGCCCAATATGGGCTCATAAATGGTTATTATATGAAGAAAAATCGTTTTCTTCAAATGGGAGTTACAGAAAGAACGAACGTTGTTCTCTTCTTCTTCCTCTCTAGAGTGAATCGTGGTTTCTCTCTCTCTCTCTCTCTCTCTCTCTCTCTCTCTCCATGGATGAACTCGGAACTCTCAGACTGCAAAGGGGCATTTTTGTAGCTATCAAGATATGTCCGTCTATGTAATGTGCCTTTCGATCGGTGATATAACCGATCCTGGTTATGTTTTCCGCTGCATTCGTAATCGGAATTTCGTTGATTTTCAAGAATTTTAGTAATCCGAAACCCAACATTGGTATCAGAGTCAACAATGTTGTTTCTCGATCAAAGGTTGATTGTGGCTGTCAAGATTAGAACCGGATTATTCTTGGTTTTGCTTTTTCTCAAAGATACTGTTCATGGACAATATCTTTTATTTCACTAAATGAAATCATGACTTGATAGCATGGTTAGAAAGTACTCTTCCATACGAATGTTTTTAGTGGTGGTCAGCCCCGAGAGGCCACTGGATGAGGTTGCACGTGCCCCACGCGCCACGGCGGTGTCGGAATAAGGGTAGCAACTATTTTTCATATTTTTGAAAATATTTATACGAAATACATGGTATTTAAGTATACCAACAGGACAGGCTCGTCTATACAAGCGTTTTGATAGGTGGCTTGTCACGAGCGGAGTCTGGGAAGGCGGCGCGTGGGGCCCACGCACCGTTGGCGTCATCACGCGCGACACCCACGTGCCAAAGGGCCAAGGCCTTGACATGGGCTCACGGTCCACGCCTCAACTCAGGCCCATTGGCTAGCAAAGGTGCTAACGTCAGCCTAGGCCTAAGGCTAGTGGGCTCAAGACCCGCGAACTCACCTCGCGTCAACGACATGCAAAACTTTTACCCACTATATGTTTAATTGTTAACCCGGTTTGACCCACGACCCGGTTGACTCGTTTACCGCGACTGTTGACCGTTGACTTCCGTTGACCAAAAATAAAAAATACTTTTTTATAAAAATCATTTTGGTCGACATTAAAGATTTTGTAATTTTTTAATTTTACATGTGTTGCAATAAAAATGTCATATAGTTTCCGTATGGATAACTATTTGTAGCCGCATGAGCATGAGGAAATATTAAGGTTTTTGGTTATGAGCTAAATGATTATTGTTAGCGATAACGATGATCTAAAGGTTGCTCATTTGGTCAATGTGCATTAAGATGATATAAGATATGTCTAGTATGGCTATGCGATACCAATTTGAGAAGGTCAAAATATTCACGGTCTATAACAAGCTTCGAGAAGCTTTGGTCATGGGGTTCTATTAGGTTGAGGCAAGAGATGATTAGTATTTGGCATAGAATAAGTATGCCTTGGAGGAATTTTAAAGGGATTCCGCTTGTCTTTCTTGGGTTATGTGCCAAAGAATGATGTTTAGCTTTTCTCGAGTTTTATAATTCTTACATTTGTTTAGCTTATAGTACGTGATTTCGTTCATGTTACTTTATGAATATTTGTTTTGAAAATATAATTATTATTGTTCCATTTTTATGATGTATATATATCTTCAAGTAAATAAGATTTTCTAAGTGAAAATCATTGTTATTATTCATTGTTATTTTTTTAGGGGGGCAATGATAGTGGGAGGTTCTAAAAGTTTTAGTAACTTCAAGAAGAGAACCTAGTTTTCATTAAATGATTGTGTTAATAGTGATTTCAAGTTGAGATTTTGGATGATGATTGGGAACATAGTGTAAACTTTTGATTTTGAAACTCAAAGTGAAATCATTTGATAACATAGTTAGTTATGAGAAAGAGATGCATAAATGATAGACAATTTTGATTCGTGCATATGTGCCTAATATGTTTAGATACAATGGCATCAACAACTAATGGAATAGTCGCAGATTAGAACAAAGTAGAGAAATTTAACGGTAAGAGTTAGATAAGATATGTCTAATGCAAATCCAATATGTGCTAAAACAGCAAGATGTTCTTCAAGTTTTCAACCTGGTTATGACCAAGCCTGAAGATGGAAGCACTGCTCGATACAAAGATGATGAACTCTCTTGCTCGCATCACGTTGCTGAGCAGCATGGAAAATGATGTCATGCGAGAGTTCAGGTACTTTGAATATATCAAAGAAAAGGGGAGAAGAACACCATAAGTGCCAAAAGTTGTGCACGGTGCTCACTTCAGTGCCAAAAGTTTCAAAACGCTCATTTCAGTGCCAATTCCGAAAAACATTATCTTTTAAGTGCCAACGGCGAGAATTCCAGCCAAAAATTGAGGTGGCTTTTATATTTATTAGTATTATCTGATGTGGTAATTGTTTGGCCAAAATAAGAATTCACGTAGGAAATAATTATTTTCTTTTTTGTTTTTTCAAAAACAAAATAGTTGGCCGGCGAGCTCCGGCGGCTGGCGGAGCTCATCGGCGGCCGGCCAGGGCTCGCCGCCCTCTGGCCGCGAGGGCGAGCCCCGGCGAGGCCAGCCCCACTCAGATCTGGGCAGGGTTGGCCTCGCGTAGGCCTCGCCGGCGAGGGCGAACTCGCCCCCGCCGGCCTCGCTTGAAGCCGGCGCCCAAGCCTCACCGGCTTCAAGCGAGGCTGGCGGGGGCGAGTTCGCCCTCGCCGGCGAGGCCTGCGCAAGGCTAGCGCCGCCCAGATCTGGGTGAGGCCGGCCTTGCCTGGGCCTCGCCTGTCGCATGTGAGGTCGCTGCCGGCCTGGCCTGCAGCCGGCGAAGATCGGGCGAGGCCAGCCCCACCCAGATCGGGCGAGGCAACCTCGCCCAAGATCGCCCTCGCAGGCCAGAGGGCGGCGAGCCCTAGCCTGCTGCCGGCAACGGCCGCCGCCCACCAGCGTTGGGGCGGCGGCCACAGGGAGGGCTCCACTTTTTTTCTTTTTTCTTATCTTTTTTGGTTTTTGATTTAGGGTTCTTATTTTTGTGAAAGTTGACTATACTATGTCGTTTTGATGTTTATATGCTGACTGTGCCTCTGGCGAGCCACATTGGACTTGGAAATTAATAAACAAAACGGCCACATGAGATTTCCGGCAGGTATATCGAAGTTGGCATTGAAATTTTCGATTTTTTGAAAAAGTAGAACTGAAATGAGCGTTTTGAAACTTTTGGCACTGAAGTGAGCGCCGTTTACAACTTTTGGTACTTCTGGCATTCTTCTCCCCAAAGAAAAGTGAGAAGCAATGGTTGAAGAAAAAAAATGGTCATATTTGGGTAACCAAGTTCAGATAGCTCACTATCATTTTTGACACGTAGAAAAAGGCTTCATGGTTAGTCCGTGAAATAATACCTAAAAAAAAAAAGGTGTCACATGATTAAAGAGCTAAAGAGTACTAGCCACGTTCTCACTTACGAGCAGTATGTGCAAGCGGTGATCCGTAATAGCCTCAAGGTTGGGAGCACATGAAGTTGCACCTGACTCACAAGGATAACATCTGAATCTTAAAGGATAGAGTGCGCCATTATCTAGAGGAAGACTGCCTCCTAACTAATAAGCTACCAATAGATTTGTACTATGCCAGCACTAGCTCGCAATGGGCTTTAAGCTCTTAAAGCAAGCACCCTGATTCGTTCAGAATGAAGGAGAGGCAATAGAACAAGCTCTTTAGGGAAGAAGCAGAACATCGACTAATGTGAAAGGGGAAAGCGTTCTCTTAAACAAAATAGGCATTATTCCAAGTGGAAGCAATGTGAGTAGTGGGGAATTAGTTTCTCACTGGTCTCAATTGCAACCACTTGTTAAGACGATGCCACAGTCATCTAATCCGAGTGGGAGCGATACTATGTTGAAGGGATCAGTCCCCAATATGACAAAGTAAAAGCATTCCCCGTCTAATGTACATTATATTGTTTACAAGACCTTAGATATGTTCTGCAATTGGAGTGGTAAGTTGATACCAATACGAATCAAGGTTAAGCACTTTGGATAACAGTTAACAAGAATATTAAGATATCTGAAAAGAAACTGCTGATTATGTGCTGAGTTACCAAGGCCAGCATATGTAGCTTGAGGGCTATTTAGATGATTATTGAGGAGGAGATTCAAATGAAAGGCAATCTACCTCTAAAATTCGTTTTCACGCTAAATAATAGCGTCATATGTTGGAGCAGTAAGTAACAAACTTGTATAGCCTTGTCCACGATGAATGCTAAGTCTGTGTTATGTCAGCAGTTGTACAAGAGAGTGTTTGTCTTAAGAGATCAATGAATCGTTTAGGTGTTGTTAAGAATGCCACAAAGTATATGTTACTTAGCAGCGATGGCCAAGCAGCAATAGCATGCACCAAAGATCCAAGGGACTATGTCAATACCAAACACATGGATATCAAGCATAACCTTATCGAGGATATGGTTGCACGAAAAGATGTGAACTTGCAGTATATATACATAAGATGATAGAAGTTCCTATGACGAAGCCGATGTCTAGAGGTGTTCTTAGCAATCATGTGAAATCTCTAGGATTGTGTGAAGGCTGATATACTCAATATTGAAATTTTCCCAAATGTTCACTAGGTATGCATGTGAGTTTGATTTGACACTCATGCATCTCAATGCTCAATGCATTATGTTTAAAGAAATATGTCCGACAGATATGAGATTAGCCTACTCACACGGGTAATCGCATCCATTTGCTAGGTGCTAAATGGAGATGAGACAATTTTAAGCTTATTATCTAGGTGATAATCGAGAACTCAAGCTTGAAATATAGATTTCGCCTTAACTGAGTGTTAAGTTGAGGATATATGATTTATTATGTTCGAAAGTAAAATAACCCATATATTTTACTTTATTTGTCTTAAAAGCTAGATGTGAGTTCTGAGAAATGATTTGAATAGAGTAGAATTATGAACTCAAGTTAGACATTGTGTATGTTTGAACTATCATTTGTACAGTATTGAAGATTAGACATACTCTCCTTGGGGAAAGGAGAAAATACTATGATACGCATTTCATATTGCGTATGCTAAAGAAACCAAAAAGAGTGGGCAAAGTTTTGATCTCGACTTTTATTGCCATGTGAGACTCTTGAGGATATAAGTTCCTCATTAAGTACCCTCATGACTCTTCTTTATTCTCAAAGTTTATATTCGATGTATGCCATCTTAGAGTATTGCCAATGACCATGAGTGATTCGATCAAATGGGACATTTCTAGAAAAGCGAATTGAACTGAGATGGAGAGGTTTAAAGAAAGAGGAAGATCAATTTGATTGTGATGCCACATTTTAAATTTTGTGTTCACAGGTCGACCAATTATGGTGATTGAGTATTATCATAGTTGTGAATACAAATTCAATTATACGTATAGAGATCAAGATAAATGATGATGCGGCTAATTGATCGAGGGCACTGCATACTATATCTACACAATGCCCAAATTTCTGAGTGGTTGTATACTCCCAACGGATGTATGGCAATCGAGCTCTCTAAGTATGCCTAGTCTCACGAATTATTTGCAAATATGAACTTTGCGAATAAGAGAAAACGAGAATCTTGTTTAGCCCATCGTGTGCGAGTGGGAGATAAAGGAATTAAGGACCGCCTAAAATGGGCTATGTGCCCAGGGCCAAGCTCAAGATGGGCCAAGCCCAACACTTGCTCATAAATGATTATTATGAGGGTGGTTATTATATGAAGAAAAACCGTTTTCTTCAAATGTGAGTTACAGAAAGAACAGACGTTGTTCTCTTCTTCTTCCTCTCAAGAGCGAACCGTGATTCCCTCTCTCTCTCTCTCTCTCTCTCTCTCTCTCTCCATGGATGAACTTGGAACTCTCAAACCGTAAAGGGGCATTTAATCTGTGGCTATCAAGGGATGTCCGTCTATGTGATGTGCCTTTCGATCAGTGATACAACGAATCCTAGGTATGTTTTCCGCTGCGTTCGTAATCGAGATTCGTTTCCGGTTTTCGAGGATTTTAGTAATCCAAAACCCAACAGGTTCACTAGTGATACTTTCTCCAAGCTGGTGCTTGTTGGCGAACGCTTTGAAAACTGGTTTCTTGACCAGAAATTTGCATAGATCGAAAAGAAAAGGAGTGAGTCTTTTTAAGGAGTATGCTCAAGGTGGCATGAATTGGCGATAAAAATATGTCCCGCTTTAACTGAACGAGAGATGATCGAACGGTTTCTAAATCCTTGCCCCGAGATTTCCGCTCATACATGATTGTTTTCACCGGTTATACTATCTCCAAGCTGATGCCTGTTTGCGAACGCGTTGAAAACCATATTCGTGAGCGGAAATTATGCATAGCAAGATGGTTTTTTGAAAAAAGAACCAAGACAAGGGGCAGGCCGTCGTGGTAAACATTACGTCGAAGAGGTCGAGCACCACAAGTGTGTAATTGGCCATTCAATTGAGGATTGCCTATCCACTTTGAAGTCCAAGATCCACAACTTAATAGATGCCAAGGCATTGTCGTTCAAGACATGAGGGGGAGCAGCCTAACCCATTGGGCAGCTGAATCCGTTACTCGACATGCAAGCACAAGCTATGGCGTGATGAAGAAGAGTGTCGTGAAGTTTCATGGTCCTTTCTTTGTTTCTGTTTTTGAGTGTTTATCTTTTCACAAGTAATGCACATAAAGATATACTAGGAAAATGGTACAAACAGTCTAAAACCTATTACGTATTTGCCAATTCAATCATAAACTTTTAAGTTTTGCCAATTCAGTAATAAACTTTTTAAATCTTTACCAATTAAGTCCTTCTGGCAAACTTATCTCAGGCATATAAGTATTTTCCGGACATCTACACAAACATTTTCCGAAACAAATTTGCCGAAATGACTGAATTGGCAAGATTTTAAAAGGTTTAGGACTTAATTGATAAAAGTGCAATAGGTTTACGACTTTTTGAACAATTATCCCAAGATATACTTAACTAACCTTGTGATGATACATCTATTAAGTTTAGTGTTTAAATTATTTTAAAAATGATTTCGATGAAACATGCACGTTCATATTTCGCCCCACAAGCGACCTGCCGCCATGTACCTCAGTACGACAAGATCATGTTCGTTCTAAGCTTAATCATTCAGTATTGTCGATCCTAACAAGCATCGTTTTATCCCCAAGTCTGCAATAGCATGGATCTTTTCATCGCCAAGGGGTAAGGATAGGGTAAGGATAGTATTCTCTTCTCATAAAAATAATAAAGAAAATATAATAATAAAAGAAAAATAAGGGAAAAAGTATTTAATGTCTCATTAGCACAATTCAAGGAGTTCAGATTCTTTTGGAAAATTTGAGTTTGGCCTTACACTTTTACATGCCAAATTGTGCGAACAGCTTTCACCAAGTTCGAACATCGAATGACACGATGAGAATGTTCTCCTTAGGACTCTCTAATGAGTGATTTTTCCTATTTGCGGAAATTTCATTTAACCAGTAATACCGCGATTTCTGGAAATTCCCAAAAAAAGATAATATGAACTCTGTTCGCAAATTCCGAAAATTCCATGAAACATAGAAGTCAACTGCTGTATCCAATGTGAAACGGCATCGAAGTCCAATGGAGTGAAAGTTATCGCACTCTATAAGTCATCACAAGACCTGGATTTTAATGACCGACCTTTCTGTTACCAACATTGGCTCGATCCGAACAAGCTTTTCTTACCTAATCGGAAAAGAAGACCAGGGGTATTCCTCCCTTTTGATTAGAATAGGATTCCTCTTTAAAACATGAGTATTACTTGTTATCAAAAGAGAAAGCAGCTGATTCAAGAGCAATTGTATTCTCAACTTAAATTGAACACCGAAAGCTTCCAAGTGACCTTTGAAACGTTTCATGGTACCCAATTCACTATCTTGGTTCTCTCAATAAATGCAACAAAATCAGGTAATTGCAGTGTCCAAGGAAAGATAGCACAACCCTCACAACCATGTGAAGAGTTTAGATTGTGAACATTACTCGAACAGGTCCAAAATCAACAGGGAAGATGCCTGTTCACCATGTCGAACCCAAAATCTGGACGGTCATTCTCTTAGACCGTCCATTAGATTCGCGCATTGACATATCGTAGTGTTTTCGTCTTGGTCCACATCCTGGGTTTCGGCAAAATCGCTGAGAATTGGCTGGCTTGGAGAGAACGGAAACTTACTTCAAGTACTGAATTTGAGACTTCTAACGCTTGAAACTCGGAACAAAAATGTTAAAAGGAAAATTCATCAGGCATCCATAGAGTTCTCCAATGGAGGACCAACACCTCCGGTTTCGACCTTTCCTTCTCTCCTCTCTCGGTCTCTCCGGCAGTGGTGGACGTAAACAGAGTTTCGGATGAGGGAACGGGTCACGCCTATGTAGATGAGAAAAACATGAGCTGATATAGATTAGGTTCAATTGGCCAGTGGCTTGTCAGGATTTCAAAAGACCCAACAACGAAATCTGGTATGCAATCCATTTTTGAATGAGTGAAGATGAAAGAGGGTAATGAGAGAACACTTCAGAGCCCTAGTCACAATCGAAGAAGAAATGCAAAACCAGTCTAGCCATCTTCCTGCAGCAGAACCTGTGTTGGAATCATCTCCGCATGTTGGACGTGGATCAACCGGACAGGCTGCTTTTGGAACAATCAGGCAAAGCTTTCTGAGTTACGATGAGCAACTCACTCCAATTCATTGAACGGCACTCAACCAGTCCTCACTCAACTGTAGGTGCTCAAGTACAAAAGTGATCTGAAAGCTTTGAACAGAACTAAAAAGTTATAGGAGCCACGGCCACCCGAGACACTCATGTACCATAGTATAAAGTATGCAGTCCGATAGCATAGTCAACTGCAACAGATTTAAATAGATAATGGCATCATAGTCAGAGATATGCATTTTTTTTTCCTTTTGCAAAGAATTAGATAAATCAATAACACCAGATGCACCAAAAACAAAGTTAGCCTCCTCTCTCCCATCACTAGTAACCCACATAGACCCATCTCTGTAAGCTATCCTCTCCCAGTACGACAGGAGACAAATACTTTCTAGCTGAAAATAACAATTCATATGATACATTTGTTATTGCTGTACAAATGTTAATTACAAGGTGTCATCCCAACATAGCAGCTCACCAAGAATCAACCAGGTTAGATACCGTCTAGAGAAGAGTTTGATCAGATAATTACCAAAGCACTTCCTAGATGAGGCTATCATTCAAGTGATTTAATTCGAAAATGGCTACAGAAGGAAAACATTTGATGCTGATAGAAGCTCCAAAAATAATGTGGCCACCAAACACTATGGTACATAATTTGCATTATGGACGAGTCCACCATCCAGGAATTCCACAGTGATAACCTCAACAACAGCAGCCTGCTTTCCGTGTTCCGAGCTCCATTACTGTTGATTCTGAAGTATGTACAACATGTTAATCACAACCCACACAAATGCCGAAACGTACTTGGCCCATCATGGCACACCATTCATGCATTCTACTTATGCAGTTTCAATTGTAAGCAAACATCCAGTCTGTCGTAGCTCCAATTGGTGACCTCAGTCAGAACATATCTAGTTGAATGCTCAACTATTTATTATCCACATAAAATCCTTACCAGAGGCATGCCAAAGTGCTTCAATGCATCTTGAGATACCAAACAATGTTTTGCAAAGAGGTAGAATCCTAACTCTTTAACTCCAGAGAAGCATCTTGCACAGAATGCAAAGCATAAACAATAGCCATGTCCATCTGTCCAAGTCTTTTGCACTTTAACCTAAATAATCAACAATATTCATTCTGTAAGAATCCCCACATGGGCTTTGAAAATTAATTCATTTACCAAGATAAGCAAGTTAAAGTACATGACAGAAAATCTGCTCGACCAAGATATGAGAGTAGTACACATTTTGTAAACAAATCAACAAAAATTGTTATGCACATAAGACAAAACATCACTAGAGACTCAAGAAAGGAGAGTACCTAACTCATCTTCTTTATGGACATCTCCATAAGGAGTGACAGATTATAAAGCAGGGCCAAAAGCCAATAGTGATCAATTAGGGAGCTGTGCAAACGTTCCTGGGTTGGGGCTGCAGCCACTGACCATCATTTTCTTGTAGACTGCATATGCAGAATCCGGTTTTCCCGACAAACTGTATCCCCGAATAAGGGCATTATATGTGAAGACATTTGGTTTAAGGCCATTAAGGTGTATTTCATCATACATTTTCCCAGCTTGTTCCGGCATTCCAGCAATCCCTAGATTGAGTATCAAGGAGTTGTAAGTGTAGAGGTCCGGACGTATACCTTTATTCTGCATCTCTTCAAACAAAGACAGAGCTTCATTTATTCTATGCGATCTGCCAAGTCCATCAATTATAAGATTATAGGCAACCAAGTCAGGATCAAGGCCAGTTAGTTTCAGCTCATTAAAGTAGTGCAGAGCATCATCCACCCTGCCCACCATACAGAGGCAATCCACAAAGATGGTGTATGACCTCAAATCAGGTCTTATTCCCTCCTTGACCATTTTTCTAAAAAGAAGAGATGCATTTTCCACATCTCCCATCTTACCATACCCATTAATCAGTATGTTGTATATCGCACAATTAGGCCTACAACCATAGTCCCCCATCTCTTCAAAGATCTTCTTTGCTTCCTCTAGTCTTCCTGACTTCAAGAGACCATCTATGAGAGGGCCATATGTACAAGGAGTGGGTCTAAAATCTCCACTTACCAGATGGTAGTACAAATCCATGGCTTTATCCAAGTCATTAGACTTCACAAGACTGGAGATGATTATATTGTGAGTCACAGTGTTAGGTTTGCAGCCTTTCCGGTGCATCTCCTCATACAATAAAAAAAGTTCCTTGAGTTTCCAAGACTTTCCAAGGGTGTCGAGTAGAAGGTTGTATGTAAAAATATCTGGTGCACAACCTGCAGTCTTCATATAATTGAACACATCCCATGCCTTTTCGATGCGATGAATGTCAAGAAGCCCATTAATCAAAGAATTGTATGTTTCTACTGTTAAAACTACCCCCAGGTTTTTAGTAAATTTTTCACATATGGCATATGCGTGAAGGGCTTTCTTATGCTTACAGATCATTCTGACCAGAGGTATCAACACAGAGTCATCTCGGCATAACCCATTACACACTAACTCTTCAGCAAAGACAACTGCTTTGGATATGCCTGCTTCACTCAACACACCTGACATTAAATCTTGCCAAAAGGCCCCATCAACACAGACCCTTTCCTGATTGACAAAAGTGTGTGCAATCTTAACAGCATCCTTGACCCTGCCATCTTTCACAATGCCAGGAAGGAGGGTGCATATAGTTACATGGTCAGGATAGAGGGATTTCTGCATCTGAAAAAAGAACCAGAATGCACGATGGACACTGTTGATCTTAATTAAACCAAAGATGATAGTGTTGTAAGTCAAAGCATCAGGACAACATCCCACCTCTGCCATATTGTACATCATATCAATGGCCAAATCCACCTCATCGTTCTTGCAAAGGCAATCAAACAGTGTGTTAAACGTTATTGTGTTTGGTGAGCACCCCTTCCTGGTCATACTTTCAAAAAGTTTAAGGACCTTCTGCACTTGACCATCTTTCCCCAAACCAGAAAGCAATGTGTTGTATGTCACAGTGGTAGGGACTAGCCTCATGATGGTCATCCTATGAAACATTTTCCATGCCTCATCTCGCCGACCGTCCTTGTAAAGTGCATCAATTAAACAGTTGATGTTGACCACATCTGGTTCACTACCACTCTCCATCATCTCTAATAGCAACTTAACGGCTTCATCCACTTGCCCCACCTTAATATAGCACTTCATCATCATGTTATAGGTTATAGAATCTGGGGCAAGTCCACTGTGTCTGAGACTGTAAAAGATTTCTTTTGCTTCACCAATTTTTCCAACTTCTGCAAGACTATATAAAGATACATTAACTGCAACAAGATTGGGGATGATGCCACTTTCTTTCATATTATCAAATGTCTCGAGAGCACTTCTAGAATCTCCTTTTTTCCCATAGTAATCAATGAAAAGGACGTACGTATAAGCAGTTGGCTTTACACCCAAAGACTCCATACTGCCAAAAATTTCTAATGCATCATTTGTTCTATCTACACAGAGGAGGCCACGTATCAGTGTGTTATATGTATGCAGATTAGGCAAGATTCCTTGCTTCTTCATGACATCCAAAGTGGCAAATGCTTCATCCACATTGCCAGCTTTACAAAATGCATTAACGAGAATCGTATAAGTAACAATATCAGGATCGTAACCATCATCTTCCATTTCATTCCAGAATTGCCTCACTGATTCTAAGTCACCCCGGTCACTAAATTTGTCTAGCAAAGTAATGTAAGCTACTCTATCAGGCTTCTGGTTGCTATTTTTCATTTTGAAGAATAACTCTTTGGCATCATTGAGTTTTCCTGCATTACATAAAGCATCAATAAGCACAGTATAAGTAACAACATCAGGCCCACATCCCTCACTGTCCATTCGCTTCAGTATTTCACGTGCCTCATCAATTTTACCAGCCCTTCCCAATACTCTGATGCATATAGTAAAGGTGTATATATTTGGCTTCAGTCCCAGATTCTCCATCTCCTTCAAAAGAATCATGACCATTTCAGTGTTCCTTCTCTTTCCCAGAGCTACCATGATCGCAGAATAAGTCTTCATGCTAGGTTTCAGCCCTTCTGAAACCATCCTTCGATACACCTCCAGAGCTTCATTACAAAAACCAGACTGAAGCAGCAGGTGTATCAAGCCATTGTACGAATACGCATTCAAAAAAAATCCCGATTTTCTCATCTTTTCGAGTGCGTATGGCGCTTGCCGAATGCCGCCTCTTATATACAAACTCTTAAAGATAGTTAAGTAAGTGCTCAAATTCCGGTTAATTATTCGCTTTTGCATCGTATCAAACACAACAACCATGTCCCCCACTTTCCTATGAACCCTGAGGATCTCGAGCATGCAATTGCAAGTTTCAGTGGTATGAACGACCTGGCGGGGCAAGTCAGCGACCGAATTGAAGTATGTAAAAGCCTGCTCAGGGCTCGAACTCATCTTTAGAACATCAAGAACTTCTTCAGGACACAAGGACCCTTTTCGCCGCTCCTTCGCAAAATCCCCATCTTTCGAACAATTAATCACATACAAACCGAACCCGGCTCCTTTTTTACCGTTCCCATTCGATTTCCCAATAGACCAGCTCTTGGGAGCTCTCAAATTTCCAAGCACCGACGACTCCCCCGACCCATCAATCCTCCTCACAGGAAGTAAATTACAGTCGGACACAGCCGGGCCGAGACCAACACTCACAAAACAAGAAGCAAAAGGGCAGATTGTCAAAACAGCCATGGGATGAGGAGGAAGATAACAAGACCGGTGGCTATGTACAGCATACGAAATCAGAGCCGAGGCGCGTTTCTGCGCGACCCAAGTTGGAAGAACCGCTCGCTACAAAAGAAAGCACCGCAAGAACGCACATGGCATGCGAAGTCACGACATTCCACTCAGAGAGAGAGAGAGAGAGAGAGCTTGCTTATCTGGTATGGAATGCAAGAATTATCACAGTCGTCGACAAAGTGTCATCAGGAGCCTCTCTTCGTTCGTCGTCATCACCACACGGACTCGTACACCAGCAATGAGAGATTAGGGAGTGGTGGATATTTTCGAATTTGGAGCTTCGATACGGTCCACTGGTGGGGCTAGAGGCCATTTCCAGTCCTTAAATCATCAAAAATCAGTCATAGTATGCCTTTGGCACAACTCCAACACAATGAGATAAATATTTCATGAAAAGCCAGGTTTGACAAACAATTTGATAAAAATTCTTACTCCAAAGTACATTTTGCCCGGGCCAACGTTTCACGAGCCCAGGCAACAGGCCGCCGACACCAAGGTCTCGCAATCCCTCCGCATGTTGTGTAGTTCCAAGTGGTACAATCCCATATTTAAATTTAAATAATTTAATGAGAGTATAGTAAAATAAATAAATTACTAGGTCACACTGTCGGATCAATTCTCAATTTATAAAATCACAAATCTACCCACCCAAATCAATCTTTAAATCGATGACTCTAAAAATATATTCTACATCCTTAAAAATGGAACTTTTCCAATATTGAAAGGAAAATGAGAGCACTATATTTGATGTATTTGTAAAAATAAATATTTATATGATGGACGGTGCCATGCTAATTAACTATTGACTAGTCTTCCATTAAATTTTGTAGTCATTACTTTAATACATGAGACTATATTAACCGACTCAATTATTCTCGATTCTAAACCGAAAAGCTGGCGATTCTCAGAAAAATCACACAGAACTCATCGATGATGCATAACCCCTTTTTTTCTGGAGGCTCAAAGCTGCTTGTAATTACTCAACCAAGATAAACCTAAAATCTCAAACGCTGTCCCTGTTCTATTGCAAAATATTATGTGAAGTAAACGCCACCTTCTTTTTTTTATATCTTGGTAACAAGGGAGGAGTATGACATTATTACAGATCGACCATTTTAAACACCGAAGGGAAGAGATTCCTGCACCATCTCCTACAATGAGGAGCATAATTCCTGGCGGAGGAGACCGAAACAAAGTGATACTCCCCTTCATGGACAAGAGCCTGATTCGACAACAGGTCGGCACAAGGATTACGTTCCCGATACGAAACGGCGGATGTTCTCTGGACAAGCTGATCCATGCCCGGTTCGCGAGCTGGTGCTCGTTTGAGAAGTTCTGTCGCCTCAGCAAGAATCAGATTTAAAGGACGACTTTCCAATGAAATGGAGCAGAAGCTCTAGCTATAATCCTTTGTAGGTAGCCCAGACCTCCGGATAGAAGGCCTCCAGGAGTTGCAAGGTCATGGATTACCCTTCGAAGATCCATTGGCGTCGGTCATTTCGACTACTCCTGAACTTGAATAGAATTCAGCGTTCACCACATGACGCTTTCATTATGCCCTTATTGCCTTCTTCATTTGTCACAAAGAAACTTGGCTCGTGTTCGAGCAATAACTTTTAGGTTTAATGAAGTATTACACGTCGAGTTTCCATCTCCTATTGTTATTGGATATAAATTTCAGAAAATAACCCACAAGAGAAATTACATGAAGATCCTATTTCTTATTGGGTAACTCGAAAAGAAAAGAAAAAACAAGAAAGAGAAAGCATAATCTTCATGGCCGGTTTCCAAGATTCTCCACGACCCCACTCATGCATGCAAAACTCAGCAAAAGGCATCGCATGAGCTTTGTCGAGCTCCCCGTGCATGGTTTGGCCGACTCAGTATGTTTCTTTTATCCCACGGGCTTCTCCCGTGGCGCCACCGTCTATACACACTTTGTATCCCCCAAGGGAGGAGGAAAGGAAAGAAAAGAAAAGAAGATACAGCCTCACTGATAACTTTCACTTCGGTGGGTGAGCTTCCGCCGGTGTCGATGGAGGTGGAGGCGGCGGCCTCTTGGCGACGCGATCGGCTACTGCTGCCACATCGCGAGCTTTGTGCCTCCGGTCCGCATAGACCGCATAGAATCCGACAGCGGAGACGAGGAGCAAGCCGCCGATGAGCATGGTGGTAGCGTTGTACGGGAAGTTTTTGCCGCTTGGCCTCCTCCACGCATCGGTCGCGTCGTCCACCCTCACCTTGTGGGTGTCCGCCGCTCTTCTCCAGTAGTTCTCTCCGGCCATCTCTCTCTCTCTCTCTCTCTCTCTCTCTCTCTCAAGTTCGCGAACCTGTGTCGTTTCTGTTTCGATGTGAACCTTCTTCGTCGGAGAGCGAATTTATGAGCTCGACCTTCTGTATTCCACGCTCATCCGAATCTAGAGGGGGATCGGCGAATGCCCAGCGAAGTGGCACGTTGATGGAGCGGGGAGATGAGAGGACCATCGTTGAGGAACACGTGGCAATTGCCATGTGCCTAGCTGTCGGTCCATGATCATCCTTTTTCCAGAGCACCGGAGGTACGATGATGTTCCGAGTAAATCTCGTCAAATCTGGATTGTGTTGTTTGTGCGAACCGCCACGAGGCTATCCCTCCCATACTCCCACTAAAGTCAAAACCCTTGAAACCAAATCGAGGACTCAAGGAGTTGCAATACAAGAGTAAAAACGTGGACTGTTTGACTATTGAGGGTAAAATCTAGCTTTGAGGTGCAAAATTGCATGCGTAATTTTAGAAGATCTCAATCCTTTTAGCTTATATGGTAACTAACAGTGCTAAATAGAATTAACTCTTTTTGAATCAAGTCGGATTTCCTTGTTAGTACATAAAAATAGCTTTTTACACACGAAGAAAGGTGCAACCTCAACTCTAAGTTTGTTAGTTCCATGTCAAAATTAATTCACAATTCTCTTGTTTTTCCCCATTCACGAATTGCAATATCATCATATTTTCATGTCGTGTCGAGTCGAGTTCTCCAAATATATTATGAAGTGAAAATCTATACATACACGTATTTGTTAGGTATTGTGGGGATGACTGCGTAGAGATGTAAAAGAAAATGAGAAAAAGAGGAGATGATAAAGAAAGGACTTCTTCTCCTCTCCCGTGGACCATCTCCTCTGTCAAGCCCAACCAGGATTGTGTCATTCGGCCCGTGACCAACAGATGGTGCAACTTATTCCAGGAGCTGCACTTGCCGTCCCGTTGCCGACAGTACACCGGCAATGATGGCCGGCCGGACCATCCACCTCCCCTCTCGCCCAAACATCCAGTGTGTTCACCGCTCACGAACACTAATCTACATGGATGCCAGCAGTTTCTTGGCCTTTGATTAGCCTGTGCGATGCTTGGCGAGCTGAGAACATTAGACCGAGCCTTTCTTCTCGTTCCAAGAAATAGTCCGGCGAATAGCATCCTCTTATGAGATCGTACCATACCTAGCTTAATTGAGGTATCTAGTCCCTTAAGAAAGACACGTAGAACACTCTTGATCAATAACTGATTTTGTTTTGCCATTGTTCTTATCAAGAGAGTCACATCAACTCCTGATTAATTTATGTACGGAAGACCAATCCCGCATTTAGAGTTTTTTTTAAAGATATAAGGGTTATATCCTAAAACTCTTAACACAAATGCTCTAACGCTTCTCCGACAAACCAGTGGTTATCATTCCTTCTAAGTCACTCACTCTTCACCTGACATCATCAAGCCCTTATAAGGGTACATGAGTACATGACAATCCTTGTGAGATAGGGATGCTTCCTTGCAGGGAAGTCTCCTTTCAACCCATCACATTCTAAGTACGTTTGGTAGTAATTACTACCCAAAATATCAAATCCCACAAACATTTCAAAAGTTTTCAATGATTGACCAAAATTTAGTGTTTTGTTATTCTAAGGTCATCAATCCCCCTAAAGTTAGTAGAAAGGGAAACACGAGTAAAACTCGAAAATGCACGATTGAAGTGTGTATACATTGAGCTTGCAGAGAGAAATCTCTTGATTCAATGTTGTTTCTGAAAATTTAGTAACATAATAGTGTATACTGAACAAATCCTATCTTAGAAAAGTTGAAAACTAAGTCCCAAAGGAATATTTTAAAACAAATAACATCTCAAAAGAGTAATAATTTATTACCCAGAAACCCTATTCAAATTCTAAGACTGCGAATCATCACCCAGTCGGAAACTAAATCCACATTAAACTTCGATCTGATCAAGATTGCGTCCCGCGCCATCTCCCCTCTGTCGGAAAAAGCTAGGCCTCGGCTCCTTTCGATCTGCTAGAAACTAGGTCTGGTTTGCCGATTTCCCGGCATATGTGTGCAATGGAAGAATTCGTCTACAGCTAAAATGAATTCCCTAACGTTCAGATAAGAATAGCAATAAGGAACCGCGACACGAAATTCACCCAATTCTTTGAGACGACGGTAGTAGTGGCGATCTTCACCGTAATCTGAGAATTCAAATGATCGCAAGCAATCACGATCAGCTGGAAGAGGTCTACCGAGTGGTTGGCCACAGGTTCGATCCCCCCACCGCGCGGTGCTGCTTTGTTGTCCCTAATTCGGGTTTCTCTCTAGCTCTAGGACACCAAGTCGATTTGCAATCACGTCCGTCCGAAGACTGCTACATCCCAACGAGTTGCAGCTTCAGGTTCTACTTTGAAACGACGAGCAGCTATCCACAAACCCTATCCCCCTTGATCTTCGTCGACGTTATGGTCGTTAACACCATGAGTCTCAACTAGTAAACATGAACCCTTATAGTTCACAGAGATAATCTCTCAATATTAGTTTCTGAATTTTCATAAGCTGAATTTACAGGTGCCGAAAATGAAAAATTTGTAACTAAAAGCCCTTACAAAAAAAAATCAAACCGGGAAACTACTCGAGATAACTTAGGAAAATCTAAAACTACTATATGTAATCTCATATGATACAACGTAATTTGATAGTCAGTTAAAATCAAAGAAAATTATCCAGTACTTTAGTTTAATCCCTAAACTCAAACAAGTAAAGAAATAAAACACCAAACCCTAAAATTCTAAATCTATTAACTAAAGGATGTAAATCCAAACTTGACGTATCCCACATCAAGAACTATTATGGGGAATCTATAGAAATACCGGGACAATTGTCGAAAAAGTCATAAACCATGGTAAGATTTCAAAAGGTTTAAGACTGAATTGGCAAAAAAAAAAAAGGTTTACGACTGAATCGGTAAAGTTGCAAAAAGTTTAGGACTTTTTCGACAATTATGCCTGGAAATACCCATTTTACTCTAGGTCATAAGAAGGAATTACATTTTTGTCAATGAATTATGTTATACAAAAGAACTCACACCTAGTTAGTATTGCACCTGTACCCTAGAAGTCCGATTCTACTAAATCAATCGCATATAAAAATACCGAGGGAATCTCATTAAAAACACATTTGTTCCCTAACATTCTTTCACTGCGATTTGCTCTATATATCGTTGCATTCGAAGAACATTGCTTTTTTTGTAAAAAAATTCTCTTACTTTTCATTGGAACAAATGCTCTGCTTGCTGGCCCAGCTAGGAAATCAGATAAAGCAGCCATGCCCTGCAATTCACCATTCTCCGGCAAAAGTAAAAGAAGGTGGTCTCTCTCTCTCTCTCTCTCTCTCTCTCTCTCTCTCTCAATGCCAATCCCTACAGAGATGACACAAGACGTTTGCATGCACTCTAAATTGTGAATTTCGAAGTTAAACTGCTTAGTTGCTTTCAATGAAAGGCCCTTCACAATGGGGAATAGTTCGTGGGGGGCAAAACTTTCACAGCTCCCATATTCCTCTACATGCATGCATGCATGCACAGTGTCTGTGCTTTTGTTAATTTATACGTGTCGAAGAATCACAATGCAGGTAATAGAGACACTGCCCTCCAGACAAAAGAAGGACATAGAAAAGAGGAGTTGTCATGATCTCCGCCGTTGTAATCGTCGAGCCCCATAATGTTGCAGAAGATGAGGGCATCCGACGTGCAGATGGTCAAGTATATACTCGTAGTCGTACGTCTCGTGGCCTGAGGTAGGAATGGGAATTATTCAGCACTGGTTAGCAGCTAATCTAGGGTTTGGGCAGTACCAGACCTGAACTAAGAGTTGAGGTGGAGCCAAACACCCACTAGGATTTGGACAAAAGCTGCAAAAGATAGTGAAGGACTTTGCTTCGTATCCGGGTGGATAATTTGGCTATTCAGCTACCATGTTTATATGTATTGGGCAATGCAGCATTTAACAAAGTAGTCCTTAATCCAGGAAAGTATCTCGTGCTTCGGTCGAACTACAGAGTCACGTCCGCGTCATTTACTGTGCGAAAAATCAATATTTGTGAGCTCCATATTCGAAACAAGGAAAAGTTGGACATTGTGGGGGCATAGAACGAACACGCGGGAGAATATGCATTGCAATTGTTTATTAGGGATGACAATGATCGAGCTCGTAAAGCATAAAGCACCATGTCTGAATTTGCTCATTCGATCGAAAGATCTCTCATATATACAAAAGTAAAACATCGAGCTTTCGTACTCAGGCCCTCAGGGACCGAGTCATTAATAAAACCCGTCCTATTTAATCCTTTTCAACTTCCACTCTTGGCCAGTCTTGATGAGCAAAATTTCTTGCCCAAAACCCCTCAATCAGTTGATCGTCCTCAATTTATTGCGTTCTATGTCTATCCAACTGTTTAGGAAACTCTTTTACAATCGCATCCACGTTAGAAATGTTCGAGGAAATCAACAAACCAAATTCGCAGAAAAGGAACGAATCTTCGTATGTAGTTGCCAACAGGCCAACGTGTGAACAGTGTACTCCATGTGCCCACCACCATAAACACACGATCTCTTGTTCTCTTGCTGCTACAGTGTAGTGTGTCCGTGGAATCAGAGAAAATGGATGTTGGGGTTGAGTAGTTAGTGCAATCATGTCGACCCTTTTAAGAGCACGGAACCTGGAGAGAGCACCCAGCGTTGTTGTCCCAAAACATCCACGTACTGCCCTAAAAACATTCTTTTAGAAATTAGGGTTGGGCATGATGGGAACTGAAATGGTCCCCAGCAAGACATTATGGTCGAAGCAAAAAAGCCGGATCATCCACATAAGATGGGGGCATCATGAACTTGGGGCCCTTATTTTTCGTCGTCATCATTTATTTATGATGGTTTAGCTCCCCACGCCTAAGTTTCAATAATGATTGCAATTTAGAACCACACATGGGTGTCATCTTTTGGCTGTGATTGCGGGCAATCGTTTTCTTATGGTTCGAATTGGGGGTCAATTGGGTAGCGGGATGGACCAAAATAAGATATGGATATTCTAGCGAAATAGACTCGGGACCAGGGATGAAAAGCAAAGAATCCGAGATCGGCAGAAAATAATGATCCGCGACGAACTCTATTATTTTCTCCAAGAAACCTATGGATCACGCAAATCAATACCATCTCAACTATTAACTAGGTGAGTCACCTCATGAGCCCATATGATGAGCGATGAAGATGAACTGAATCCTTATTATCTGTTGACCACATAATAATATTTTCAGGCAAACTCGACATTCAACCTAATGGTGAGGAAGGTGAAATGCTAACCTTTTGCGGCATCTTAGTGGAGCTATAAACTTCTTTTTCTGTTGGTATAAGATCGAGAAAATGGAGATCTTGTGCTATTTACTCTTTTTGGACATTACTATGAGGGTCTCACAACTGCTTTATATGATTAGATGAGTAAAATCATTCCACGTTACTTATGATTTGAAAGTCTGAGATAGCGAATCCGTAACTACAGCCTCACTGAGATACTAGAGGCTTGCAAGTCTCTCCACACAAAACATATCACAACTAGGTAATACGCACTAACGGTTAAAGATTCGTTTAATGTCAATTGAGTTGATGATATCATAAGAGACTGGTTATTAATTTATCACTAGGCTAATTATCTCTTTACGTAGTATGCAATGGGCACATTATCACTTAAAACATGAATAGTAGGTCATCGATCCACGAAAAACTAGATATTAGCATCTTCATAAGATACAGAACCCTAAGTAATTCACCACAAGTTCCATAGTGCACTTTTTCTAATAATATCGTGGACACATTAATTGGATCAACATAGTTTTGTGCTGTGAAGAAAGAAGGGTTCATTTGGATTTGGATTATGATGAATAGGATTTCCCCTCCTTCAAGGCTCAAGTCGGTAAAAGACTTAATGATTATGACCTGACCTTGGAATTTCAACAGGAAGAAGCATGTGGCAATCAAGACAAAGCCAAATAGGCAGAAGGACTCTTCCTAAGCAAAAACAAAAAATGAAAAAGATGAGAAAAGGCTGAAAAAGGAAATTGTTCGGGCTGCTAATTCAAGCCTCATGCGACTTCGAGAAGTACTTCCCCGCGCACACAGGCGCAGATCTAACGAAACTAAAACTCACACGGTGTTTTGACTCATCATTTCTCATTCTCTGGCAAAAAATAAATAAAAGAAAGAGGTCATTTGCTGCTGACCGGACTCAGCTAAATGGATAGAAATTTGCATAAAAGCCTTTGAGACTGTGAAGAACTTCATTTAGCGCCCGTTTTGGTTACAATGATGGACAGATGGATTTCATGCTCATGATTTAGTGCGATTGATAGATGGCGATGGACCATGGAGAGATCGTAATAAAGTTAAGTCCTGTCAATCGGTTGTTATCGTTGAACTAATGGGAGGGTGCTGCAAAAACTCAAAAAGGGACCATTTGGCATGTTCTAGTCTATTTATTCTCGCCTTAATGTGCCACCATGACCATCAGACAGAGCTTTATCTAAGAGTTTTTCTGAAATTTATCGGGAGAATCGAGCGGTTGATAATATTCGTCTTTGATCCCATAACTCACAATGGTTACCGATCAAACGATGATTTTAGGAAAATCCCTTCAGTTTAGGTGAAGAAACTATTTCAACTAAACACTACTAATAAGTATCGGAAGCACTTTCAGGAGTATTTGTAGCCATGTTAATATGGAAGGTGACCCCATTGTTAATTAAACAGGACAAATGAGCGTGCATTTTGTATGTTGATCCATTTAATTTAATAGTGATCTCGAGTATAGTTGACATTTGCTTATTCTTGAGATCTCTCATGTAACGACCCCTTGGGCCACAAGCCAAGTGCCCACAAATTAAGTAGTCCATCAGTCTCACTTTTCTTAGGTCGGATATTCACTTAGGAACTACTCCATACGCATTCTTCAATCCCCATGGATTTACATCTATCATTGTGAGTATAGTTCATAAAGTCTTCTCCCGTCTATATTTGCTTTTTGGGATGTCACAAACTGCCGCTAATGTGGCACTAACGGCCTCATTAATCAGTGCACGCCCAAATAGACTAGTTAATCCAATTTTCATGGGGTTATTTGGTGCACTATGCTGTTTTCACCATAAAAAAAGCTAGAAAGGAGCTGCATCTGATCCAACCCCTCTCAACTTGTCAAGCACTCCCTACCGTCACTGAATCTGCTCATAAAGGCTCTGGCATGCCGACAAATCTCGCATCAATTCGAAGGGATCTTACCTTCGATAATAACTCCACTCGTCACACTTTACATATGAGTTAAGGGTACGTTTGGTAACATTTCTGTTCTAAAAAATAGTTTTTTTTATAAAGCACTTCTTTTGAGAAACACTCCCCAAAACAATTTTTGAATAAATAAAGTATTTGATAACTACATAAAATTTCTATTCTTGAAATAGAAAAAGAATAAAAATGCGTTTGGTATGATTTCTAAATTTTTTATTTCATTTTTTCTTCTTGCCGCTAGCCCACTTGCCACCATCGACGGCTGGTGGCGGGCGGCGGCGGCGACCGGGGGCTACTGCGGCCGGCGGCAGCGGGAGGCAGTGGGCGGCGGTCGCAGGAGGTGGCTGCGGCAAGAATTTTTTTTATAGAGTTTTTGTTCTTTTTATTTCTCAAAAATGTTCTGAAAACAGAAACACAAGTTTTTTTTTACTTCTTGTTTCTATTCCAAATCTGTTCCTAGGAACAAAAAAACATATTTGGAACAAAAATGTAACCAAACGCGTTTCTGTTCTTTTTTTTCCCTAGAGCAAAAAATTAGAAATTTATGTTCTAGGGAACAGAAACAAGTTTTACCAAACATGCCCTAAACCACCAATAGGAATACTTAAATTGTAGTCTCTTTTGTAAGTTATTGACATAAGTATCACTTCTTAACTCACTCTTTGATCTAAAAGTAAGATTTGGAGTTATAAACTCTTCCACTATAATACTGACATCCTCATTAATATTTACCTCAAAAGCCCTAAGACGCACTTTTTATTCGATATGTGATTTACTGTGCCAAGATTTCTATGAAAAAGCCATACCTTATTTGATTGTTTTATTCTAAAAAATCACTATTTGCTCTCATCTGGTCTATTTTTAGATGATGCATCTACTCAAGCGACCTTTAGTTGGTCACTATATTGGCTTGTTTGTAATAACCAACAGCCCACCTTCACCATGGATGGGACAAGGTTTACAAAGTGATTCATTAGTAGACACTCACCTTATGGTCACAAATTTAAAGGTTTTTTGGAGTTTAGTTCATGACAAGAGAAATTGGTCATTATAGTCATTGTTAGAGCAAGGCTCCCTGCATGTGGTTAGTAGATGGACCAAGCCAACTCTGTCTACAAGGATGTAGAGCAATAGTGCGCCACAACGAGAGGACATAGATAATGTATGGCTCGTGATAAATTTTATGATTAGAAAGCATGATTAAACTATTTACATCTGGTAAAAGCGAAATGAAACTAGGAAATCAGAGGAAAATTTGAATGATGTAAATGCTCAAAATCAAAAGAGTTTGTAAAATCTCAAGGCTCGTGTCATGTACTGAGAAATAAAACGCCCCACATCAAATGGCAATGGCCTCTTCAATGATTCAAGAGTAAAGATCAATTCCCAAATGATCCACGATCTATTCCTTTTCCATGTGAATTAGTGGATAAGTCTCAAGATATGTGTCGGATGAAATAGCGATTAATTTATAAGTAAAGATGCGTATCTTTTCTTCCAAAGATACGCCCTATGATGGCTGGTCACCATAATTTTAAGCAGTAAGATCCAGCGTGTCAAATGTTTTTCATATCTTCGATTCTTGAAGATGAATGGATGAGATTCAAGGCAGGGTACATGCAGGTCCAATCAATGCCAAAGGTACGATTGTTCAATGTCTGAGGTCGCAACTATCCTGAAAAAGATGAAGTTTTCCCTCAATAATTTGTTACTGGCCACCCAGCCAGAAATTATTTGTACGTTGCTTGCTGGCGAGGAATCCGGCGTCATTTGTCTTACGCCGGCCCATCTAACACAAACTTCTGCTTGACAAGCTCTATAATTTCTCTTGGATCAGGAAACAGGGAGTTCCAGATCCTTCTTGACATTTGTTCATAAAGATAGGCCATGGGAGATGTTCTCAACAGTACAGAAATTTACTCCTAGTGATCTTTGTAGGGTTTATCATGGTTGCTAGTACATGTTCTCCTCATCAATAGCTTATAGCAGATAATTTGAAGGCACGTCTAATATGGAATCGAATAGATATAATAAATGAACATTATATACATATAATGAAAATGTTATTTTCTTCTCCACAAATAAAACTCTTAGCTTCTTTCAAGAAAAGTACATATTTATAGGGAGAACTCAAAAAATAGCAATTGAACAAATAAATGAGTTGGAAGATTTTATGTGTAGTGAAATAGACTGTGTTCAACAACTATATGATTAATATAATTTTTCAAATTCTCGTAAGATAATTTTAAGAGAAGATTTATACATAGTATATATGTATATACATATATGTCTAATTATGTCCATCAAAGTAATAACACATTTCACTTAATTAGAATGAGAAGATATTTGAGCTTATAAGTTAATTGGAATTGACTACATTAGGCACGGTATATTATGTAGTAAATAGAAAAAGACAAAAAGATAAACGATCATATAGCTATAGAGAGAAAGATTGACTTTGTGATTTGGCGTAGAACTCTCAGCATGATAAACTGAAACAAGCAAAGCTATATATGGGAAATAGAAAGGAAAAACAAGGAAAATAATACTTGTCAACCATTCTCTTTCACGGTTTTTTTTTTTCTAATTAAGTCCATGCGCTTTCAAATTTGTCTAATTAAGTCCTTATATTTTCATTCTAGTCAAGTACCCCCGATACTAAATCCAACTGACGTGATTGCTCCAGATTTTGTATAGATGAAACTTAATCAATATGGATGTGTGTGTGGACACCATTGCTGAAAAATTTAGGCAATGCAAACAATGTCGATATATGATGTAGATAAAACTTAACCAATGTGGCAGCGATCTTGGTCATCGATGCTAGAAATATAGTTATCCATATCTCAACTGAAGGCTAAGTAAGTTGAATGTAGCAGGATTTGGTGTCAAAGCGACTTCATTAGAAGTTTGATGGAAGTAAAATGATCTAATTAGAAAAATTAAAAGTACAAGAACTTAATTAGAAAATGTGTGAGAATATAGAGACAGAAATAGAGTTTATACTAGAAATCTATGAAAATATAGTTGACTATAATTTGCACAATAAGTTATGATTGAGGAAATTAAGATAAATACGAAGCAATACAATGACGTAGGGCATAAATTACTTTGGTTCAATCCAACATAAAATGTAAAGGAATACAATGTTAGAGTTAATTAGAATAAATCAAATAATGGTGATTTTGTTAAAAATGAGAAGATAATAATGACTGAATAAAAAAGAAAAATGCTTCAACATTAATTCAATTACAGTAAGATATGACATTTAAGATGTTTAGTAGGTGTAAAGTGAATTTTTACACAATAAAAACACAAAATGATCTAATCATGTAATAAATGATACACGTTAATGTTTAATGATATTTTTTCTTTGATTAGGTAATTTTAGGGTTATTTTTGTTGTTATAAGTCTAGAATCCACTAAAGTAAAATGCGAAAAAGTTGAGAAGAAGGTTCAGTAAAAATACAAATTTTGAAATATGAATGCCAAGGGAGGCATTGGTAACTACGTATTATACGAGTTTTTCATGAGGTTACTTGTGATTGAGTTAATATATTTTGAAATGCAGGCGTATCGGGATTTTCGTGTTTTCTCTCGAACCTCAAGAAAAAACAGGGCGAGAACCCTAAACACGATGAATTTATTGTTTTTTCTTTACTTAGTAGGAGAAGAAGTGGAATTATTCGTTGGTCAAGAACGAAATTGACCAATAAATTTTTCTTTCTTCTCCTCTCCATATGAAATGGTTGACTCGTATTCCATTGAAGTCAAAATTCCCTGCCTAAATCGGGCCGAATCGAATATTATTCTAATTCTGCCACGCGCCCGAAAAAGTCAACAGACGGGGCTCCGCGTAGCGTCAGACGCCACGGTCGGCACGGCAGGGGCAGGAACGAGATTAGGAGGAAGAGAGGAGGGCAAAAGGGTCCATAGGAGGTTGGCGTGCATTAACGGCGTTTTTTTGCTCAAAAGCAAGGGGGGGGGGAAAGAAAAGTCGTACTCTCTCTCTCTCTCTCTCTCTCTCTCTCTCTGAGCCACCCTGTAACTTGCTCTGTAGCTGCAAACTCTACTGTCGCTTTTAGTCCTCCCTGTACGCATCGCCATTACCACTCGCCTCAGTCCCACTACACTTCACGCACTCGCAACAAAATACGTCCCCAACAACACCCTCTCTCGCGATTCCTCTCTCTCTTTCTCTCTGTTTTCTTTCTCTGTTTCCTCTGCAAGAATTCAGGACCAGCGGGAAGAGAGAGAGAGCCCCCGGAGGAGGAGGGAACAGGAAGGGAGAGGGGACATCCCAGTTCGCAACCCAGAGCGAGAGAGGGAGAAAGAGAGAGGGGGTTGGGTGGTAAGTGGTGCTTTTTAGAGGGATAGAGAAAGAGGTAGTGACTGTGCGGCATCGAGATTCGGGCCCGGGGCGGGGAAAAGAGGAGGGGGGGAAGTCTTCGGGGGCGGATCGGGATCATTTAAAGCAAAGGCGGCGAGAATTTACGGTTTCATTTCATCCGATCGAGACCCCTCCTCTCTCTCTCTCTCTCTCTCTGACGCCTCAGTTTCTACCCAACTATTTCTCTAGCGAATTTACCCTTGTGGGTGTTTTCTTTCGCATTCACTCCCCAAAGGGTATCTTCTTTTCCCCAATATTTCTATTCCATCATTGCTCGCTGAGCATGTATGAACTCTCCTTCTCTCTCGCTCTCTCTAAAGCCATTGATGTCTTGAGCAACTTGGCTCAACCGCCTTTTCTTTGCTTGTCCCTCACTCCTCGCCTCCACTCCTGAGTTCTTTACTTCTTCACTCTGAAAAAGGACAAGGCAGTTTCTTGCGCTGCGTGCTCTTCGCCGTAGCATTTTCCTTCTTCCCCATAGCATTTTCCTTTTTCAATATTTTCTTTCTAGCGACGAACGTTCCTAGTCTCGCATTCTCTACTTGGGATGGAGGGCATTAGAGGATCATGAAGGTCTCGAGTCTGGTGAGACTGTCTCTGTAACGGGTTAGC
This sequence comes from Melaleuca alternifolia, assembly GCA_019926035.1. Taxonomy (NCBI): domain Eukaryota; kingdom Viridiplantae; phylum Streptophyta; class Magnoliopsida; order Myrtales; family Myrtaceae; genus Melaleuca; species Melaleuca alternifolia. The sequence continues at coordinate 3,112,295 of JAGKPW010002540.1, read as the reverse complement.
TTGTTCAAGTAAGAATTGTTCTCTCTGTTTCGTTCCAACGAGCAACATAGTTGTGGCCCATAGCGTGTCCGCGGTTTTCAGATTCCACTACTTTCTTCTGCTTTAACGTCAGTCCATCTCTAGGCTTGAGACCCGCCACGCCTGTGTGACGAAAAACTAGTCTTTTCGCGTGGCCACTTTCCGACAGGAACAAGGACTGCTCTGTTCTTGTGCAAAAGATTACGAAAAATGAAGTTCATGAAGTTGGGATCGAAGCCAGATATGTTCCAAGCAGATGGAAAATCTATCAGGTGAGATGAGATCAGTTCATTGTTTATGCTATTTTGGAACTAGTCCATTTTACGTTTCTGTCTCCTCGAGCATGATATGAGCTGAGTGTGTACTTTTGTGTTGTTTTCTTGTCTTAATATAACCATCGGTCGCCCTCGGTTTTTGTAATAACAAATTATCCCTGTACTTTCTGTGGGGGGCTTGTGGGTTCTCATGCGCTCATTGCGTCTTCGTTTTTGGAGATATTTCAGTACTTGGGACAGCGCATCTCTTTGGGGAACGAGTATTCAATTTCTGTATGAGACTGGCAGTGATTCTCTGTCTGCTGATTTAATGGGAGTGAAATGCCTCTTCAAGAAGCATTTAGCTGTAAACTATAAACTCGAGGTAATAATTGGACATAAGCCGTGCAAATTTAGGATTAAGTATTCTGTTAGTATAATATATATATAAAAGAGAAAAGGGTTGCTTTTCGTTCCTGGGCAATGTGGGGATCTGGAGCCATTGAGGTTGTGGTCCAGCTTTTGGACTCCCCTTTTCATGAGTTAGTGGTCCAAACGGGAAAAAAAGGTCACATGGGGTGACCGAGGCCTTTAATCATCAGAATGTGTAATTCTTTTTCCTTTGGAGGATAATGAGCTATGATTCTAACACGAGTTCGAGGTCTTTTGCTATCAATCATTATGGATGAACTTTAACATAATCTAGTATTTTCTTTGAATCTCATATTATTTAGAGCAGAGAGGGGAAGATATTTAGTGGCTGTTTTGCTGTCATCTTTCTTTCTATTGTGTCAAAAGAGAAACTCTTGATAGTAAAAATGCGCTTCCACTTGCAAAAGGAATTGTAATCTGCAGGTAACTTTGGTCTGATGGCGTCTTCTCTTGTATTATGGCAATAAAGTGCATGACTATTCTAAATTGGATTGATTTGGAAATAAGACGCAACACATTTTCCAGAGGCCTAGAGTTGCAAAGGTCAACTAAAACAAATATACCCAGTATGCTTGGGCGAGACCATGAGAAACTAGCATATGACAAAATGTATACTGGGTGATCTAATCTTACGGTAAGATACCAACCTACCAATTAGGGGATCACGATAGAGATGCAAATATACCCAATAAACACTTGTGTTTAGACAAGTTGTCAATATGAAATAAGCAGATCTCTTCTTTGTCAATTATCCTTCCTATGTATGTATTGGACAGTGCATGTTAGAAAGATATGCTTCTTCCTTTGTCCTAATGGCATGGATGTTGCAGTCAACCTTACAGCTGATTCTTGGAGTTCCAGTTGCTGTTTTTGTTGCTATGAAGCTGCTATCAATTGCACTTTTCGTTCATTAATATTCTTTGACCGCTGAGCATTGTAAATGTAACGATGCAGGTATGTATCTGCAGAACTGGCGACAGACATTGCCATTAGTGTTGGTGAGGTTAAGTTCTACCTTCATAAGGTGAGGAAATGTATCTCTTGGTGCTGCCTCTAGTGTGCTGGAGAATGTTGTCTTAGCATTTATTTCCTCTCCCCTGCATGCAGGACTAGTTATTTTGATATCATATCTGCTTTGTCAGAATTTGATGCTCAATTTTTGCGTTTGATGTGTAAGAACATGAAATTCTTCAAGCTAGCATGGACATCACCAATCGCCAATAGGATTTTAAGGGTGCGAATTTGTCTATCTGATTATCCTGGTTCATTCATTTTTAGTCACTGAAGCTAACTCAGTATAGTATATGCACACCCTTCCTCCAAGAAAGGCATTGATACAAGTACCACTATCCAATTGAAATATATTGACAGATCTTTGCCCCGTCAATCTCTGACTTCTGCTGTAACAGGACAATTGCATGAAGTTGTACAGCAGTTGAAGGCATAAATTACTTTTACATAACTTTTGAAGTTCATCTAATTATATTTTCAAATTTGTCTTGTGACCATTGTCATGCACAAACCATGTACATCCTTTTCTGGTTGTCCTGATCTGTTTTCTTCAAACACGTTTGCAGTTCCCTCTCTTGTCCAAGAGCTATCGCATGCAGAAGTTAGTCCTGAAGGCTAACGAGGAGAATTCTGATGAAATTAATTTGGTTGATTTTCCTGGAGGACCAAAAGCTTTTGAGATTTGTGCAAAATTTTGTTATGGGATGACGGTTACTCTTAATGCTTACAATGTTGTGGCTGCTCGTTGTGCAGCTGAATACCTTGAGATGACTGAGAATGTTGATAGGGGTAACTTGATTTTCAAAATCGAGGTATTTCTCAATTCCAGTATCTTTCGCAGCTGGAAAGATTCCATCATTGTTCTTCAAACTACAAGGTCTCTTTTTCCATGGTCAGATGACCTCAAAATAGTTGGAAGATGTATAGATTCTATTGCCTCAAAGACGTCTATTGATCCTGCGAATGTCGATTGGTCATACACACACAATCGCAAATTAGCTTTGGCAGATAAAGTTCTTGAGGAGGGGATTAAGTATCAGGAGAGAATGGAATCTGTACCCAAAGATTGGTGGATTGAAGATCTATGTGAGCTGGATATTGATCTGTTCAAGCGAGTGATCGTTGCAGTGAAGTCAAAAGGACGGATGGATACGAATGTCATTGGAGAGGCTCTCAGAACGTATGCTGTCAGATGGTTGCCTGATGCTGTCGATGCTTTGGTTTCAGATGCCAACCAATACAGAAACAGAACTCTTCTCGAAACTCTGATTGCTTTGTTGCCATCTGACATTAATTCTGGTTCTTGTAGTTTTTTGCTAAAACTACTAAAAGTGGCTACCTTAGTGGGAAGTGATGATTTGACAAGGGAACAATTGGTGAAAAAAGTTAGTCTGAAGTTGCATGAGGCATCAGTGATAGATTTGTTAATTCCATCTCGGGCTCCACAAAGTACAAAATATGATGTAGAATTGGTGAAGTGCCTTCTGAAGCAATATCTATTGAGTGGAAATTATGGCAGGGATTATGGCATTAAGAATAACGAAGTTGGAAACAGTATGATCCTTTTGGAGCTTGATTCTCTGTTAAATGTTGGTAAACTGATAGATGGCTATCTCGTTGAAATAGCACATGATCCCAATCTGCCAGTATCAAGTTTCATCGAATTATCACAGTCAATTCCGGATTCAGGGAGACAGGTCCATGATACCTTGTACACAGCAATTGATGTATATCTGAAGGTAACGTTTTTCCTTATTCATCGCCCCTGGGTAGTCCTCTTTTTTATGCTTGGCGCTCTCTCTCTCCCCCTCCTCCCCCTCTCTCCCCCCCCAAAAAAAAATAAAACTCTCTCTCACACGCACACATGCACGCACACAGAGTAAAGGTGTCCTATCGATGAGTGTTGTGAGAAGTTTTTAAGAATTTTTGTCTTTAAAGGGTAGCCCTCCATCAGTACATGTAGAGCCGATTGCATGAACTGCATACATAATAGCATAGAGTTTATTTAATTCTATGCTTTGTTATCTTTGATAAAGATCTTGTACTATATGAATCCTGCCGCAAGCTGTTATTCTCACTTATTTTTCATAATCCTCCGATGTGTTTTGATTTTGACAACTAAGCTCATTCTTTGCATGCTTTAAGGCTCAGCATACCACTTAATATCTTTGCACGGAGAGTGCACTTTTACTGCTGGTTTAGCAAATGGAATTGGCGGAGCCCCTACTCCAGTTCGTATGAAAGGGAGGGCAAACTTTGATAATGTTTCCTTTTTGGCCACAGGAACATCCGAGCTTGACGAAATCTGAAAGAAAAAGGATATGTGGGTTGATGGATGTCAAGAAACTGACCATGGAGACATCCATCCATGCTGCGCAAAACGAACGTCTTCCACTTAGGGTTGTCGTCCAAGTTCTTTATTTTGAGCAGGTTAGAGGGGCTCAAGCCCTCAACAACACTCAGCGAGACACTTCGTGCTCTACGACAAACACCGACGAGGAGTCCGAGAAGATGACCATAGAAAGTTGCAGGAAGCTCGAGAAGAAGATGAGTCGCATCAAGATGGAGGATGGTGAAGCAAAGAAGAACCAGAAGCTGGCCAAGAATTCTAGTAGGAACAGCCGAAGCGGGGCTCAGTTGCTTCCATCGAGATCGAGGAGGATATTCGATAAATTGTGGTCTGTCGGCAAGGGGCATGGAGAGCACAAGAGCTCCGAGACGTCTGGGAGTTCTCAGAGCCCAACGTCTTTGGTTCCCGCAGATACCAAATCCTCCGGATCGTCCATGAGACACAGGCGGCATTCTATATCCTAGGAGAAATTCATAGCTGCTCAATGCAGAAATATTTAGGCTGTTCCAGGTGTAAAAAGCAGTAGAAATCAAGTAGGTGCTGGTCTCATTTGCCTCGTTGTTTGGGTTAGTGAAAGTGCTCGGGGGAAGGTGCTGATGCAGGAAGATTGGGTTCGGGCTTGGCAAGGCCTTGCTGCTGCTTAACTTTGTGAATTCATGAATCTACGGTGAATATTTGCTCTTTGAAATTGATTGTTAATTCTTCTGTGGAAGCTTAACCATGACGAATGCATGATACTCTTTGTCATGAGCAGATGATTTGACACCTGTTCGGCCTTTGGCAACATGATTCAACCCATGACACGTGTTTCGGCATTTGGACCGCTCTCCATGCACTTTCGATCAAATTCCCTCAGCTTCGACATCTGAAACGATAGAAAAAGGGGCGACCAATCACATCTTAGTAACAATCACTATTTCAATGTGATAAATAATTAATCAATGAGTAATGCAATTTTAAATACTCACATGGTGCATCAAAATCACATTGAATTCGATAACGTAAATCGTTTATCGGAGCTCATTTCCATATCATGAAAACATATATACATATTAAGTTCATTGCTCATGTCAGACCATTATGTTTGCGCTTCCACAGATGATAAGGCTAAGAAACTACAATGGCCTTAGTTAACCCCTAGAAATCACACCGGTTGTCATTGAACTTCGAAAATCACACTAGTTATGATTAAGCTCCAAAACAGAATCGATCTATGAACACGTACAATATATCAATATGATGGTCCGCCCTAATATTTGATCCGATATCAATATGTCATTGCCCCAATATACTATGTGGACAATGAAGTTACAAATAATTCAAACCTATGTTTTCAAATTTAGATGCAAGTTTAAAAATAACAACCGACTAAGAAAAATCCATCTAATACTCGATCCATCTTTATAAGATGATATAAGTCGCCATTAATCCTCAAAATACCTGCCATGCCATAAGAGAAACCTTCCAATAAACCATGAAATGAAATTTTTACATGAAGAGAGAAAACGAAGTTTATAGTGAAAACTAAATTCAACATCTCAGGTCTATTTAAAGCATCAATTCACTTGGGCCTAAAACCCGTCCGCCGAAATTTTTTGAAAATGGCCTTTGAAACTGGATTTTGAGCCCATGGGCCCCAAAACCCTAATGGCCCAAAACACATCGAAGGCTCTAAATTTGCTTTTTTTTTTCCTGAATAAATATTTTTTCCCTAAGTTGGCAAGTAATTAAAAATAGCACCAGACGATTCAAAGGTTGCAATTAAATTTGTGTCTATCCAATATTCACTACAAATCCACAGCATAATTTATTGGATTTTCCAGGAATTTCGTAATTCCGGAAATCAGCAGGAAATTCGATTATCTTTTCAATTTCAGAAAATTTACTATCGGCAGTGTGCTCACTGCTGATTTCAACGGCGAAAAATGGCGTCGCAATCCGATAATGAGATCGACTGGACGAACCATAGACTATATCAATCACCCAATTAGTTCAGTACCAAGGTTTCCTACTTCAAGAACTCATACCTCTTTCTAGAGAGCGACAATTTGTGTAACTTTGGCGTCCATGGGAAGCTCTCCTATATCGCAGCAAGAATGCAACAAACTACAACCCCATATCTTCCTAGAGATCATACGTACATATCTTGGCAAGAAGTGTGCCTCCTCACCAGTCCGCAACTCCCGACTTTGCAAAAGCATGTCTTTCGAACGAAGCGTTGAATTAATGTGCCCTCTAATCCCAGGGGCTCGTGGTGATTAGGAGTGCATGGTCATGCCGAAAGTGTGGTCGGGAAGATCGCCAGAGCACCACCAATGAGGGCGAGACCGTGGGTTAGCAGGAAGCTTGATAAAAACCATAGTGCAAAAGTCCCCAAAAATCCTAATTATGTCTACCGTAATACATTTATCTTAAACCGTTTTGTGATACAAAAAAAAATTTTAACTCGTACTTTTGTGACGTATTTATCATTCGTCAAAATTTTGTCAGCGAAAACCATTAAAATCTGCCTATAAGGAGCTAAAGTGCTAAAAGGCATTGCTTAAGTGAAACACAAACGATGTTTTGGATGAAAAATTATTTAATGAAATCTTGATATAAGTTTAGAGTTTTCTATCTCATAAAAAATATAGGGTAAATATATCATTGTGGGTATAGTTTGGAGTTTGTAATATCACAAAAAAATCCAGATAAATATGTTATAGTGAATATAATTTAAGGGTTTTCTTTATAACTTTTTCTCGAATCCATAAGTGAAGGAATTTTTCGGTTGAAGCACATCATCTCTCGTCAAGTTCACGATTTTTGATGTGAGGCCAAGTCTGGACGCCTAGTTTATTTCAGCCAATTGCAATAGTCACACTAATCATTACTAATTAGATCAACTGTTTGGAAAACACAGACATCCATACCGTTTCTCAAAATTCTAGAGCATCCCCACCTATTTCATGCTGTTAATAGATACCTACTCTAATTGTCACGATCGTAGCATAGATATTGCACGAAACCTTAGTCATTTGTTCATCGAAGAACATGAACGGCGATATGTAGGGGTGAGCACTATATACCGCCCGCTTGGGAACCGCCCGGAACCTCCCGGACCGGTCGGTTCCGGGCGGTTCTAAAAAGTAATGGGCCGGTTCCTGGTTCCATATAAATGGAACCGGGAATTTTCGGTCCGGTTCCCGGTTTCGAGGTGGAACCGCCCACCCGGACCGGACCGAAAATAAATAAACTAAAAAATTTCGGCCCGTCTCTTTCTTTTTCGCGCCCCATGCCCACTTGAACTCCCCTCAGCCCATCTCCCTCGCATAACCCTGGCCCACTCGACTTCCCCAGCCTGCGGACGTTCTCCTTTCTTCCTCTGCGACGGGACAGGAGAGGTGGAAGATAGCAAGCAGCGAGGCAACCTGCACACGGCAAGTCAGAAGACTCAGGAGTCAGAACACAGAGAGAGAAAAGGAGAGATCTGAAAAAAAGAGCAGGAAAGAAAGTCTCTTTCCCTTGCTCCTCCAATTCCAGAACAGGAAAGAAAGTCTCTCCAGAACCGCCGCTCCTCAGATCTCTCTCTCTCTCTCTTCCCTCATCGATCCGATCCGGCGTCGAAGCGCGCCCCCTCAAGGTAACGACCTCGACTCGCCTCCGACGTAACCCTAGAACTTGGTTCATTGTGGGTTTGTGGATTCGCTGCTTGAAAGGTGTCCCTTTCGCCGTTATTGATTATGATCTCATGCATTGATGAAGTCGATTCGGGAGGTCACTAGTTGTTTCCGTATTTGCTTCTCGGATAGAATTTTCATAGTGGCTTCCTATTTTACTTGCGCGGGCAGCTCATCGATTGCTTATCTCGTGCTGAATTGATTCCGAGAGTTAGTGGCGTGTGTGAGGCACGAGGTGGAAAGTTGTATATCGATTAAGGTCTAGTGCAAGTATTATTTTGTTTGATTTTTTGCCTTGTAAGCTCGTAAGTGAAGAAACCTCAGTGTTTACTTCTTAGAACCAATATCTTTTTTTTTTTCCTTTCTATGGCATAGGTTTCTTTCTGATCGTCAACTGGGCATCTTTTTGCCTTGATCTATTGTTATTTGCAATTTTCCCAATGACAACTACGGCTTCTTCGCCGCCTCTACGTATTTTAGGTACTAAAAGTCTCTTTCTTGATTCTCATCCTTTAAACTTAATGATTCAAACTTATGTTGTAAAACTTGCTTTCTAGTTCATGAACCAGACGGGTTCTCTCTGTGTAATGGACCCCCATTTGCTAATGGTCAACCATGCATCAAGCATGAGAGAACTCCATGCACGAATACCATGTTCAGTGAAGACGGTCCTGGCTGGGGGCTGCTTCATTCCATTTTCCACGTTGCTTTGTTTTGAGGGTTGCTCCGATGAGTGACAACAATATAGTATTTGTTCAATGAATGTATGCTTACCCACCCGGGAACCGGACCGGACCGGGCGAGAACCGGACCGCCCAGTACGGTCTGGTCCGGTTCCCAGTTTCAAATAATAGGGAATCGGTTCCACCGGTCTGGTTCCCGGTTCTCCTAGGAACCGGGAACCGATCACCCCTAGCGATATGTCCACCCCTAGCGATATGTCCACGTGACGTCATTCGATAGAATAATTGAACCTAACGAAATAAGGCCGATCCTACAAGTGTTGAGAAGTGTCGTGACGTGGTATGAGGACAAGATTATTGTAACTGCAGTCCCCATTAATACGTCGGGTTAGCAAATAGAATATGGACAAATGTTTGTGAATCACCGGGCATATTTTTCATTGGCGAACCGAATCCTACCAACCAAAACGGACCATGCCGCATGAAACTTATTCTAAGGATTACATCGGAATGGGGTAGATGCATAAGATCTCATCCCATCTTATCTTTATTTTTCTACTTGCTAGTCTTTGTTCTAGGGTTTCGAGCATGCATACCATAAATATTTTCGTGGATGTGGATCAACTGCAGCCTAGTCTTTGGCATCTTTGTCGTGTAGGGCCAAAAGAAAAAACAAAAAAGAGTAGGAAACAGAAAAGGAAAGAAAGGCGGAGCTCAAACGATGCCCCATGACTCCACTATTTCAGCAACCGCGACCTGAGCCGCTCCGCCTGGACTCTGTGCTGCTTTCGCTTCCTTCTTGAGATCCTGCATCCGCTCCCTGATGGCCTTCCCCTCCGACCCCATCAGCCCTCGGACTCGCCTCTCCACCTCGGCGGCCCTCACCGTCCCGTCCGCCGCCTCGTCCATCGGTAGCGCGATCCTCATCGCCTCCACCATGAACACCCGGTTCTGCCGCTGCTCCGCGTAGAGCGGCCACGCGATCATCGGCACCCCCGCGCACACGCCCTCGAGCACCGAGTTCCACCCGCAATGCGTTACGAACCCGCCCACCGCGCCGTGGTTCAGCACAGCCACCTGCGGGGCCCACGCCTTCACGACGAGGCCTCTCCCGGAAGTCCGCTGCAGGAAGCCCTCCGGGAGCAGCGCGTCCAGGTCTGGCTCTCCCGTGGGGACGGCTTTATGTCCCTTGCCAGATGCGGGGTTTCGGACCACCCATAGGAACCGATGACTGCTCCTCTCTAGCCCGGTCGCTATCTCCTTCAGCTGCTCGGCAGAGAACACCCCGAGGCTCCCGAAGCTCAAGAACACGACGCTCCCTCCCGGCTGCGAGTCCAACCATGTCAAACATTCTGGGATGCCGTTTCCTGGGCCGCCGCTCTCGACTTTTCCGCCATCTCCACTGGCAATCAACGGCCCGACGCAGTAAAGCGGAGGGGTGGGCCCATCGGGCACGCATTTGCCTTCCTTGATGGTTTTCACGGCTTCCTCCTCGAGCTTTCCCAACGTGTTCGCTATTATCCCGGACGCCATCCGCATGTTCGTCGCGCTTTCCAGCAAGAGCTCGTAGGCTCGGTCGTGACGGTCTAGTACCAGTTCCGCGAGGTCGGAGGACAGCAACGGCGGCACTCCAGGCAAGTGGAGGACAGTGTCGATGTCTTTTAAGCTTTTGGTAATGGTCTTGTGGAGAACGGGCAAGTGAAGGAAGACAGCCAAGCCGCCCGCCGACGAGCTGAAGAAGTAGTAGCAGGAGATGCCGAGGTCTCGCGCGACCAGCAGGGCGTTGGCGCGGAAGAAGTCGATGATGAAGGCTCGGACGCAGTAGGTCTCGGAGATGGAGACGAGGGCTCGGTGGACGTTGGGGTTGTTGAGGCAGAGGAGCTCGAGCGCGAGGGTCTCGAGGTGCGGGGAGGTGGTGGAATAATCAGGAGGGAGGGAAGTGGGGGGGAGGTGGTGGAAGACGATGGAAGGCTTGGCCATGGAAACGGCGGCGATGTAGGGGGAGACGGAGCCGCCATCGTAGGCTTGGCTGGGGAGGAGGACGTGGATGGAGAGAGAAGGGCAGTGGGCGAGGAGGAGTTTCCCCAGCTCCACCATGGGTATCAGGTGGCCTATGGCCGGTGCAGTATACAGAACCACCGCCTGATCCGCCATGATGTGTGGCCTGGGATCGGCGGATTGGTAAATCGAGAGATCGAGATAGAGAGAGAGGTGCGTTCTCCAGTCAAGCGAAGCAGCATTTATAAGGAACGCTGACACCTTAGATTTTAGGTCACCGGTCAGACCGGTTTCTCGCGGATCTCTATAAGAACTAAAAAATGGTATCAAGTTACCCTAAACAAATCGAATTCCGACATTAAATTGCGATGCTCCAAAATCGAGTGTAATTCACGATGATGGATCGTCTGACATACAGTTTTTTTTTTTAAATCTAATCTTTTTTTTTATTTCATTTTGATGAGGGCTATCCGCTCCCCTATGTTAGGGGCGCACAAGGCAGAGGATTCGGATTCGAATTTGTCACCCCCAGAGGTTGACACATCCGAGGGATTTATGGGCGCTCAGATCCATCTTCTGTCTTTTTTATTGACTTTCTCTTTACACATTGCTCAGCGTAAAAAAGGGTCCATGCATTATTTCTATCATAGATAGTTGGAGTCTTCAAATCAAGGATAAGATGAGATTCCACGTCCTAAATTTCCCGGCGCTGACGATGTCTATGTTGCATCTTTTGTCTTCGATTTTCTTCTCCTGTTTCTCCATTTCCACATTGACCGTTCTCTTCCACGAGCCATGGCTTGCGAAGTAGGCACGAAGGTGTCCTTAGCCATCGTCATTAGCCTCCATACGGGTAAACGACCACATCATTCGTCGCGTGACCGTCGCGATGACTGCCATTTTGTTCTCTCTTCTACGTGCTTTTGCACTTGTCACGGCAGAGGTCGGTCTCTGCGCGCGCGTGTCAAAATCACTAGGAACAAATTGCCATTTGGCGACAGTCTTTTTTGTATGGACGGATTGGACGTTGTAAGCAAAGGCCTGCATGCTGAGAAGACTTGCTTCCCATGGCTGGAAATTAGTCGGTCTAAGTGGTTTTTCCTTCAATGTATAGAGCCCCTTTTAGAATTTTCTCCACAGTCCCCCCCCCCTCCCTTCTCGCACGATAACTTTTGGCCAGACATGGGGCCTTCTCACTCAGAGCTGGGAGCTCATCAGTGACGACACTGCCGGGCACTGAAAAATCAGTTCCATTCTGATTTGTTAAGGTCTATCTATAACCCGTCGTAAGTGTGGACAATTTGAATAAGTGGCTCATGATTACACTTCAATAAGAGCATGCCCCATTTCTTAGCGCACTAATTCTATGGACCCGTATCTTAATATACTAGCATCGCCCTCTAGTATTTTTCCTTTTTTAACGCGTTACATCTGTCAGAAGATAAGGCCCAAGTATCTATATGACTTTCGTCAAATCACGAGATGTTATGTGACAAATACGGTTATGTGATTGCGCTCTTATACCGTGGTAAAAGACTTTCCAAGAAAGGTGTAGGACAATTGATGGCGGAGGCCCGTTCCACGAAATGTGTGGAGCGCGTTAGAGTCCAACATTTCCATAACATCAAGCGCTTGTCCCCACCTTACTAAAGACCAGCGACATGGGCAATGGTTACTGTACTTCACAATGAGATAAAAGGACAAAGAGAAAGGAAAAACAAAGTAAAAGGCTTCACTGTGACGCCAAACCGTGGGTCAGCCAGCCATTGCAATTGACCTATTTACCGGTTGAAAGTTAGGTGGGCTTTTCCCTAGGGTTTTTGAAGTTTACCCAGCACAGCTCGAGATGATGACGACGATGATCAAGGTAGACGACGGTCTCGTGAGATAATCCATTAATTTAGGTAGTGGAGTCATTGTCTAGATTGTTATATTTGTAATTAGTTAATAGGAAGGAAGAGATTGAGTGTGTGTCATATGCATACTTTGGCTATATATTTGGATTAGAGCCGATATGACAAAGTTCAATACTTGAGCTCAACTCAATTTAGATATCTAAAATCTAGTTACTCAATACATGCTCGAGCTCAATTAAGCGTGATTCTTAGACCTTGAGTTTGACTCGGATAAATCTTCAATAAGTTTAGACCAAGCTCGGTTATTCCATTAATTTTATACGGAACTTGAACTCTAGTTTACACTTGTGCTCAAGCCATAATTTCTTGGCTACTCAATTTAACTTGTCAGTTAATTGAATCAAGTATTTTTGGGCACTAGCTTGACTACAATTAAGTACTCAAAACTATTCGAGCTTTCCTAGATTTCGCAAAAAAATAGAGGAAAAACAGAACCGAGTTCAAGTAATATGGGAGTTTAAATATTGGTCAAAGTCAAGTAGCTCACAAGTAACATGATTGGGCTCCACCCGGACCTAATTTACACACCTTAACTACTAAGTCAATCTCGTAGATTTGTAAAGAGGAAAAATTGTAGCAATCGACGAATATTTTACACATTAATTTTGTCAATTTATACCTGCGTTTATTTTAAACATGAAACCCACCTTTGACCCCGTTCTATGATTCATATGGGACTCTTATGCCAATTCCTCACTCACCCAAGCTAACTCATCAAATAAGGGGAAGAAAGATTTAATAATTTAAGGCTCCATTGGTTTTACGAAAAGTAACTTCTAGAAATATATTTTCCGAACTTTTCGATGTTTGTTTCACGCAAACTAAAATAGTAGGAAAATATTTTCCATCAATAGAAAAAATACTTTCAAAAGTAGGGAAAATATTTTTCATATTTTTGAAAGGGGAGAAATGTTCTCCATTTACCTTTAAATATTGCGCTATCTAACATTGTACTTCGACCTTGTTCAAGGCCAGCGAGGTAGTGACCTTTGACAGACGAACACTTGAAAATATCATCATTTTTCAGGAAAATAATTTCCTGAAAAATAATTTTCTAAAAATGCTATATTTTTCGTGAAATGAACGAAGCCTAAAATTATTAATTTGATGTGAAAATGCAATATATTTATTAAAAACGCAAGAACTCCATGTCTGAAAGCTTTGGGAATCACAATGGCAGACGTCTAAAGTCTCGTGCATATACTAATATTTAACTTGGACGAAAGACCTTCTATTACCGGTCATCCTACGTTCCTTCTTCTTCTTTTTTTTTTTCCAAATACAAATTAACTTATATAACACATTACTACCTGAAAAATGAGAAAAATCTTTCGGCGACTCAGCAAATAAATGATTGTTAGTTAATTTAATTTAATTTAATTTCCATGACCGGTGACAACTTTGGTTGAGGCGAAGTCAGCATAAGAAATGAAGACATATGGCGTGGGGAGACCTTGGCAGTGAAAGAGGTGAGACGCAGTCGATTGGTGATCATTTCAATTTCACACAGCAATTCCCAAGTTTAATTCAACAGGAGGAGGAGAAGAGAAAATGGCTGTAGATCTCGGGGTTCTGATGGAGCAATTTGAGTCTTGCTATATATTTGAGTCATCTTAAAAGCTTAAGCCATTAGGTGAAGGCGTTGATTTATATTTAAGTACTTTCACACATTTGTTGATTTGTTGAATATGTTGTTATTGCTTGCATGAGAAAGGAAATAGGTAAGCCTGTCATTACCTACTCATATGAGAGGGCAAGATAAGGCAAGATAAGGGTGTTTCGGAAGAAATTTGCATGAAAAGATGTTGGGTACTAGAATTTAATTCTTTATATGAGTCCATTTTGCTATTGATGCAAGGGAAGTTACATGATTAGATTGCTACCATGTGCATTGCTACTGTATGATTAAGCTTGGATAATATCATGTCCTTTTTTTTTTCTATCACCCATATGTTAGTGGCGATGATGCTCCATGTATTGGGATGGCGCATGTATCCCATAAGTCTTTGAGATGCCTCGTAGTAGAGATATCCCGTGGATCAAGACGCCTCGGGAGTGCGCATGACAAGAAGAAGTAATAAACATAGTGCATATTCTTATATGTATTCATACGATGTTGCATTGATGATAGCCTTGCATCATATTATGTCATGCCATCCGCTTGGATTGGAATGAGTAGACTTATGTTACTAATTATTTCCATCAGTATATCCTGATAAGAGAGATAAAACATTTTCTCCTACGTTTGTCCTCCATGGTTATTTTGCATTGTTTCGAGCTCACTTGTTTTACAACGTGTTGAGTGGTGAGGTACTCTCTTGCCTTAGACTCAAAAGACTTCGTTTACTGATTGTATCTCGTCTCTTCACTTTTTTTAGATATGCAGGATGGATTGTCAATCATCATTGCTTTTTGGAGTTTCTATGAATTTCGATTGCATATTTGAACATCTGCTTATACTTGCGTTGGCGGAAGTATTTATAAGTGTCGTTCCGCTGTATGGTTGATATGAGGTTTTCAGAGTGGATTTCTCATCATTCGTTGTTTGGTATATGTATATTGATGGTGAATTGATGGGATCGCTGAGGGGGTTTGATGGCAGCGATGATAAGTTGATTGGCGAGGTTGTCCACCATATCGAATAGCTTGATTTTTGTAAAGTTAGGTTTTTGGCATTGGAGTATAGTGCTGGCAATAACCACACACTTCTCAGGACTTAAGTGTTTTGTGTTTTGCTTTGATGTTGTATAAAGATAATATGTATTGACACTTGTATAAAGAGGCATATGTATATTATTTTAACTCGTGTGATTTCATGTAAGAGATGTAGCAAATATCTTGATATATATCGTATGTGGAGTTTTGGGGCGTCATAGCCCCTTTTTATTGTATGTTGGTTTTCGATCTTTATTGATTGTCTTTCATTGATAACAATCACATGTATTAGTCGTTGATTTGAAATTATAGTTTGCAGTTGCCCTGTCAAAAACGTACCATGAACTCTCACCGTCTAGACAAAGTCAGATTATTTTTTGGTGTCAACATATATAAGTACTTGAGATTCTAGTGCCATTTATGATCATTGGCGAGTAGCTAGAGGAATCAAAGTGAATTGAGGTGGCTTCGACCATGGAAATGAAAAGTGCCTATTGCATCTTGGCCTCGAACGAGCTAAGGAAGCTAGTCACACAACAAACTTGAAAAATCGATATCGAAAATCAGCTGGAATGCTGCCACATCAAACATGCCACCGAGAGAGAGAGAAAAGTTAGACGGTTCAATTAGTCTTTTGCCCCAAGTCAAATAAACCATTTAGTATCGCTAGCGCTACTAGTGGAGTTTCCTTTGGCTTTGCCTCACTTATGCATAAGGTTCGACAAGCATGATGTCACTTGAACACTTCTTAAAAGATCAATGTTGGTTGATGGTGCACCCAAAGTGGATTCCACCAATCCACTTTCTTGTGTCTTATGGGTTTGCCACTCATTGACTTGCTTGCATGTGGGACTTCTTAGTTTGTGTTTCAATATAGGCAGAATGGGGAGCTCACTAATCAATGCCTGGAGCAAATAGATGCTGAGGCATGTTGAAAGGCATGTGCTCTACAACCACAATGGTGATGTTTTCACGGAAGTATTAAAGGCCTAGGGCTTGGGCCGCCACTGTGACCTACATTAATTCATACCCCGAGTTGATTGATAGTTTAGATCATCACTATTCTACATCTGATCGAGGCACATTGCTGGCCCCCATCTTCTTTTTTCCTAACAATTTCAAGCACTCTTGACTCTCTCTCCACAAAGTTCTTTTCATCTTTCCCACAAAGTACTTTTTGTTTGCACCTAGTCAAGTTATTTAAAGGTAAAAACTCGAGATTAGGAGTTCTCGGATAGTGACGGAGCTCGTTTCTTGATACACAATTATTTAAGTGTTTTTTAAGTTTTTAAGTTTTTCAAGTTCTATTTTGTTCTGTATAATTCGAGACATTGGTTTCACCGATAACCCAAGGGTGTTCTTTGGGTTGACTTTTAGGTCAACTCCTAAAGTCAAACCTTAGTCAACATATTTTTTAAATTTAAAAAATTTGAAAAATCACTATTTCAACTCATTTCAAACTTTAATTAGATTTTTAATTCATTATTTTTATAAAAATCATTTGAGAATTGACTTTTCAGTCAAACCAATAATTTCAATTTCCGATCAGTAATTTCCAAAGTTCGTTGATTTCTAGTAAGTTTTAAGAGCAACTTTCTTCATGACATTTGATCTAGGAGATGTAGTGCAGCATAATTTCAAGCAGATTTTGAGAATTAGAGCCCGAGATGGGTCGGCTGATTTTTCAGTGCCAATCAAGAGTCCCAATTGGTTCATCACAAGTAGTAACCTTCAGTCTAACTTTAGCTTGATTAAGTTAAAACAAAAAATCAGTTCTAATGTCCATTTTGACAAAATTACAACAATTTGGCTGAATTTATTCTAAAATACAGAACTAGTGATTAACATGGTCAAGATGAGTCGACCTAATTCGGTTTGACCAACTTGGGCCAAAGCCCTTTTTGACTAATTAAACCTTAATTGTACATGATAATTTGATCATAATGCAATTCACTATCCCAATTCGAATTGGGACGGCTTCAATTCAATCCAAGTTGACCCAAATTGGATCTAAATCGACCCAAGCCTCTGGGCCGATCATCAATTGGATTTGGCCGGCCATAATTAAAACGGAAGGCAAATTTAGCATTCAGGTCAAACTGATCACTTTGGGACATCTGATTGGGCTTGGCCCATTGGGCCAAAACCCAATTGGGTTATCCAGCCCATTTTGGCCAGACTCTCCGCTCAGCCCAGCTGGTCGTCTCTCTCCCCTTGTTCAAGATTTACAAATTTTCCATTTGGTTTACTTACTAGAATGCACTTGCCATGCCACTTATACTCGTGAAGCCTAAATCTAATTATTCATTGCAATTCAATCGTAGCCATCAAATGTGGCAAGTTATCTGTAACAGCCCGCTTCCGACCCCCTTTTTTCGAGGCCTAATTGTGCGAATTTACGGGTTTAGTTTGTGGCCCGTTGGCCTCGGGGATTTTCCGGACTAAATCATAAAATTTCATTTCGGACGATTTTGAATTTTCGGAAATTGCATTTTAGTCCCCCAAAAATTTGTTATTTACATTTTGATCACAAAAACCTTGAAAATGAGGTTAAGGGAAGTTTTTATAATTTTTGGGATTTTTGGGTATTTTTAATATTTTTAATTAATATTTTTATTTAAATTTTTTTAATATTATTAGGTCAACCGTTGACCATTGACTATTGACCGGCTTCTTCAGCCACGCGCAGGAGAAGACTTATTCTTCTTCCTATTTTCTTTCTTTTTTCTTCTTCCTTGGGGCATTTCACCGAACACGTACGATGCGCACGTGTTTGGGGCCCCACCTCCGGCCGAATCTCCGGCCACCGCCACCACGACCTCCTACCCATCCCATCGGAGTGATTCACGGCCATTGGATGGCCGCCACTTGTCCCCAATCGCGAAATTTTCTCCCCGAGCTCACTTATCCTCTATTTTTGGACCAGTGCGACCCCTCCACTTTGGAGGCCGGTAACTTTTCACTCCGACCTTCGTTTGACGCACCGTCGATGGTGTTAGATTCTTCCCAATCGGTAGTAGCCCCTGGTTCTGCCGAATCTAGTAGCGGTGGCCCCAGAAAGTTGGCTCCAAGGAGCTGTTTTTTGGGTTTGAACAGTGCAAACCCTCATTTTTGGAGAGCCATAACTCCTTGCTTCGACCTTCGTTTTGGGTTCCATTTGTGCCATTGTCTTCCTCGTAACCTCTAGTTTTCATAGAGGCCAACCTAAGCCAAATAATCCATCTAGATCGCATTTGAGAGGCCCCGAAAGAAGCCCCCACGGAACAGTGTTTCTGGGTTTGAACTTTTCCAGATTTGGACCCGAGCGACACACCATCTTTGGAAGACCATAACTTTCAGGTCAGACCTCCGATTGACAAGCAGTTTGTGGCGTTGGAATCTTTGTGAAACTCTCTTTCTATATTGACCAACCTCCTCTCGTGATTCCATCTGTACCGCCGCTGGGAAGCCCCGAAAAAAGGCTCGCCGGAGTTATTTTCTGGAATTTCCAGATTTTGGGTCCGATCTTCAAGTCGCAATTTCTCCCAAACCTTCGATCTAAAGCCCTTTCTGTTGCTTCCAATGGATTCGTGGGTGCTCCTTTAACCTAATCTAGACTTTGGTTGTAGTTGATTTGGTCTAGAATCACCCATTCTATCCCAAACCCCCTATTGCCCCTGTTTCCGCCGGAGCTGCTGTTCGCCGGCCACCATGCCCTCTCCGGCGACACCCACTCCTCCCCACCACCTCCAATTGATAGAGGAGAGTCATACGAACACAATGGCACCGGTCTCGGCCGTTGATGTTGCACCATTTGAGAGAAATCAACCCCCAAAGCACAACTCCTCCCCCTTGAACCCAGATTCCGGCCACCTTCAACGGTTGACCGTTGACCTAATAATATTAATATAATTTAAATAAAAAAATTAATTAAAAATACCCAAAAATCCCAAAAATTATAAAAAACTTCCCTTAACCTCATTTTCAAGGTTTTTGGGGGCCAAAATGTAAATAACAAATTTTCGGGGGACTAAAATGCAATTTTCGAAAATTCAAAATCGTCCGAAATGAAATTTTACGATTTAGTCCGGAAAATCCCCAAGGCCAACGGGCCACAAACTAAACCCGTAAATTCGCACAATTAAGCCTCGAAAAAAGGGGGTCGGAAGCGGGCTGTTACAATCTTCCCCCCTTAAAGGAATTTCGTTCCCGAAATTCGACTCATCAAACTTCTCAAGAAACAACCCTATGGTTGTCGCTCGAGATCGGTTTCTCCCACTAACGACGTTTCATCATCTATCTCTAATCCTTAGAGTCAACGTCGTGGTCTAACTTGATCCACCTTTCCCAACTTAAACTTCTCAAGGATAACCTTGGCAATCCTTGTGTAAACTCTTCCATAGTCGGCGCCTCTAGCGACATAGTACCACCATGCTTCTGTTGCGCCATTATGATGAAATACATCCAAGATTCTATCACCTCAACAACTTATTGCAAGTCAGTCCCTCTTGATTGGCCACTCCCATCGCATGACACTTTGTCATCGATTTCAATTAGTTCAAACTTCAACTCGAGGAGCATACCTAGTCCATGTTCTCTTTCAGTCTCCACGATTGTCTCATCTTCTCAAGGTGAAATGTCTTTATCAATGAGGTCACCTTGAGGGAGTTAGGATCTTCCTCCAAACTTGGTACTTTATCCTCCGCAACTCTAAAATACAATCTTATATTCCTTTCGGGGGAAGCCACTTATAACCAGTGTAAATGTTCAGTGGAGATTATGAATCATCATTCCACCTAATTTGTGTCTTTAAATCCTTTGGCAAAATTTTGCCGTAGCCTACTCTAGGCCACGTGTCGTGTCATTTGTATCGACCACTCAAGAGGCTTCATTGCCCCAAAATATATGCTACAGGTCAACTGCACTACATTGGGACACAATTCGGTCCTCTATACAACGCATCACTATGGATACTCAAAATTATTAACACTTGAGCAGTAGTCAACCCTTGCTTTAGCCCATGAAGCTTTCCTTTACTTTTATCGGCCTACTCAGACCCCATGTCTTCTTTCAATGGTTTCCCTCAATGACGTTGCTACATTCAAGCAATTTTCCACAAGGCGACAATAGCATTCGGTCAAGTCTAAGAGACTTCAAATCTCAGTCAAAGTCACGTAACTCGATCCTTCCATGGTTGTTTTCATCTTAGTAGGGTCTACTAGAATCTCTTCATATGAGATCACGTGTCCTTAGAGTAACACACAACCATGCCAAGACTCGCACTTACTGGCTCATGTACAGTGTCTATTCTCGAAAAGTCGCCAACACAATCTTATCTTTACATATTGCTTAAAAATCAGCCTAGCTCTTAGGATACTCTTGACATTATCAACACCTCAACGGTCAGTAGCCAACATACAAGTGCATCGATTTGTCCTTTCCCTTCGTGAAGAGGGGAATCAGCGCAGCGTAACCCATAGTAGTGTGCTGAGACGAATAAATCTTTTATCTCGTAGCTTATGTGTATATACCTTCAATTCCTTCCATTTCGATAGTAACATCTAATAGGGTGGCTTAGAGGTCGGTCCAATGCCCAGACTTAGTTCGACCACGACCTCAATTCCCCTTTCTTAGAGCAATCCAAAAGACTTCCGAGAATCATCTCTCCAACGATATCTTCTTGCGTCGGTCCATCAATTAATTAAGCAATCACCATCGAAGCTGTATCACCGCACTTGAATAGTTAATCATGGCTCATTTACTTTCTTAACTGATCTCTTCCGACAGTTATATCGATTCAATCATGGTTATTATAGTCGAATCTGCTCCAACTTTCACTTCGACCAATACTAAATCACGCTCATAATACTCCATGATCAATAAGACGCTATCACTTAGTGAGGTCGAAACTCCAGAGTCTGTATCCAACGGTCTTACCCTCAACTAAACCAAATTTCTTCTCAACTCGTGTGTACAATCACAAGGAACCATCTTCCTCTTCTGCAAAAGTACCAGCGCACCCCCATGGTGACGCACTAGGGTAGATGAATTCTCTGTATAGTAACTCCCGCATCAATAATACTAACCTTCTTTCTTTTCTTTTTTAATTCCAAAAATGGCCATCAATAAGTGTTTTGGGGAGATCGAATCCATACGAGAAGTCAATTCAATCGTCATCACGATTCCCCTTCTGAGGAGGCGACCTTAGTATTCATTCAGAAACACATCTGCGATCTTCATACCACAGTGATCCCTTCAAACGTCAATTCTTCCATCGATGCATTCACATTTCTAACGACAAAACTATGGCAGTCATTTCTCATAACTTTGCCACCTCTTGCATCTAAATAAGTGTCGTCGAGGTTCCTCCTCAATTTTCAACAATTCCATAACTTGGAACCCTTATTGGGCAAATTTATATCACTTTCATGAAGCACTACTGTGGCTCATTGCTATCATAGTCAATCCATTTCTATGATTACATCGAAACCGCAAAAGGCAGATACTACCAGTATCAATAATTAACGCAACTCCGCGAACTATCGCATCGCATTATGTGCACCCACTAGTCAACAACATGCTAGCATGTAAGGGGGTTTGCAACCTTGAGGACTACGACCAATGGTTCTACAACCAGTCCAAATAAGTCCATTTAAAAGCCTAACATCAAAGAGCTCGTAGCTCCCACATCAATTTTTGTGGCGCCATCCATTGTAATGTCACTAAATGCTCAAGCAAATCCTCAACTTCACAGTACTAGCTCTTCTACGGGGAGGGGTAATGTGCTCAATTCCCGACATCAGCTTTTGCCGGTGATTGTCTCAACTCGCGACAATTCGCGATTCAAAAGTGATGACATCCTTTGCCATCCCCTTTTTAAATCATCAAATTCTACACCTCTTCTTCACATAGGTGCGGACTACTATCGATGCCAATTAGCTTCCAACCTCAGACTTTGGCCCATCACCAGATTTAATCGTCCGATCCACAGGATCCTCCTTGATCCCCTTGCCATATCTAGGCAACTCGGCAAACTTCGCCGCATACTCTTTCACTAAAAGGTAACTCGAGTGGAGTCTTAAAATCTTGATCACCTTCTGCTTTCTAGTACTATACTTCTCATTTAACGCTTTCACAAAAACATTTTCAAGTCTACTCGACTTCCTTAGCGACAACCATTCCCTTTATGGTCTCCCACTAGTGGTTGGCGTCATCTCTCAGATGATAAACTGTCAAGACCACTTTATCACGACGTTGCACCTCATCATCGAAACATACCTTATCAAACCTCCGGAGCCAAAGCATGCCAACTACCGAATCACATTTTCCAAAGGTCCGTGGAGGTTTCAATTTTAGGAAAATCACTCCACCCAACTTCACACCATCCTTTCCTCATTCTTGCCTCATATGGTCAAGATAGGATTAGGGACAAGGCTCACAATGCCCTCAGCGGTGACACTCATAACATGTGTCAAAACAATGGTAGCTCTTAATGCTACAGTCACAGCGACTCTTGCCGCAGCAGTATCAGCTATAAACACGACCTTTTAACTCTAGGCCTACTAGGCGATCACGCCACGGAGGTCCTCAAGAGACTAGGGGATACTCTCAATCCTCAAGTCTCCTTGAGCGTAACCTCTTAAACAAGCGACTCACAGTCACTCTAACCACGGAGGTCTCTGACCTCTATCCATTCTTAAACAACCAAACATGGTCCCAATATTTCAACACTCTCATCACTCGCAAGATTTCTCAACAAGCATCCAAAATATCACGCGATTCATAGCTCGTATATCATTACGAAATAATAACCGTCCACGATAAAGGACAACATGCGGTGCATAGTTATGCCATTATCAGTGTGTCATGCTCAACAATGCACTAATCACATGTGTTACTCAACATATTATATGTGCAAACTCAGCACCAATAAAGCATAACAACACTCGACCCCATGGGTCCTCTACCGATACCTCGTCAGGTCATCGGTTTCAGTGCATCAGTGGCTACCCCTCCCGGTACCACGCACTTTTGCCAAACTAGCAACGACACGGCCTTTCATACCACTCTGTAAGGGCCTAGTCACAAATCCATGCAACGCCCCAGCCATGTGTCAACTGAGGCGCGGTCTCACCGCCCTGTGACATTTCGGCAACATGCCTCCTCGAGGCGCGGTCAAACCACCCTGTGATGTTCCGACAACGCGTAACTGCCCGCTTTCGACCCCCTTTTTTCGAGGCCTAATTGTGCAAATTTACGGATTTAGTTTGTGGCCCGTTGGCCTCGGGGATTTTCCGGACTAAATCGTAAAATTTCATTTCGGACGATTTTGAATTTTCGGAAATTGCATTTTAGTCCCCCGAAAATTTGTTATTTACATTTGGCCCCAAAAACCTTGAAAATGAGGTTAAGGGAAGTTTTTATAATTTTTGGGATTTTTGGGTATTTTTAATATTTTTAATTAATATTTTTATTTAATTTTTTTTTTAATATTATTGGGTCAGCGGTCAACCGTTGACCATTGACTGTTGACCGGCTTCTTCAGCCACGTTCGGGAGAAGACTTCTTCTTCTTCTTCTTCCTCTTTTCTTTCTTTTTTCTTCTTCCTTGGGGCATTTCACCGAACACGTACGGTGTGCACGTGTTTGGGGCCCCACCTCCGGCCGAATCTCCGGCCAACCACCACCACGACCTCCTACCCATCCCATCGGAGTGATTCACGGCCATTGGATGGCCACCACTTGTCCCCAATCGCAAAATTTTCTCCCCGAGCTCACTTATCCTCTGTTTTTGGACCAGTGCGACCCCTCCACTTTGGAGGTCGGTAACTTTTCACTCCGACCTCCGTTTGACGTACCGTCAGTGGCGTTATATTCTTTGAAACACCATATTTCCGTCCCAATCGGTAGTAGCCCCTGGTTCCGCCAAATCTAGCAGTGGTGGCCCCCGAAAGTTGGCTCCACGAAGCTGTTTTCTGGGTTTGAACAGTGCAAACCCTCATTTTTTGAGAGCCATAACTCCTTGCTCCAACCTTCGTTTTGGGTTCCATTTGTGCCATTGTCTTCCTCGTAACCTCTAGTTTTCATAGAGGCCAATCTAAGCCAAATAATCCATCTAGATCACATTTGAGAGGCCCCGAAAGAAGCCCCCACGGAACAGTGTTTCTGGGTTTGAATTTTTCCAGATTTGGACTCGAGCGATACCCCATCTTTGGAAGACCATAACTTTCAGGTCAGACCTCCGATTGATAAGCCGTTTGTGGCGTTGGAATTTTTGTGAAACCCTCTTTCTATATTGACCAACCTCCTCTCGTGATTCCATCTGTACCGCCACTGGGAAGCCCTGAAAAAAGGCTCGCTGGAGCTGTTTTCTGGAGTTTCCATATTTTGGGTCCTATCTTCAAGTCGTAATTTCTCCCAAACCTTTGATCTAAAGCCCTTTTTGTTGCTTCCAATGGATTCGTGGGTGCTCCTTTACCCTAATCTAGACTTTGGTTGTGGTTGATTTGGTCTAGAATCACCCATTCTACCCCAAACCCCCTATTGCCTCTGTTTCCGCCGGAGCTGCTGTTCGCCGGCCACCATGCCCTCTTCGGCGACACCCACTCCTCCCCACCACCTCCAATTGATAGAGGAGAGTCATACGAACACAATGGCACCGGTCTCGGCCGTTGATGTTGCACCGTTTGAGAGAAATCAACCCCCAAAGCACAACTCCTCCCCCTTGAACCCAGATTCCGGCCAGCACCTTCAACGGGCGACTACTCGCCGCTCCGGCCACCTCAAGCGACGCCACCACCACCATTGGACTCGTGTAAGTCCCCTCTACAAAGCCCAATAGGTTTCGTTTGCCAATTTTACATCGTTTGCTCGAATTTGGCCGCGAACCAACTAGTGCTCGCCGAACCCAATTTTAGGGCTTGCTGGTCGCGCGCCTTTAGGCGTCTTGGAGCCATTCCGTCGCCACCCACAGCTACTCATGAGTCTCTCAACCATCCAGGACCACCAAGGAACATCCCCGGCCGTTGGAACCTCACCGGAAGTTCACCGGAGCTCGCCGTGAGCCGCCAATTCACGAGGAAATCAAGTGAGTGGACATCCTATCCCTCAATTAGGGCCGTTCACCGCTTTAGTAGATGATTGTGGACTTGATTAAGGTGGATTGATTGTTGATTGGGCGATTATGAGTTGATCGGGACTTTTAGAGGAAGTAGGGGCGATTTGGTAATTTTGGCCAATTAGGAGTAAATTGGCAAAATTGATTACTTGGAGGGCAAATTGGTAAATTATTTATGTTAGCTACCTTGGGTAGTAGCTAGTGAGAGCTATGTGAGCAATTTTACGATTGTGGATTTAGATTACTACATTTGGTCAATTAGGGCCAAATTAGAGCTTAGGGGCAAAATCGTAAATTCGGAAGTTTGGGGGCAGAATTGAGATTTATTGGCTACAGTTGGATTTGATGATCAGCAAGGTAAGGTTGGATCGACAATTTGCGCAATTAGAAGCTTGGCTCGGATTTCGCTTAGGGATGAGCTATTTATTAAATTTAAGTATTTTGGATTATTTTAGCGAAATTTGTGAAAATTGTGTGGTTGGGCAAACGGCTACTAATTAAGGTGATGGCGCCCGTAGTTTGTCGAACGGAAGATTTTGGATTCGATTTAGGAACGCGAGTGAATCTCTAGTTAGTAAGCCCGAGCGGTTGACTTTTAGAAATTTTGGGAAATTGTCCTAAAATTCATTATGTCATATTGTGTTGATTTATTCAATGTTATTGGTTGTGCAATTGACTGTGAATGATCATGATTGATCATTGAGGCGTATGAGTTGACCGACGTGGTCGTTGACCCCGGTTCGCCTTAGAGGCCAGTGAGCCCTAATAAATGGTGAAAGTCGATGGAACCTAAAAATGGTATCGACATTGATTTGATGAGTTCGCAACATGGTTAGAATGAACCAGTGACCCTGGTGTTTTGATGAACCCGGTTTAAGCCGAGAAAATTAGCTAGGGTCTCAAGCTGGTTGTGGACGGCTTTATTTGGCTAATTGTGTAATTTATTTATTCATTTCGTAATTTATTTATTTATTTGTTTAGTAATTTACTTATCTATTTACTTAGTAATTTATTTATTTAATGAGTAATTTATTTATTTAATGAGTAATTTATTTATTCAATTAGTAATTTAATTATTCAGCTGTGCTTTTACTTATTTAATGAGCTATAGCATTATGGTGGTTATTCTTGACATGATCAGTGGTTCGGGCTTAGTGCCAAGTCCCAGTCACGAACTGGTTGACTCATAGAAAAGAGAAGGTTGTTATTAGAGAGAGATGAAATTAATTGAGTTATACGTGGGGTTAAGCAAAAGAAGTTTGTATGGTGTTGACGATTGATGGGAGATACAGGATTAAGGACCTTAGGGTGCTAACATTATTGGTTTGGGCATAGGAGGTAGACCATTGAGAAGTTTCGTTAGCATTAGAGATGGATTCTAGATTGGCAATGTTATGAAGATAGAACCTTTGGAGGAATTAGCGCTATAGAGATGAGCCAATTGAGGACTGATTAGTGATTGGGGTAGTACCGAGAGTGGAAGTAGGGACCCTATTGCGATGGCGTTCCTAATTCTGGCATAGGATTAGACTCACTGAGATAGTTGTAATCTCAACCCGTCGTGGTAAAAATTTTTAGGTACTTGAGATGGAATCTGGGAGGTGAGTTCTGTGAAGTTGACAGGGTGGAGATTCATGCTTCCGTTAAAGACTTGAAGGCCAGTGACCTGCCTGGGACGTCGCTATCCTTGGCCGAAGAGAAGAGGAAAATTGAGAACCGTCGCGCGCTCGAGAGCAGGGTGTGACATTATCAATGCATATCAGTTGATTTAGGAGCGTTTCCAGCACTTTTCTACTTTTTATATCATTCCTTTGAGTTGTGTTGGGCTTTTGTTTATGTTTTCGAGTTGATTACTCCTTAAGGTTATTTTCAAATTTTCCAATGTCATATAGGGTTAACAAAGTACTTAATAGATCTTTTCCATGTACAGAAAACTTTTATCATACTTTATAGAATACCAAAAAAAACAAAAGAAGAGATTTCGCTTTACAATTGCTCCTGTGAGAGTGTGTACCTATGTGCATATCAGTTAATCTTTGAATCCATGTTCATCTATCAGTTTGCTATGTTATTTGGTACTGGAGTCTACAAGGTTGCCATAAAATCTAATGCAGATAGCAATGGAGGCAATTGTCCTACTGATGAAGGTCAGGCAATGCAAGCCTTGTGCACGACTTTTCATCATCGAAGTGGTGGGCAATAATGCGTGTGGTCATCCGTTGGATTAATCCCTTTATTGGTTTGAAACAATCCTTGTCCAATCTATCTAAAGGAGTTCGATTTTGATATGGATAGGATGAATTGGGAGTGAGATGAAAATTTTGTGGTGATATTAGTGGTTAGGGATTTCGTAGATGGTGGCCTCGATTGCTATGTCATTCGTGATGGATATGGAAGCTATGAAATTATGATAGACATGACGATTGGTGCAGTAGCGATCATCAAGAAAATCAATTTACCATGAGGCACAAAAGACTTGATGAGTTTGACCTCAAGGTAAATATTGCTTATTTTGATGAGTATATTTTTTGGCTGAGAAGAGCATATAATAGTGAAACTAGTAAAGCATGATTTGAAAGATAGGACATAATGATGAATAATTTATTATCATGAAAAGAAGTGATTATTATTATGAAAAGAGACAATTCTTGATCATGAAAAAAAGTCATTTCTTTTCGTAATCAGGAGATGTGTTGATTGATTGTTTATAAATAGAACCAAATCATACTTGATTGTAACTCTCTCTTATTATCTTTAATACACCCAATTTTGATAACACATTCGGGTGAAATTTTCAGAGAGAAAAATAGCCATTGAACTTATTTCTCTTCGGCTTTGGTGTATATCCTAGAGGGTTTTATTTTTATTTATATTTATTTATTTTTATTTAAGTCCATACCAAACTAGTGGCAAATAATACCTTGAGGATAATGATTGTCATCACGCATCAATGCATCAAAGATCTATTATTACTACTTCATTTTCATTAATAATCAAACTTCCCCAACAATCTTAAGGTAATATTTTCATGGAAATATATACTATGGTTGCATTAAATGCTCGTAATCTTAACAAATAAATTGTTGTTTCTATTTAAATGCTTGAATCGTCTTTCTCGTGGCATAATAGATTTTCCCATATTGTTTTACTACTTTGAATTTTATGAATAGATAAAAATGAATGTGAAACATATGACTAAAAAATCGTTCTCGAAGGTTAACAAATTTAAAGGTGAAAATTGTTATGTCATTACATTATTGATGATTATTATAGATATGCTCATGTTAATCAAATGAAAGCAAAGTTCAAGCTATTGATGTGCTCAAGATATACAAGGGTATAGTTAAAAATCAAAGAGATGCAAAAATCAGAGTTTTGGGAAGTGATCACAGAGGACAATACTCATTAGATTTTTCTGCTTTTTGTGTAAAAAAAAATGGTATTGTGCCTAAAGCAAGTGCACCTTATACGGCATAATAAGATGGATTGGTAGAAAGAAAGAATATGATTTGGTGGATACAGTTAATTGCAGGATCTTATAAGCAAAATTTCCATTTAATTTGAGGGAAGAAGCACTTCTTATCGCATGTCATATTCACAACAAAAGTTTTTCAAGAAAATTTATAATATCTCGATATGAATTATGGAAAAGATGGGCATCGAATATTTAATATTTTAAAGTATGGGGATGCCTTGCATATTATTGGCTTCCTAATCCTAAGTGACCAAATTAGTACCAAGGTTATTGAAAAGTATGTTTGTTGGATATATATTAAAAGTTCCAGAAGTTATTGCTTATTAGATTTTGAATCTAATTTTGTTATGTAATATAGATATTTTGAATTTCTCGAACACAACTTTTTCAAATCAAGTGATACCTCAGCATATTTACAAAGAACAATTCATGCAAGCAAACCTTTGTCCTAGTGAGCCAAGGTGAAGTAAAAAAGTTAAGAAAACGAAAGGTTTTGATTTTGATTTTGTAGTTGGTAGAAGAAGATAAAAAAAAATGTCAAGAATGAATTACCCATGTTATTTTTACTTGGACGAAGTCCAAGAAGGTTCAACATACCATCAAAATAAAGTAAGAGAATAATAAAGTCATTATCAGATTTTTTTTTGAACAAATACATAGTTACTCGATGAAGTCTTCTTATAGTTTTTTTTTTTGGTAACCAGAAGTCTTCTTATAGTTCTGTTCTGTAAACTGACATAAACTTTTTATACCACTGTCTTGACGCTTATTTTAGGCCATAAAGACCCTTTTTCATTTTGCACCCTTTTTCACTTTGAAATCCTTTGATTGTTCTAAGCATATCTCTTCCTCCAACTTATCGTGTGAGAAGGCTGTTTTGACATCCATTTGCTCAATTTCTAAGTTGAGGCTAGCTACTAAGCCTAAAATGACACGGATTGAAGACATTATTACCACCAGAGAAAATATACCATCAAATTCAACACCCTTTCTTTGACCGAATCCCTTAACAATCAATTTAACTTTATAACATGGTTGTAAAGTATATTCATCTTGCTTCAACCTATATACCTACTTGTTCTTTAAAGCTCTTCTACCTTTAGGCAAATTCATTAACTCAAAAGTATGATTATCATAAAGTGATTGCATTTCATCCTACATGGCATTAAGTCATTTACTTTTGCACTCATCTCTGTCACTTATGCATATCACTTTGGTTCACTTGCATTAGTGAATAATACATACTCATCTACATAATATTTGGCAAAAGGTTGTGATTCTTTGATAGATCTCTGAACTAGAATATTTGATGGAGCACCAAGAACGTTTTATAAAACTCTTGGACCCCTGAATTTGGAGTATCCTACTTTCATGCAATTTACACGGTTCAACAAGCAATCAATATTTCAAGATCAAGGGGCTCTAACGTAGCCTCTGCTTCAAGAACGATATCATCTATTTCAACATGCTTTGGGACATGTGTATGAGAACATTCACTTTCAATTGTTCCTCATCAACCTGTATAAGAACATGTGTATGGGGAACTAAATCCAAGTCAATCAAATCATCACTAACTTGTTGCCTTGACTCATCTTTGATTTTTCAATATAATCTATTGTGCGATCTTCCATAAATATAACATCTTTGCTTCGTATAACTTTCTTCTCAATTGGATTATAGAACATGTGGTCAAACATGTCATGTCCATAGCCAATGACTATGCATTGTCATTTTTTATATCAATTTTAGACCTCTCATCTTTAGGAATGTGCACAAAAGCCTTGCATCCAAAGACATGCAAATGATCATAAGATATTTGCCGGTCTAAACTCTATCAAGAACATTAAACTTTAAAGGAATACATGAAGTAAGAATTAATACATGTGCAACTATATTTATAGCCTTCCCCAGAATGACCTTAATAGTTTTGATTGTGAGAGTAAACATTTTATCCTTTTAACCAATGTTCTGTTCATTCTCTCAACTAAGCTATTTAATTGAGTTGTCTTTTGATCCTATTTGCAATATTCATCAAAAGGTTCGATATATTCTCCATAGTTATTAGTTCACGTGCAATTCAATTTTTTTTCCAATCTATACTTCAACTGAAGCCTGAAACTACTTAGAAACATCTACTACTTGATCTTTACCTTTCAAGGTATTAATCATCTATGAAAGTAACAAAGAGCCACCAAGTGATTTTGTCTTCATAAGATCACAAACATCACAATGCACTAAATCAAGTATACTTGACTTTCTCGAATGAGGGAGGTTCTTGAATGTTACTTTGTTCTATTTTCCTGCTAAACTATAAGCACACTTTTTCAATGTAGAGTTTTTCAATCCTGAAAGGAGGTTCTTTTTGGTCATTACTAATAAACCTTTTTTACTAATGTGACCGAGCCTCTTGTGCCATAATTCAACTGTCTTTGCTATCTATTACATTAATTTTGTTTATGAACAATTTTACTAATATGGTAACTGCCGCAATTCCTCTCTCTCCTCCCCCCTTCTTTGACTTTTCTTCTCTCCCTCTCCCCTATCTTTTCTTTCTTCTTTTCTTTCTTTTCTCTCTCTCTCTCTCCTTTCTTTTCCTCTGCCGCATGACTCCCCTGCAGACCTGCCCCCGTCCCATCTCTTTCTCTCTCTCTTCCCTTTCCTTTTAATTTTCTCTTTCCCCACTGTTCTTCTTCCTCCCCCGCGCGCGAGCCTTCCCCCTGCAAACCCTAGCAGCCGCCATCTCTCTCCCTCGCGTGTCTGACCGAGAGACCACGCGAGATGGATTGAGGAGCACCGGAGCTCGCCCTTTTGCCGCCGTGGACGTCGCCGTGTCGCCCTACGCCATGAATCCGAGATCTCTTGTTCATGGGTCTTGACTCGAGCAAACCGAGCCACCCGTGACCGAATCTCGCCATTCACGTCGCCTCAACGGTGCCACGTCGCTGTTCAGCCGTCGCTCAGATCCTCCCCAGTCCATTGAAGGCCCTCTCGCCTTGCCCCTTTGGCCACAGACATCCTCCCGTCCGATTCCAGCCACCGACCAGACACGGCTCGATCATCCATTAGCCACTCCGCCGCCCGTTTTGGACTTCTCCACCTTCCAGCAACCCCCGCCGAACCACCCAAGCGGCCAACCACTTCGTCGCCACCAAAAAAATCGGTCGCCGGAGGCTCCCGGCGTCGTCGCAGGAGCCGCTGAGCGTGGGCCTCCCTCCAACAGTGTTGGGCCAGGGTTAATGGGCCCTGGTCAGCCTAGCCTGGCCCAAGAAGAAAAGAAAAAGGAAAATAAGAAAAGAAAAAGAAAATGAAAAGAAGAAAATGAAAGAAAAAGGAAAAAGGAGAAAAAATAAAAGAAAAGGGAAGGAAATAAAAGAAAAAGGAAAGAAAATAGGAAAAATTTGCGGACTGCCATCAGTCGCTTGAAGACACAAATGATGTGAGTAGACCTTCTAAACCTTAATTAGGGATGTTTATTGCCTTAGTAGAATTATTAGGACAAATTATGTGGATTATGATTTGAGTGGATGAGATTGGTTTGATACGGCCGGGTGTCGGAAGCCAAGGAAGCATGATGCGATTGAGCAAGTACGAGGCCAATTGGGCCCGAGATGGATTGAATATAAGGCCATTGGACCTGAGATATAAATTGGATGTCAAAGGAAGACCAATTGGAGACTGGTGGGTTGACCATTAGTGGAAGTTGTACTGTGGTGTGGAGATAAGACAGGAAGGCTAGTTAGGGTTTTAGGTCGGTTGCGGACGGCCTTGAATTATTGATTGCACAATTTATTTAGTTATTGATTTATTATGCAATTTATTTAATTATTAATTGATTGCGTAATTTATTTAATTATTGATTTGTTTGTGTAATTTATTTAATTGTTGGTAATTTATTTAATTATTGCAATAGATATTGATTGGTGAGATGATTATGCTCCGTGCTAAGTAGCGACTAGGGTCTGGTAGACTCGTGGATAGGCTGACCAAGGAAAAGAGAGACTAGAGGAGAGCAAGTACGACAGGATAGAGAGTGATGTTGGATTATGTCTAGGGTGATTGAGGAGATGTGAGATGCGATTAGGGACCCTAGGGTAATTGACAGACCTATTTTTGGGTTAAGAGGTTGGCTCATTGAGATATTCATATCTCAACCCGTCGTGGTAACCATTTTTCAGGTACATGATTGGAGATCGGATTTTGGAGACGAGTTATGTGGGAGTTGACAGGGCAAGGATTTGCGCTTCCGTTGGAGACTTGAAAGCCGGCGACCTGCCTGGGATGTCGCTATTCTATGGCCGAAAGGAAGAAGAAATTTAGAGACCATCGCGTGCTCGAATATCGGGGCATGAAAATTTATAATGTAGAACAAAAAACATTTTTTGCACTAGCCATAACCATAACACTTTTAGTGGGCTTTCATTGACCATCACTGAAGGTATTACAATAGCTTTTATCATCTAACTTTTTTTGTGTGGAATAAATTCAAACGAATATCAAGTATATGCTCAACATTAATCAATAATCTCTTGCCATTAGTAGTCTCTAGGCACTCATTGTTGATGCCTTCAACTTTAGCCAACCTATTATTTCTTATCTTCACATATTCAAAGTCACTTAACATGTAAGATGTAAAGAAATCCCTTTGAAAGGTCATGAATAGATGCATCACCGTTAATTACCCAACTGGTCTCACTATAAACGAGATTCACTACATCACTATCAAAGACAATGAGAAAGTCTTCTGAAAGTTTAGCAACACGATTGTCATCGCCATCATTATTATTTTTTCTTTTCTTTTTGTATTTCTCATTTCTTAGCTGATGGCAATACCTCTAGATATGCACTTCTAATGGCAATATATGCACTCGACATTTGCAAATCTATTGGATTTGCCACTACTTTTATCTCAAGTTTTATCTCTATTTTTCGAATCCCAAGTGTCATTCTTCCTATTTTCTTAATAACCAAGGCATGAAAATGTGAAGAGGATGATCCATGTGCCTTCCTTCTCATCTTTTCATTCAAAATACTACTTTAGGCCAAATCCACGGTAATTGTATGGTCTGGGGTTGAATTGGACAAATACGTTTGAAACGTCTCCAATAAATCTGACAAATTACCAAGCAATTACAATGCTTGTATCTCATCATCAGACTTGATTCCTGTTGCACCCAATTGATTTATAGTTACTTGAAAAGAACTTCAAATGATTAGTAAGAGGAATGTCATCTTAATATCTCAAAGCCATCATTTGTTTCATAATAAATAACTTGTTATTTCCAGTCTTTTGGGCAAACGGCTGTTCGAGGCTCCCCACAAACTGTGCGCTTGTGTTTCTTCCATGATATGGTTCAGAATATTATTAGCCATCTACTACCTAATGTAACCACATACGTGACAATGAAATATAGTCCATTCAACATCAATTTTATTATGAATTTTCTCATTAGCAAACACAAGTAAAAAATAATCCCTCACATACCAAAGATCTTCTATTTTTCCTTTCCAAATATGATGATTGGAACCATTCAATATAACCATTCTATTTTTTTTTATTTCCATCGTTTAGCACAAGGCAAAAAAAAAAATAAAAATAAAATCAAGCATGACTGCTTTGATACCACGGGGGAATAATAACAACCCGAACAACATAAATGTGGCGGAATAAAACACTCTTCTCTCTTGTATGAATATAAATAAAACCAATACGTGCGCGTACACACACACAATGCGATTTTTTACATGCAAAACCTCCTTGATGTGATGAGATAAAAAATCACTGGATCGGAGTCCACCCAAAATCTTCACTCTCGATGTGACCCACCAATATAATGCGATTTTTTGCATGCGAAACCTCCTTGATGTGAGAAAATAAAAATGCACTGGACCACAGTGCATCCAAAATCTTCACTATTGATGTGAGGTTCTATTGAACCAACAAAAAATCTAATGTAAGGAGCTTCAAGCAAAAATCAAATTGGTTAGATTCGAGAAGAATGTGTCATGAACACATTAACAAAATTTTAACTAAATCGGACCAGTATCGATCTCCGACATCAGCTTAATAATAATTAGATATTGCAATATTCCAAGATTTTCTATTCTCTTTTCTCTTACTATTTGTGTATTAACTGATGTTCTTTTTGTGGCTACCAGTTAAGATAGTGAGAAACCCTATTTCTCTATATGTATTATCACTTGGGTTCAAGCATTTGGGTTTGTAATTCATTGAATTTTCTCCACATGGGAGTGAACCTAGTTAATAGGATCACAAAACAGATACAACTTGCTTGAATTTTCCTGATGAAAGAGAATGATGCGGGGTGCATATTTTTAGAAATTTGAATTATTTGCTTCTCCTACTTTATCGTAGTGATAGTGTTAGGATATAAGATGGTTGATTCAATTTTGAGTTTCTTTCATTTAAATATTTAACATTTGTTAGTTTGGATTTTCTTATTAGTAGATATATTTCCTATCTTAAACTTAAAATTTGATCAGGATTTTTTTATAAAATATCTAATTCAAGAGATTTATTTTGCTATTTTGCACATATATGTTCTTGCAAGTTCAATTTATGTTTACAAATTTGATATTTTTCTTGATTTGTTTTCACATCTATTATTGCCGCATCAGTATAATGAAAGATAATGGCTTTCTCTTTCGCCAGTTAAGAAGACTTATCTTTTTCCCACTAAAGACGATTAATAAATATATAAAAAGCATGAATTCACAACAAATATATGAGGACAGAAAGATAGGATAAAAAGAAGTTTTCAGTACGCCCCTGTCTTCTTATCTTGTCGGTTCCTATGATTAGCTACAAATATGGGAGTTTTTTCTATGGTCGTGCTGTTTCCTAGAATATGCATATGAAGGAGACGAAATAAGTTCTGAAAGCTACTTGATATGACCCTTTAGGAACAAAACAAACATTACACGCCTATGAAGTTTCGATATAAACTAGAAGTAATTTCCAGTGGATTGATAATATTTTCATTGTTTGCCATAATAAGCATGTAAACTACTTGGAAATTTCATGGTAATCTCTAGCAAAGACTTAGAAAGATGCGACTCCAAGTGGACTTTTGTAGCTGATCAACATCACAATCACCACTATGTAGAATTTCAATTACCTTTCAATTTCACGCTCAATTGAAAATTGAGAACATTCATCTTATTATAACAAATTCAAATTTCAAGCTGGGGACTTGAAAAGATTCAAGTCGAATGTGCAGTTGACCAAGTTCCGTTGTGTAGAATTTCAATTGCCTTTCAATTCTAAGCTCAATAAAAACTAAGAACATTAGTCTTGTTCCTTGCTTTCATGTTACGTTTTACCCTTCAACCCTTGTTGAACTTATCACAACTTTCCCAATTAGAATATAATTTAGAATAGAGCTTAAAGTCCTATTGTCAAATGCTTCTTTTTGCATTTTCTTGAAATAATTTAATTTATTTATAAACGTGTTAATTTTATTGTAGGAAATTTTCACAAAGTTTGTAAGTCAAGTTGAGAGCATAGTTCATTGAAAGAGTCATATGGTCCTTTATTCTTAATAAAAGAAACTTCATAAATGATCATGATATAATATTTGCGTAGAAGATACATGTTATATAAATCCAAATAAGTAGATAAAATCAATATGCAATATCTTTTTTCACATAGAATTGTTTCTTTTTGTCCTAGAGATAACTTTCCTAATTGTAACAGGCATCTTTTGGACAATTATATATCAAGGTCCATTCAATCTTATAACTATCATGAAAATTCATATAAGCTTGAGTAGTATATAACTTTTTAATTGACCACTTAAAGAATGTAGCTTTTTAAAATGTTTACTAAAAGTCCTATGCCAGGTCGTATTTCCCGCACTTGGGTGAACATTTTAAAAAAGTTTTGGTTATAAAGTGATTGATTGAAAATAATGGCACTCAAGTATATGGCTTTTAGAAATTATGTCACTCAAGTGATTAAGAAAACTGTTATGATACTTAAGTGAGCCATGTATAAAATTTATGGCACCTATAATTTCCTTATCTCAATTGCAAACATGATCAAATTCATGATTTGAGATAAATCCCATCAATTTTCTAATAATGAAAGCAAATATAACAAGATGAAGATAACATTTTCTAATATCATGAATTTTCTTATTGATTTAAACAAATGAATTTTCAAAAAATGAACATCTCATATGATTTTCCAAACTATATAAAGTTGTGCTTTAAGGATTCGTTTGTTTTGGGGGAAAATGAATGATTTAAAAAATATTTTCTAAAAATAACGACTTAAGTCGTTTAAAATAATTAGTCAATAAAAATACTTTAATCACCAACAACAATTAATGTTTAATGTTTTCGTGAATGATGAGAATGTATTTCATTTACATAATCGATACAAGTGATCATTTTTTGAAAAATTATTTTTCAACCCATTCATTTTCCGCAAAATAAATAAACTTTTAGAGTCGTAAATGAATATATTCCTGGTATATACCATAATCTCGAATTGTACAGACACATAAAACAAGCACTTATGAATTAGTCAAAAACTTTCTTGTGGTGTGCAACCCCAAATTAAACGGCGTAGAACATTCTCGTCAATCATGGACACTATTTTTTTTTTCCTATTCTTGACAGCGAAAGGAAAAGGAATCTTGTGAAGAATAGACAGTTTGAACTAAGTAGTTTTTGTTCGGAGTCAATACTCTTGGTGACTTCCATAAAAGATACAAATATTCCCGAGAAAGTTATTCACATTGTCTGCCACATAACTTGTATAATCGGCTCATTCAACAAATTTTCTTGTCCAATAATCAGGATAGAATCCAATCGATGAGATCGGATGGTGCGTTGAGAATCGGTTAATGCCTCCACATATGAATAGAGCTAATTGACTAGATCTAATCAATTTTAAAGTCATTTTTCAACCATATAATTGTAATATTTATAAATGGCTAATAATGATGTAAACAATACACTCCCTCACGAGCAATGGCCTGGTGCTTTCGCATGCGTCAAATTAGTCTATCAATGGAGAGAATCTAGACTCTCATCATTGTCCATCATATTTAGATACAATAATATCTCTTTGCCCAAACATATCGAGAACCTTATTGTTGTGGTTCCTATTCTAATTTGTTGGATGACCTCATTGATAATTTTGTATTGACTTGTATGTAAAGTCAAGAGGTCAAGTACTTAGTTTCTCCTTAATTAAGCTCTGCTTTTTATATTTATTAAGTTACGGCCTAATTGCCAGGATAATGCTACATAGAGAAACAAATATCTATCAATAAAGAATTGTAAGCTGACACGCGTATGCGCATACACATATACATAATACACACACATACAGTCAGAATATGTTTGCTATAGTATTCCCGCTTGCAATATGCCCAATCACTTGTTGCATTTTGGTCATCAAATGGTTCCCTATGCGTTCCTTTCAAGCAAGGTAGACATGGAAAAGTGCAATTCTCCCCAGCGCAATTACAATATTGGAAGAAATCCTAGTCAGAAGTGTTGACTTCAATGCATGCGCAAGTTTCCTGGAAACTCCCAACAACCACACAACATGTAACATAACCCAATTTTGCTATAATAAGTTCGACGATAAAATTAGTAAAATCACTCAATCTGCACTACAATTATAATCTGGATAGATTGGATGATCAAGTGGGGATCTAGACATACTTTGTCATCTGCTTTCAAAATTTTCTACTCTTTTTTCCCCTGAGCTCGAGGGTTTCCATTCAACACGATGATATCCGGGCCATTCCTTCAGCTTCAATCGAATCTACTATGGGACTGATCTTTGGATACGTCATGATTGAATTCAAGCAAGTTTTCGTCGGTGGTGAGGAATTAATCATGCGGGTTCATCGGTCGCAAATTGCACTGGGTGTGGTTTTCTCGTTGAATTGGCCGAGTTAAATGAGGGGGACGAAGACAAATTTCTACATTTAATTAAAGATGTCCTACTCCCGTAAACGATGAGCTTTCTCTGGGGTACAGAAAAAAAAAAAGACAGGAAAAACAACTAACTAGGCCGTCTGGTGAGTGATCCATTTCCGAATTTGAAAGAGCGGGGCTATGTTAAGTCCATAAGATACCACAGCTTTTGGCATTCTATGATTCGCCTCAAAATAATGAGTGGATAGTTTATCCTTTCGATTCTTATCCTCATAGTAATCTGATGGGAGGCTTCCAAACTTCTTTATTTATTGAACTTGAATTTTGAATCCCGTTTTCTTAAATTTAACCCCAGTCCAAAAGATGAGATAATTAAATCTGTTTCATAGTTGGCCACGTGAATATATTGCTCGTGAACTTAATTTCATTGTGGAATCATGTTGAATCTGGTCCCACCGTGCAAGGTTGTCAAATGAACCATTTTGTTAACCTCCTAATAGTCAAAGTCGGAACTCTTGCCCTCTCTTTTTCCTCAGAAAAGAGATGCCAACGAGTCAACAGTCTCATGCGGCTATGTAACATCAATATAAAAGATTTATCCTTCGGTTCATGCAACAAAGATGCAAGACGATGGAAAAGGTTGACAGAGGATTAGAAATTGCTAGCCAATTCAATCCGTATGTATTTCTCAAAATAGTTAAGAACCATCGAGTAATTTCATCTTCTTATTATTCTTCTTCTTGTTCATTCGTAGGATTATCTGATAAGCAGTCTCTATCTAAGAAAGATCCTCCGTATTGGCCTTAGAGAATTCATAAAAAAATTCGCTAAATGACGTACATCATATTGGACATGTTACATCTCTCAGTCTTTACAATTCAAGTCGTTTCTTGCACGCAAGCCAAGTTCCATCATCAGTTTTTCTAAAACAAGATGGAAAAAGCAGGAAAAAGACATGATGGTAAGGAGAATCCTGGTTTTAGAGAATCTTTTATATCATTCATCCTAGATAATAACTGGAAAAAGAAAAAAAAATGATGAAGCGTTGGTGCTACCGGAGGTCGAGCAATCCCAGATGGGTCTCGTTGACGTCGACCAACCCTTGGATCCTGATGGAAGCTCCCATGCATTTTCTTACTTTTCAAAGCTCTTCCCCATTATAAATAGTATCAGCATCTCCTCGAGAGTCTATCTCTTACAAAGTCACACTCGCCTTTTCCCAAAACCCTCTTAAATGGTTCCTGCCATAATTTCCTTCAACGCTGAAAAGCTCTTCTTTATGGCTCTTTCCTTTTTCGCGATCCTCGCGACCTTCAGCTACGGCCCTTGCGTCGCTTTAGCGCAGAGCGGCAACAACGACAATGCTACGACGATCCCGGTGAACGTTGGAGTGGTAC
Source organism: Melaleuca alternifolia (assembly GCA_019926035.1). Lineage (NCBI taxonomy): Eukaryota > Viridiplantae > Streptophyta > Magnoliopsida > Myrtales > Myrtaceae > Melaleuca > Melaleuca alternifolia. The sequence continues at coordinate 3,072,434 of JAGKPW010002540.1, read as the reverse complement.
TTGATCTGGAGACGTGGGTGGGTCTGATGGGATTGAGCTGTATTAATATGTCTCTATCTGACTTTTATAGTTCAAATCCTTCTTATAAGACCAGGCTCGTCCTCAACGTTAGAGACTCCAAACAAGATGAGGTTGCTGCTGCTGCTGCAGGTTCTCTCTCTCTCTCTCTCTCTTTGAAATGAATTGGCTGGTCATGATAATTGTCCAGAATTATAAATGACAACATTAGTTTTTGTGGACAATTGTCAAATAAGTCCTAAACCTTTTGCTACTTTGCCGATTCAATCTTAAACTTTTTTTTATGCCAAATAAGTCCTAAACCTTTTGCAACTTTGCCGATTAAGTCCTTTCGGTGGATTTTGGCCATAAAATGCTTACGTGGCGACGATGTGGCGCGACCGGACCTTGTTGGTAATGACGTGGCGATGACCGGACCCCAATTTTTTTTTTAAACTACTTGGCCGATGAGCTCCGCCGGCTGTCGGAGCTTGTTAGCCACTCTAGAGGGCGGCCTAGCCCTCGTAGATTTGAGTAGGGCAAGCTCGCCCAGATCTATAGGGCCAGTTGCTACAGATTGCACCTTGCCCGGCCCTCACTGGCCGGGGGCGAGGGCGGCACTGGCCTTCCCAACCCCCGCCGCCCTCGCCTGCGGTTGGCGAGGACCAGGCGAGCTGCTGCAGATTGCAGCAGATTTGCAGCAACTCGCCCTACCTAGATTTGGGTGAGGCTCGCCTCGTGCTTCGCCGCCCTTTAGAGTGGCCAATGGATCTCGCTAACTAAGTATTTTTTTTAAGAAAAAGAAGAGAAAAAAAAACAAAAAGATATTTGGGATCTAGTCATCGCCACGTCGTCACTATGTCATCACCGGCGAGATCCGATCGCGCCATGTCGTTGCAACGTAGGCATTTTCCGGCCAAAATCCGTCGAAAGGACTTAATAATCGGCAAAATTGCAAAAGATTTAGGACTTATTTGGCATAAATAAAGGTTTAGGACTAAATCGACAAAGTAGCATAAGGTTTATGACTTATTTGACAATTGTCCCTCATCATTTGGGTTAAGACTTTTGTACTTCTATTGATCTTGTGGAAGTCTGTCTTGGTTTATCTTTTTTTTTTTTACCGAATATCCGTGGGTTTAGTCTGTGCTTGAACTTGGAAGTGGTTTGATTTTGGGTTAGTCCACATCTTGTCGTAGAGGATAAAATGTTTTGTGGAGCTCTTTGTGTGACGCGAGATAAGACCGATTAATGTTCATTTTCTATACATTTGATATCTGAAAAAGCATTATCAATCTTAACATCAAGTCGGTAATTAAGAGTCAATTTGGTGTCGTTGACACAGGGAATGAGGATGGTCCCGAAGTCAATTTGGTATCCCCTCAAGTCTTGTGGTCTTATTAGACTGACAGCGTGACGCTTAGCTCCAGAGATTTCATGTTCTCTGAGCATAACATTTGACCATGGGATCACCTCATTTACAACTTGGATAGAATTGATGGAGTTGAAGTCAAAATTTGACCGTGCTTATGGGGTCGTCACAATTCCGTTTATTTTTGTACGATTATGAAGAATATGTAGCTTTCCCACGTCTTTGTCCTGCTGTAAATGAAGTATAACTCCATAAAGTTGTGTGTAAATGACGAGTGAATCGTGTTAGAAATCATCTCGCAAAAAGTATGGGCTTCATACCTACATATTTCAGAAAATAACATAAAATTATTTTGCTTTTCAGATTAGAAAATAATCATTTCGACATGGGCGATTGATAGAGACAACTTCAAATTCTTTTTTATTTTTGGATAAATTTTGATGGGGTACATATCTCTTTATAATAGTGCTGATTGTCTTTCTAGTAGAGCCAGCTATCACGATTAACGAGTTCTGTCCAATTAATCTGTAGTTAATTCTTTCCATAGAAGTTGTATTATTAATGGAGAAATAAACAAATAAAAACATTTAGTTCCAAGTTCAACCAAAGAATTGCCAATCTTTGAAAACTTTGTAATAGAACAACAAAAACGTCCGACCTCACAAAATCCATAGAATGTGTTTGAGCCAATTATTGCACTTCTATTTTGATCTTATGGCGAGAACCGAATGCGGCCAATAAGGAAAATAGATTATATCTTTAAATAATATTAAGTACAATCTCTTTTCCAACTTCAAATTGCTATCTTTCCTTTTCATAGAGATTTCTACCATAACGAATCAACTTTTCTTTGACTTCTTATCGATGCTATGCCATTTTCAAATAAGAATTTCCATTATGTGCCTTGTTGTAATCGTTTTGCCTTCTTTTCTGGTTCACCCTTGCAGCACTTGATTTGATAAAGAATAAGCAAGTCCAAGCCATAATAGGCCCTGAAAAATCCGTGCAAGCAGACTTCATCATTGACCTTGGAAACAAGTCTCGTGTGCCCATCATCTCGTTTTCTGCTACTAGTCCTTCCCTGAGTTCGATTCGGAGTCCTTACTTCGTTCGAGCCGTGCACAACGACTCGTCCCAAGTGAATGCCATAAGCGCAGTCATCCAATCTTTTGGATGGAAAGAATCGGTCCTCATATATGTGGACAATCAATTTGGAGAAGGCATCATACCTTCGCTTACAGATGCTTTGGAAGAAGTCGATACACAAGTGCCCTATCGGAGCCTTATTCCTCCTTCGGCCACGGACGATCAAATCCTGCAGGAACTCTACAGGTTAATGACGATGCAAACGAGGGTGTTCATCGTGCACATGTTACCTCCTCTGGGTTCTCGGCTATTGGCCAAAGCAGAAGAGCTAGGAATGATGAATGAAGGTTATGTGTGGATCTTGACTAATGGAATCACTGACCTACTGAGTTCTGTGAATACATCTGTTGTCGTTAGTTCGATGCAAGGAGTACTGGGCATTAAGACTCATATCCCATACACGCCAAACCTGGACAACTTCAGGCTCCGCTGGAAGATGAAATTCCAACAAGACAACCCATCCATCCTTAATCCTACGTTGAATATTTTCGGATACTGGGCTTATGACGCTGCTTGGGCTCTAGCAATGGCTGTTGAGGAAATGGGTGCCACCAATTTTGCCTTCCAGATGTCGAGGGCTTCAACAGATGCAACGGATCTCGACACTATTGGAGTCTCGCAAATTGGTCAGAAACTTCTCCAAGTACTAGCCAATACGACATTTACAGGCCTTGCTGGAAATTTTAGCCTCGTTGATGGGCAGCTAGAGTCGTCCACATTCCAGATTGTTAATATCAATGGAAATGCGGCAAGACAGATCGGGTTCTGGACGCAACAAAATGGGCTGGTAAGAGATTTGAGTTCATTTAACGCAAGCATATATTCCACTTCGAAGAGCAATCTCCGATCAATAATATGGCCAGGAGATTCGACTTCTGTTCCTAAGGGTTGGGAGATCCCCACAAATGGGAAGAGGTTGAAAATCTTAGTTCCCCTGAAGGACGGTTTTAGTCAATTCGTGAAGGTGACTCGAGATCCTAGCACTAACACATCCCAAGTCACCGGATACTGTATTGACATCTTTCAGGCTGTCATAGAAAAATTGCCTTATGCTGTGGCGTATGACCTTATTCCCTTTGCCTTGCCTAATGGAAGTAGCGCTGGCAGTTACAATGACATGATTGATCAAGTATTTTACGAGGTGAGCTCATTGCAAATGCTTGATTTCGTTGGATTACATATTGAAAATTACTATGCTATCATGTGGATTACAAGGAAACACTTTCCCTAACTTCTGTTGGAACAGAATTATGATGCAGTGGTGGGTGATACGACAATCATAGCGAACAGATCATTGTACGTGGACTTCACCTTGCCATACACTGAATCTGGGGGTGCAATGCTCGTGCCATACAAGGACAACAAGAGCAAAAATGCTTGGGTTTTCTTGAAGCCACTCTCTTGGGACCTTTGGCTAACCACCGTATGCTTCTTTGGGTTTATAGCATTGGTTGTGTGGACTCTCGAACATCGGATTAACGAAGATTTCAGGGGTCCAGCCACGCATCAAGTTGGCACGAGCTTCTGGTTCTCCTTTTCAACCGTGGTCTTTGCACAAAGTAATCACCCTTGACTTTAATAGAGAAAATCAAACATCACCGTTTACATGTCTTTGTAGGAGTGTTTATGCGATTACCCTTAATTTGGATTGCAGGGGAAAGAGTACTCAGCAACCTAGCAAGATTTGTTGTGGTCGTGTGGGTTTTTGTGGTACTTATACTAACGCAAAGTTATACGGCAAGCTTGAGCTCTATTTTGGTGGTGCAAAATCTTCAACCAACTATAACTGATGTGGATGTGCTCCTAAAGAGTGGAGAAAACGTGGGTTACGAGCACGGCTCTTTTGTTTATGGAATGCTAAAGCAAATGAGGTTCGATGATTCCAGGCTTAAATCTTATCGGTCTCCTGAGGAATGCGATGGGCTTCTTTCCAATGGAAGTGCGAAGGGCGGGATAGCCGCAGCATTCCATCAAGTCCCCTACATTAAACTTATTCTTTCACAATATTGCAACAAATATACCATGATTCCAGCATTCAAAACTGCCGGATTTGGCTTCGTAAGGTCCTTGATCCCTCAAATCTAGCTAAAAGAGAAAATTCTTAATATATTCAACGATTAGTTTTAGTAGTTAAAAACTTTGATTGAAAAATTCTCGTGTTCTGCTTCTTTTGGTTTATAGGTTTTCCCCAAAGGCTCTCCGCTGGTAGCAGATATTTCGCGAGCAATTCTCAACGTGACTGAAGGTCCTAAAATGACGGAAATTGAGAACTCGTGGCTTACATTGAAATCCGACTGCCAGAATTCAAATTCCTCGGTTTCTTCCGATAGCTTGAGTCTTGACAGTTTCGGGGGCCTATTCTTGATTGCTGGAGCTGCTGCAGTTTCTGCTCTCCTCATTTTCATGGTCATGTTTGTCAAAAGAAATTGGCATGAAGTAGCAAGCTCTTCAGGTTCATTTCTGGAGAAGATCGTTGAATTAGGAAGAAGATTTTACCAAAGAGATGTCAATTCCCATACTTTTAGGAAGGACAGATTTAGAGATAGAGGTACGGATGATGGCGGCAATGAGATGGCAGCTGTTAAAACTCTAGAGAACACTCATTTCCCTCAGAGTCCGTCAATCGACTCCAGCCAAAAAGACGACGTTTCCACTAGCGAGCAGGGCACGCCATCTCCTGTACAAGGATTTCCTAACTGTGTAGCCGGAGGGAGCCCCGACAGAGTGATCCACGTCGAGCTTACGAATTCAAACTAGAAGAGGTACGTGCCTGAACAATCTTCCTTGAATAGTTGAACTTGGTACAGAAGACAATATGTCACGCCCCGAGACCGGCGCGCGTGCACAGTCCTGTTGTTTTCGTGAATTCTTGATCCAAATCAATCATAGTCCTCGTTGTAATTCAGAGTAGGCGCACGAAAGCTTAATATTATACATTTCCAAAATTTACGTCCATCAAGGCGTACACATATCCGAATCCCTACTATCCATGCATACCCCTATAATATACAATTTCAAAATCGTTCTGGTTGACCAACCTAGATTACTAACCTAGGGGTCTATAACTGTGTCGTCGGGTTGGTCGCCGTAGCCCTGAGCGGGATTCCAGATGTCGTATACTCCAGTCGCGGCCTCATACTTAATTTGGCGTAGGACCAGTGGTCTTCCAACCTCTTCCTCATCAGTCTCTACTCCTTCTTGGTCTTCTTCCTCAATTTCTTCCACTGGTACATTATCCTCATCAGTATCATCTGTAAATTCCTCCTCCTTCTCGGGTTCTGCTTCCTCTATGTTCTCTTCTTCTATCTCCTCCTAGAGTAGGTTGTCCTTATCAGTGTCCTATTCCCCTTCATCATTATAATTATTGGGGTCCATCTCTGATACCTGGGGAGGTTGGGGTGGTGGGGTGAGATACTGGATATCTCAGCAAGTTAACTCCCTATCCGGCGATTAGGTCTACCCCGGCCCTAGGATCCCTAATTTGTCACTACGCCACCTACTAAGCTCACACCAAATCCAAGAATCACTAGTCCGTCACTCAAGTCCAATCTAATCCCGAGTCCCGTCGATCTAGACTAATCACGTAGTCTAAATAAACACTCAATTGCAGAATATAATAATACTGGACTTTAAATAAATAAATACGGTATTAAATAAATTGTTGTAATTAAATAAATAAATTGCTTGTAAATAAATAATTAAGCTGCATAATTGAAGAAACTAACTAAAGCTGTCTAATTTGGCTTATAGTTCGCTACGTTCCTCAAATTCTCTATCTTACTTCCATGGACCAATTACTCAGCTAAATCATCCTAATTTAACCATCTCACAACGCCAATAATAATAATAAGAGCATTAATAATAAAATAATGCACGTAAATAACCAGCGCAAAGGCATGCCTAAGGGCGATTTAGAAAGTTCCCTCACCTTGGCTAATTTTCCAATAATCTCGCGGCGACACGGGAATTATTTTCCCTTTTTCCTTTTTCTTTTCTTTCTTTCTTCTTTCTTCTTTCTCCTTTTCTTCCTTTCTTTTCTTTCTTTTTTTTTCTTCCTTCTCTTCTTCTCGGGCCGAATTGCTTCTGCCTTGGACTTGGGCTGCACGAGGCCCATGAATCTCGGCCCAACACACACACGCGGACAGCCCACCTGCAGACCCGCATCAACCAATTCGGGTCAGAAGGCGGGTCGAGCGACCTTCGCTCGGTTTTGCCTTCAATTCGTAGCACACACGCAAAACCGAGACTCCAAACCATAGGGGTTTTGTAGAGGACTTCAATACAAGTCTAAGGACACCAAGAACGTAGGTTGAGGTGGTCGGAGGAGGAAGAAATAGAATTTCAAAGGAGAAGGGCGGCGGTTCGGCGCGAGGGGGAAGGAAGAGATCGAGATTTGGCTTCAATTCGTCCATCCAAGACCAAATCAAACCAAATTTCTTCATAAACTACACTCACACGAGCCTATTGGAAGCATCAATTGAGAGTGGGTAGCCGTGGTTCGTCGGATTGAAGAGCTAGGGCTCGGTTTTGATAAAATTGGGGCAAACCAAGTTCAAACTCCAAATCAGCCAATACCCAACCAAATCGAACGAAATTGAAAGCTAATCTGGGGTTTAACTTCGTCTATAAACCCATTGGAACCAACAAATCAAGCTAAAGATCGAAGAAAATGGACGAAATCGCAATTTGCAGCTTAAACAGCCTACCGGCAAAACAGGGGAGGGAGCTGCGAGTGGCTGACTTCGGCGGCTCACCGGCGACGGCGTGGCTCGAGTCGACGGCAACGGTCGGTGGCTGCTTGAAGAGGACTTCACCACGATTCCAATGGTGTAAACCACAGCTCGAACGGAGACCCGAGGTGAGAGAAATCGAACTTCAAAAACTGCTGGGCGGACGAAAAACAGGGGATAGAGGCGTGCAGGGAAAGTTTCGTCGCCGGTCGCGACTCACGGCGAGCTCTCATTGGCTGAAGTCACTTCCGGCCGGTTCCCCAGGGCTGCTGCAGCAGACCCCGAGCGAATGGCCAGCCGTTTCGCCGGCGTGGGACCCGCACGACGAGCTTCCCGATCGGTCCGTGCTGCGCGCGTGATGCAGGGGAGAACAGAGGAGAGAGAAGGGCTGCGGCGTGGGCTTGCTCGCGCGATGGGCTGGGCTCGGCTGGGCGTGGACGGGGCGCGATGGGCTAGGCTCGGCTGGGCGTGGACGGGGGTTAGCTGGACCGAGCTCATGCACGGCTGTTACACAATATCTTCCCCCCCTCATTCTCTTCTCATGTCAGGACGGCCATTGATACTGCTCATTGTCTAGTCACGGACGAAACAAACCCAGGCGACTTTATATGAACATATTAGCTTCTCCTATTCTATAATGTACAGGCAATGGAACTATTTGCCATTATTTCGGTGACGTTCCGCAATGTATCCGAATTTGTAACAAAAGTCAGACTGCTTAAATCTGTATATAGGGAAAAAGCCTCGTAAAAATGGACTTCAATAGTTGTTTTGCATGTCAAAATCCTATGTATTTCATATTTTGTGTGAACGGACATGATTAATTGACCCGTGTGACATGTAAAACGCTCATAAGTACATGCTTTATCATAAATTTTTTTGCTTAATTAATGAAATCATGATGAAAAATAAAAGAGATTGGTTAAATAACTACGTTAATTATAGTTAAACACCATGAGGAATTGATTAATTTCTTAACAAGAAATGTCCCCAAAGTCGTTTCTTTCATTCCTCACTAAGGGTTCCTTTTTAACCTATACGCAGAATCACAGCCGATCAACGCCACATCGGAAGATTTCACAATTAATAATTAATTATATAGTGACTAAATATAATTATAAACAATAGAAAAATGGGAACGATCGACTATTAATGTGATTCATGGACACGTGGTCACTATTTCTTTCTTCTCTGTTTTCTGGTTGACGTATCTCCTCCTAAATGACCGTCGATTGCAATTTCACTGGTCTTCACTCTTTATTGTAATAATATCCATCTACTTTGTGACCAATTTGATTTGGTAACAAATTGGACCAATTGCAAAAAAACTCAATTTGCTAATAAAGTATGATAAAATCAATAATCGATGATGCCAATGAATGATTTTCCGTGCTTAATTATTGTTCTGTCGTTTCAATTGTATTAAAAAATTTGACTATACTTAGGATTAAAGTGGCCAGTAATGATGAGTGATTTCCTGACTAGAGGAGCTAATGAACAAAATTGATGATTGAAAGATTAAATTATGAGTGTCTCGGTAGTGAAGATGACAAGCGCAACCATAAACTTTAAGGAAAAAGCATCAGAAAAATCATTAACCTATTGCATTTGAGTATCACAAATTTTCTAACTAATGATTTCAACATTATCAGGACTAAGGCAAGGATTGAGCAAATTATAAGTTTACATACAAACAAGTTTTGTATCTACGTTGATGTATAGAATAAAGCAAAGTAAAAATTGTCTTATCTATTCTTTTACCTGTGTAACGCGTGATAATATAACTAGTATGGATATGATTTCACTTGAATTGTACCAATCTGTCTTATGCACGCATTGTTGAGGTAGCATTGTTTAATTGCACTAGTATGATGCTGCTTGTCACCTCTATGATTTGAGAATGGTCAAAGTGACGTGGGGATCGTAAGTCTGGACATGACACAAGAACATAACATAAGTTTTGTTGTATTAGGATGCTAGCAAACCCTAGTCTCGATATGTGCAATTTAAATCAAGAAATTGCAAACTTTCCAACACTGAGAAAAATGGCAACCGCCTCTTGGATTCGGATGGCAATATAAGCTCCGAAAGATTTGGTTTGATGTTTAGAACCCCTTTTTCATGTATAAAATGAGTTTTGTGCCTTGTATCTTGCCAGTTAACTTTTGGTCAACTCTTCAGCAACCCTAAGTCAACGGATTTTTTATGAAAAAGGAAGGTAATCACTCCCCAGATGTCCTAGCTACATGAAGGATGAATTTAAATAAAAGAGGGAACCGAACTCGAAGCTGATGCATATTAATGTCCTTTTTTAGATTAATTAGATGATAACTTGTGCTTTTAAATTGCTTGTTGTGCAATATGCAGTCTAGAATGGAAAAGAGCAAGTTATATCAACTACATGCAAACTTGTGTTGAGCTAGGCTTCCTTACATAGGCACGGACTTAATTAGGAAAAAACATACTGGGAGTGTCAAAACTTGTATACGACACTTATTTTAGTGCCAAAATTTTCTGTTGGATCACTTAAGTGTCAAATTAAAGAAAAAACAATCACTAATGTGTCAACAGGAAGAAATTCCAACCACTTGTTTATGTGGCATTTATAATTAAAAATTTAGTATAACATGGTATTTTAAAAAAAGATTAAGTTCACGTGGATTTTTAATTTATTTCTTGAATCTTATGTGGCTTTAATTTATTAAAGTTAAATTTAAAATTAGCTAAATAAAAAAAGGAGGAAAAGAGTTCAGACGATGAGGGCTATACGCCCTCGCCGACTTCGTTGCCTCCGACCCTCTCTAGGAAGGATGGGGAGGGTGGGATAGCCAAGCCCTAGTCATGGGTTGGCAACCCTCACCGATGGCACGTGAGGGCTGCTAGTAGTGAGCAATCCTTGCCAATGATGGCCCTCAGCTAGGTTTAGGTTAGGGCCAACAACCCTTGAGGGTCGTTATTGGCGGGGGTTGCTCGACCCTTAGCAACCCTCGGCCACCCTTGCTCTACTGGGGGAGGGTTGCGACCCTCAGATATAGTCGGCGAGGGTTACCCTCGCTGGCCCTTTCTAGTGATAGTAAGATGGTGGTGGCGAGGGTTTGCCATACGTGCTCTTTCTCTCTCTTCTCTTTTTTTTTAAAATTTTTTAATCTGACTAAGTTCATGTTTTTTAATAGTTTTGAATTTTAATTTTTCAATTTTTTAAATACTGACTAGACTTTCCAGTGAGTCATGTTGGTTAACAATATTAATAAAGAATATCACATCAGATTTTCAGTCAAACAAATTATAGTTTTACTTAAGTGATTATTTTTCAAAAAATTTGGCACTTAAATGATCTGATTGAAAGTTTTGATAGTAATGTGAGTATCGTACACATGTTTTGGCACTCTTGATATCCTTCTCCTAATTTATTTGGTTTATAGAACTTGGAAGATGTCCCATAAATCTCAGAGGAGCGAGTTTCTATGCTCATGATAAGAAAAATAAAAAAAGAGAAAATCGAAAACTATTTCATATTTGGACTAGTTACTATTTGGATTTTGGCTCGTGCCTTGTTTTGTCCAAAAGGTCTGCAAGGCAATTGATACAAGTTTGGTTAACTTATTTAAAATATTGTTTTAGGATAAGGAAGCAAGGCCTCTGTATTTTATATGTTCATATTGATAGTATAGAGGCCCCTCCAATTTTGGCTTTTCTCTTGCACCTTCTTGTTGATTAACTAAAGATAATTTCCTCGGTTGTTGCCGAAGGTTGAGGTTATAACTTGTTATTCCCAGTTTTTTGAGCATACGACTATTTGAACTTACCCCACAAACTGCGTGCATGTGTTTCCTCAATAATATGGTTCTAAATATTATTAGCCACCCATTAACTAATGCAACCACATGCATGACGATGAAATATAGTTCATTCAACATCAGTTTTATTCTCAAGTTTCTCATTAGCAAACACGAGCAAATAATAATTATTTACATATGAAAAATCTTCTAATGTTCTTTTCCAAATATGATAAATGGAACCATTCAACGCAACCATTCTACTCTTCCATTTCCACCATTTAGGACAAGACAAAAAATTCAACAAGAACCAATGTTATGATACCACACAAGAATGATAACAACCCGAACAATATCAGATTAATGCATCGAAACAAAACAACATTCTCTCTTGAGGTAACCTAATAAAAAATTATAATATAGTATTATATATAAGGCAATATATCACACACCAAAAATATAATACAATTTTTGTCATGCCCCAATCTCGAGCGCGCGCGGTCCCTGAACTTAGCTCACCTCCGACGGTCGATCCTCGCAATGACCCATGACTTATCGCTGACCTTTTTAATTAAACGGAGGGAACACGCATGCGGAAGCAAGTAACATGTATATATCTCTCCTGACCAAAACTGGGATATAGAAATTCACATCTCATACCATCAAACCAGTACATAGTTTACATGCCATCTTATACCCACAAAATGTACAATATGCTCAGCGAACTGGAAGACATCCTAGAAATCTCCTATGCGGCCACGTCCTCCGTCTCTTTCGTCGACTTCTCTTTCATAGGCTTCTTTACCTCGAACGACTTCGCCTCTTATGCTGACGATCAACTGGCTCATCCTCTGAATCCATAGCCAAATCCTGAGAGGGGGGGGGGGTTTGGTGGTAGTGAGATATTTGAATATCCCAGTGAATAAACCCTAACCCAAAACTAGGAACATAACCACCCTAGGGTCCCAAATCGCGTCCCTCCTAATAACTCTCTACCTGACACTTGTCACCTGAGTCATATCCAAAATCCAACCTTGTCATCTAATGCTTGCCATCTAGCTCATCTAAGATCCTACCATGTCTAAATTGCTACCCACGCGTCAAGACTACCTAGCAATGTTGCCTGAGCCGACAAGTAAATAAATGCATAGATAATATTACATAAATAAATAAATAAATAAATTACATAATTAAATACATAAATTGTGTAATTAATAAATAAATTGCGTAACTAATTAATTAAGGTTGTCCAAAACTAGCCTGAGACCCTAACTAAGCCTTCTCATGTCAACGTCACGTCGCTCAAAACCGACTGACCAATTCTCACAATTGCCCCCATCGCTAGCACCATGCCTCATTCAATCACCCATATCAATTATCTAACGTTCAATCAATGATTAGGGCCCATTGCCTCATTTAATCCATCCAACGTCGCCACATCATCAGCGCATTAGTCCTGGCCACAATTGGCCCCATCCATCCAATCCTACCATTAAATCAAAGTCACACTGCCCATCATGCAGTCTAACCAACATATCTAATGGTCCTCATATCTAACCAACATTCCCTAGCTAGAAGGTGTCACAATTGCCACTTCGCTCGCCCCTAAGTTTCAACACGGGGTACTTCTACTCACTTGCTAGATCTACCAACAGGAATACCCGGTCTCGTGATTCCTAAATACGTAGTAATATTGAATCAATGACGAATAATTAAATGGATTGCCGTATTAAAGTCATCTACTAAGCAATTACTAATTAAATTGCGTGAACTAAAAAAATAAATGGCACAAGCAATAATTAAATAATGTAATTAATAACTAAATAGCACAACTCATACTTAACCAGCGTAAGTAATAAATAAATTGCACAATTAATAATTAAATGGCAACATTTAATAAATAGATTGTATGACTAATAATTAAATAGCGTAATTAATAAATAAATTGCACAATCGAAGATAAGAGGCCGTCCGCGACGAGCCCCTTTTCCACTCAAGTTCACGTTGCACGTAAGCTAAATAATCTACTTTCACAAATACGGTGCCCCTGGCACCATGGTCACGCCAAACTTGGCTTCAATGCATCACTCATGCCAATTGGAGTCTCGTCATGATTTGTCTCTTTCCAACCAATCCTCCCATCCAAACCCAATCGTCCAACATTCTAATCAAGTCCTATCTAATTCTAACAATTTCTACTAAAGTAGTAAATGCGCCTAATGGAGGGTTAGAGTCAACTTACTCAAATTTGCTACCAATGTTGATGGCATGACGATCCGAGGCGGCCGTTGCAACGAGAGTTTTTTTTTCCTTTTTCTTTCCTCTTTTTTTGTTGTTCTCATTTTCTCTTCTTCTTGGGCCGAACTGAGCTAGCTAGGGCCCACAAAGTTCAGGCCCAAGTTGCAAAGGATTGGCCCTCGTTCGTGGGACGCTGGCGACAACTCTGAGGTCGACGGATCTCCGGCGAACTTCCGGCGACTTTTCCAGCGAGGGTCCAGCTGGTTGATCGGACCACAGGGTGAGCGGGCTAGGTCTGGGCCAAGCAGGCCCAACCGTAGTCGGTCTTGGCCGTGCTAGGCCGAACCGGACTGGAGGACGTTCGTGGCCGAGGGGAACATGGTGAGAGGGCCTTCGGAGAGCTGGAGAGGAGTTGGTCGACGGCTGAATGGTGGTGTGGCGACGTCGAGACGACGTGGACGGCGAGAGTCAGTCATGGGTGGCTTGATTTGCTCGAGCCGAGACCCATGAACAGGAGATATCGGACTCATGGCGTAGGGCGACATGGCGACGTCCACGGCGGTAGGGGGCGAGTTTCGGTGCTCCTCAGTCCATCTCGCGTGATCTCATGGCAAAACGCGCAAGGAAAAGAGGTGGCGGCTGCTAGGATTTGCAGAGGAGAAGCTCACACACGGGGGAGGAAGAAGAAGAACAGTTGGGGGAAAGAGAAAAAATGAAAAGAGAAGAGACGAGGAAGAGATAGATGGGATGGGGGAAATAGGACTGCAGGGGGGAGGCATGTGTAGAGGAAAAGAAAAGAGGGAGTCAAAAGTCAAAGAAAAATGATGGGAGGGTTGGTGTGTGCAGAGGAAAAAGGGGAGAGGAAAGAGAAGGTGGGGCTGTGACAATCTTCCCCCCTTAAAAAAATTTCATCCCCGAAATTCATCTAATTTAATCTCTGATGATCTAACTTATCGAATCATCACCCGGATTGGTCTCCCCAATTTACGACACTGAGTCGTCCTCCTCGAATTCCTCAAAACTCAACATCGAGGACAAACCTAGTCCCCACTTCGCAATCTTAGCTTCTTAGGTGTAGCCCTGACTCTCCCTCGAAAACATCTCTAAGGATTCTTTTGTCAAGGCGGTTTATTCCCAGTTGGTCCCTCTGCTGACACACTCTCACTGTTGCTAGGAGATTTTGGCAACCTTCCTCTAGTAGTCATCCTACCTCGAGGGAAAAACCAACAACATCTAGAGTCCATCACGCTTCCTCTGGGCTACTCTGATAAAATACGTCCGAAGATTCTCACACCATGAGGATTTACCCCAGGACAGTCCCTCCTGATTATGACACTTAGTCATCAATCTCATATTCCTTAGAAGCCTACCCAAGGGACAACTTCTATCCATGATCCCTCAGTTTTAACACTTGTTTTATCTTCTCGAGACGAGGTGTTCCTATCATAGATGACACCTTAGGGAAATCAAGAACTCTTTTTTTTTTCAATGCCAAGACCTTTTTATTTCCTGTCCGCTAAACTCTGTACACCAATCCCAAGTGAAATCCTTGCGTGCAACGATTAAATGAGCCGATTAGGTCAGTCCATCTATTATGACCCTACTTGCATCATGATCTCGTCAACTCCATGGCAAATCTGTCATAAAATCCGTAGTGACAAAATTTTCACTTCCACTCGGGAATCTCTAGCGTTCCTAGTAGGCCTCATAGCTTACCAAGCTAAGCCTTCACTCGTTGATGATCATGCAATTTAGTTATTCGTCTTGCCACATCGACCCTCAGGCCGTTCCATCAATAGTGTGGTCTCATGATCAATTCCTTCTTGTGATGAGAAGTACTTGCGACTCTAATGGTCAGTGAAGACCATGAACTCATTCCTGCACATTTTGTGCCTCAAATCTCCGTGTGTGGAGGATCGCGGCCAACTTCAAGTTACATGGTCACATAATTTGCTAATGAGGCTTCAACAACCCCGATGCATAAGCTACGATTCGACTAGGCTACACTAGGACCCATTCTAGTCCTTTGTACAATGCAATACAATGGATAACATACCAACATGACCTGACGAAATCATCGATGCCGAAGCATTAGTCAACCTACTCTGGCTCCTGAATTTTTCCTTCACTTTTGTCGGTCCACTCAGTTTTTTTTTTTCCAAAGCTCAGGTACAATATACCTTCCGCTTGGATTATATTCGTTTAGCTCTTCCCAAGCTATAACCACTGCTGAGTCGACCTCCTCACCCATTCCTCCTTAAGCTTTTGTAGTTTTTCATCTTCTTCAACAAGCATCAACTATTTTTTTTTTCAATCTCAACGGTCTTGAATGGATACCATTGTGACTTCACCCATGACAGCCACAAATAGCATAATGTACTGGCGTGCAGTTGTGCTTCCTGACCTGAAAATCTTTTCTTACAAGCAGTCATAAATGACTTATCATCAAGCTCCGCTCGTTCTCTTGATTCCAATATTTAGGCATGCACCTAGCAGGTCAATCAAGCCCTAGATCAATTTCTTACGAGCTTCTTGCAGTTCATCATTGTTCTGGCGCTTTTTACTAACGATGGCCCTATTTAAATCCTTCGAGATAGTCAACTCATCCATCTTCTCTTTCAATTCATCATCCATCTCCTTCATCTTCTTTTGAAGAGTTTTATCATCTTGATCTTTAAGGTGCTTCATAATTTCTACTTTCCCTTTCAACTCTTCAATTTCCATTTCCAATTTCGGTTTCGCGTCAAGCTGCCCCTTCCAATTCAAGGATCTTACTTAGGGCCTCCTCTTTCTCTTTCTTTTGTTCTTCAACAACATGAAAACATTTTCATCAGCTCTTTTCTACTCCATTGATGCTAATTGGAGGGAATTGCTCTAGACATGATTCTAGAACGACAATTTAAGAAACCAACATACATCTTCCACCAGACTACCATAACCTGCCAACTGCTAAGTTTTCGATGCAATTGTCTTGCCTTGGCGAGTACACGAAAGTAAGCACTCTTATTATTTCAACATTGTGTTGTCCTTTTCTATCAAGCTCTTATTGCTAAACAGTAAAGAGAGACTGATATTTCCTTATTTTCCAACTCATCGCTAAGCTTCTCTTGCTCTAGCAATATCCTTTGTATCTCGTTATGTTGAAGGCGTTGCATCCTCCTTGTTCCTTCCACAAAAGTAGAGTGAAGCTTGTCTTTTTCTTCAAACATCCTACTCAGCGGCAAAGTCTTCTCATTGTACTTGGACTGTAATCTCTCCAAGGTTTCATTCGTCAGCTTAATCTTATTAGCTAGATGCATGACAATTCTATGTCTACTTTGAGTTGCATTCTGAACAATGTCAGAGGTTGTCCGCGACTTCTCAGTCTGGCAGAGGTAGCCTCCCAGTGGCCCATCTGCATCATAGTCCTTTGACCGTGCACACCAACCATGTGGACTCGATTCAAGCCATGTCTTTTGTGCCTTCCAGCCCTTTCTTCCCATAATTCTCAGTTTCAAATTCTTTCTCAACTCTGTTGCATTAATACATCCATGCCAATCATCATTAAACCTCACTACAGCTTTTGCTGAGCGACCATCTCCATTCCAAAACATGTGGACTTCCAGAGGTTTGTACTTGGCAAACTTGATTAGCCAATATGCATTATCTGCAGGTTCTTTCCCATTACTTTTGTCAACAAGAATGTTGGTTATGACTCCAGTCCAAGGTCAGAGAAAAACTAACATCGTGCTGAGGCGCTCGCGTAGCAGGTTGCACCACAACTGGTTAAGGAGCTGGACCGGCCTCACTGGCTAAGTCTATCTTTAAGTACCTTGCCAAGGCAAAATGGTTTGCCTTTTGTTTGCCACTTCTATTCGTAGAACCTTTACCCACGTTTGCTAACTATTGTCTCGCATTCCATGTACCCACTAGTCAACAACATATTAATATGTAAGGGGGTTGCAAACTTGAGGACTACGATCAATGGTTTCGCAACTAGTCAGATTAAGTCCGTTTGAAAGCCTAGCAACAAAGGGTTCATAGCATCCCATCTAAATTTTATGGCACCTTCTGCGGTAGCGGCACTAAATATTCAAGCATATCATCAACTTCGCAGTACCACCTCTTTTACTGGGAGGCGTAGCGTACTCAATTCTAGACATCAACTCTTGCTAGAGATTGTCTCGACTCACGACAATTCGGGGTTCAAAAGTGACAACAATCCTTTCCATGTCCCTTTCAATTTTCTAGACTTCACACCTCACCTCATCATAGGTGTGGACTACTAGTGGTGCAGACAGGCGTTCAACGTCAAGTCTTTGGTTTATCACCGGTTCTAAACGTCCGATCCACTGGATCTTCCTCGATCTTCTTGCCGTACCTAGGCAACTTGGCGAACCTCGCCACAAACTCTTTCACTGAAAGGTAACTCAGGTGGAGTCTTAAAATCTTGGCCACCTTCTTCTTTCTCGTACTATACTTCTCATAGAATGCTATCACAAAGATGTTTCCAAGTCTACTTGACTTCCTCAAAGACAACCATTCCCTCGGTGGTTTCCCTCAAGTGGTTGGCGTCATCTCCCAAATGATAAACTGCCAAGACCACTTTATCACGATGATGCACCTCATCATCGGAACACACCTTATCAAACACCCGGATTCAAAACATGGCAACTACCGAATCACGTCTTCCAAAAGGTTCGTGGAGGTTTCATTTTCAGAAAATCACTCCATATCTTTTTCCTCATTCTTGCCTCATGTGGTTAGGATAGGATTAGGGGCAGAGCTCACAATACCCTTAGTGGCGACACTCACAATAAGTGTCAAAAACGGTGGTAGAGTTTAATGCTACCGTCACAGCGGCTCTTGCCGCAGCAGTACCAACTGCAACAACGACCTACTAGGCGATCATGCCATGGAGGTCCTCAAGAGACTGGAGGATACTCTCAATCCTCGGGTCTCCTTGAGCGTCATCTCCTAAACAAAGCGACTCACAGTCACTCTAACCACGCATGTCTCTGACCTCTATCCATTCTCAAACAACCAAACCTAGTTCTAGCTGCAACACTCTCGTCACTTGCAGGATATCTCAACAACCATCTAAAAATCACACGATTCATAGCTAGGATACCATTACGAAATAATAACCGTCCACAATAAAGGACAAAATGTGGTGCACAGTTATGCTATTATCAATGTGCTATGCTCATCAATGCAATAATCACATGTGTTACTTAACATATTATATGTGCAAACTCGACACCAAATAAAGCATAGCAACACCCGACCCCATGGGTCCATCGTCGATACCTCGTCGGGTCATCGACCACAATGCATTAGTGGCTACCCCTCTCGATACCACGCACTCTTGCCAAACTGGCAACGACACGGCCTTTCACACCACTCCGTAAGGGCCTAGTCACAAATCCATGCGACACCCCAGCACGTGTCAAACTGAGGCGCGGTCTCACCGCCCTATGATGTTTCGGCAACATGCCTCCTCTAGGCACGGTCACACCGCCTTGTGATGTTCCGGCAACGTGTCTCACTACTTCACAAGGTCACAGTTCGACCTCGCTGCACACGTTCTAGACCGTGCCAACTCAGCTAAACTAGACTATTAGGTCACCTGTCTAATGTTTGGCCTTGCTGCACACGTCTCATACCATGCCAATGCAGCTAAACATAGACAAAATCCTATGGTCTATAGTCAAATGTCGGGCCTTGCTGCACACGTTCCATACCGTGCCAACACGGCTAAGCAAATGACACCAATCCTAAGCTAAAGGTGGGTGTTTGAGCTAATCTCCATTCATCTTACCATCCTCAATAATTCAATCCAGCCTTATCACTCCATGGTCCTAGTTCTTCCTAGGTCAGAACCTCGCTTTAATTCGAACGTGCCTATCATGTCCAACTAATCCTCCAATCACCCACTTAGCAAAGCAAGTTTCCAACTTGCTCTTCCGGTGAGCATAGTTCAACCCTATCACTCCAAGCTCTAACCAGGAACTTAACCTCTCAAGGTCTTAACCATGCTCTGATACCAAGCTGTCACGCCCCAATCCTGAGCGCGCGCGGTCCCTGAACTTAGCTCACCTCCGACGGTCGATCCTCGCAATGACCCATGACTTATCGCCGACCTTTTTAATTAAACGGAGGGAACACGCATGCAGTAGCAAGTAACATGTATATATCTCTCATGACCAAAACTGGGATATAGAAATTCACATCTCATACCATCAAACCAGTACATAGTTTACGTGCCATCTTATACCCACAAAATGCACAATATGCTCAGCGAACTAGAAGACATCCTAGAAATCTCCTATGAGGCCATGTCCTCCGTCTCTTGAATTGACGTCTCTTTCATAGGCTTCTTTACCTCGAACGACTTCGCCTCTTATGCTCACGATCAACTGGCTCATCCCCTGAATCCATAGCCAAATCTTGAGGGGGGGTTTGGTGGTAGTGAGATATTTGAATATCCCAGTGAATAAACCCTAACCCAAAACTAGGAACTTAACCACCCTAGGGTCCCAAATCGCGTCCCTCCTAATAACTATTGTCTCTACCTGACACTTGTCACCTGAGTCATATACAAAATCCAATCTTGTCATCTAATGCTTGCCATCTAGCTCATCTAAGATCCCACCATGTCTAAATTGCTACCCACGCGTCAAGACTACCTAGCAATGTTGCCTGAGCCGACAAGTAAATAAATGCATAGATAATATTACATAATTAAATAAATAAATTGCATAATTAAATACATAAATTGCGTAATTAATAAATAAATTGTGTAACTAATTAATTAAGGTTGTCCAAAACCAGCCTGAGACCCTAACTAAGCCTTCTCATGTCAACGTCACGTCGCTCAAAACCGACTGACCAATTCTCACAATTGCCCCCATCGCTAGCACCATGCCTCATTCAATCACCCATATCAATTATCTGACGCTCAATCAATGATTAGGGCCCATTGCCTCATTTAATCCATCCAACATCGTCACATCATCAGCGCATTAGTCCTGGCCACAATTGGCCCCATCCATCCAATCCTACCATTAAATCAAAGTCACACTGCCCATCATGCAGTCTAACCAACATATCTAATGGTCCTCATATCTAACCAACATTCCCTAGCTAGAAGGTATCACAATTGCCACTTCGCTCGCCCCTAAGTTTCAACACGGGGTACTTCTACTCACTTGCTAGATCTACCAACAGGAATACCCGGTCTCGTGATTCCTAAATACGTAGTAATATTGAATCAACGACGAATAATTAAATGGATTGCCGTATTAAAGTCACCTACTAAGCAATTACTAATTAAATTGCGTGAACTAAAAAAATAAATGGCACAACCAATAATTAAATAATGTAATTAATAACTAAATAGCACAACTCATACTTAACCAGCGTAAGTAATAAATAAATTGCACAATTAATAATTAAATGGCAACATTTAATAAATAGATTGTATGACTAATAATTAAATAGCGTAATTAATAAATAAATTGCACAATCGAATATAAGAGGCCGTCCGCGACGAGCCCCTTTTCCACTCAAGTTCACGTTGCACGTAAGCTAAATAATCTACTTTCACAAATACGGTGCCCCTGGCACCATGGTCACGCCAAACTTGGCTTCAATGCATCACTCATGCCAATTGGAGTCTCGTCACGATTTGTCTCTTTCCAACCAATCCTCTCATCCAAACCCAATCGTCCAACATTCTAATCAAGTCCTATCTAATTCTAACAATTTCTACTAAAGTAGTAAATGTGCCTAATGGAGGGTTAGAGTCAATTTACTCAAATTTGCTACCAATGTTGATGGCATGACGATCCGAGGCGGCCGTTGCCATGAGAGTTTTTTTTTCCTTTTTCTTTTGTTCTCATTTTCTCTTCTTCTTGGGCCGAACTGAGCTAGCTAGGGCCCACAAAATTCAGGCCCAAGCTGCAAAGGAGTGGCCCACGTCCGTGGGACTCAGGTGACAACTCCGGGGTCGGCGGATCTCCTGCGAACTTCCAGCGACTTTTCCGGCGAGGGTCCAGCTAGTTGACCGGACCACAGGGTGAGCGGGCCGGGCCTCCAGACAACCGGGTTTGGGCCAAGCAGGCCCGACCATAGTCGGTCTTAGCTGTGCTAGGCTGAACTGGACTGGAGGACGTCTGTGGCCGAGGGGAACATGGTGATAGGGCCTTCGGCGAGCTGGAGAGGAGCTAGCCGATGGCTGAACGGCGGTGCGGCGATGTCGAGACGACTTGGACGGTGAGAGTCGGTCACGGGTGGCTCAATTTGCTCGAGCCGAGACCCATGAACAGGAGATCTCGGACTCATGGGGTAGGGCGACATGGCGATGTCCACGACGGTAGCAGGCGAGTTCCGGTGCTCCTCAGTCTATCTCGCGTGATCTCATGGCGAAACGCGCAAGGAAAAGAGGTGGCGGCTGCTAGGATTTGCAGAGGAAAAGCTCGCGCACGGGGGAGGAAGAAGAAGAACAGTCGGGGGAAAGAGAAAACATGAAAAGAGAAGAGAAGAGGAAGAGATAGATGGGACAGGGGAAATAGGACTGCAGGGGGGGAGGCGTGTGCAGAGGAAAAGAAAAGAGGGAGTCAAAAGTCAAAGAAAAATGATGGGAGGGTTGGCGTGTGCAGAGGAAAAAGGGGAGAGGAGAGAGAAGGTGGGGCTGTGACAATTTTTTACATGCAAAACCTCCTCGATGTGAGGAGATAAAAAACCACGGGACTGGAGTCCACCCAAAATCCTCACTATCAACAAAATTGGTTGAACAATGTTCTTTTCTAGATAATATTAGATGTATATAGCAGCAACAACATCTAGAACATCATTCTTGACAATACACATGAATTTCACAAGAGATTAAAGATAAATCTTACAAAAAATGCAAGTTCGATTGAACCCATGAAAAATCTAATGTCAGGCATTTCAAGAAAAAATCAAACTGGTTAAATTTGAGAAGAATGTGTCATGAGCATGCTAACAAAATTTTAATTCAATTGGACTGCATATAAATCTCTAATGTCAGCTTGATAATAATCATATATTGCAATATTTCCAAATTTTCCGTTCTCATTTTTTCTTACTATTTGCACATTAACTAACATTCTTTTTGCAGCTATCACTTAAGATAGTGAGAGACCATATTTCTTCATATTGGGTTCAAGCATTTGTGTTTACAATACATTGGGTTTCCTTTACATGGGAGTGAACCTAGCTAATAGGATCACAAAAAATATACAACTCATCTGAATTTTCCTAATGAAAGAGAATGACGTGAGGTGCATGTTTTTAGAAATTTGATTTATTTGCTTCTTTTACTTTATCTTAGTGATAATTTTAGGATATGAGTTGGTTGATTCAATTTTGAGTTGCTTTCATTTTGATATCTAACATTTGTTAGTTTGGATTTTCTTATTAGTAGATATATTTCCTATTTTAAACTTAAAATTATAACTGGATTATTTAATAAAATAACTTATTGATAGACATATTTTGCTACTACACAAATTTATGTTCTTGCAAGTTCGACTTATGTTTACAAATTTAATATTTTTCTCAATTTGTGTCCACCTCTATTATTGCCCCATTAGTATATTGAAAGACAATGACTTTCTCTTTCACCAGTTAACAGGATTTTTTTCCCCACTAAAGACAGACTGATAAATATAGAAAAAATAAGAAAACACAAGTATATGAGGACGGAAAAATAGGATAATAAGAAGTTTTCAGTACACCCATGTCTTCTTATCTCATCGATTCTTGTGATTAGTGACAGATATTATAGTTTTTTCTATGATCGGTGCTATTTCCTAGAATATGCATATGAAGAAGACGAAACAAGCTCTGAAAGCTACTTGATATGACACTTTAGGATCAAAATAAACATTACAAGCCCATGATGTTTTGATATATGCTAGAGATAATTACTAGTGAATTGATAATATTTTCAATGCTCATTGGAAGCATATAATCTACTTGGAAATTTCATGGTAATCTCTAGCAAAGACTTAGAAAGATTCGACTCCAAGTGGACTTCCACCACTGTGTAGCATTTCAATTACCTTTCAATTCCATGCTCAATTTAAAATTGAGACTTGGAGACTTGGAAAGATTCAAGTCAAATGTGCAGTTTATCAAGATCACAACCATCATTGTGCAGAATTTCAATTGCCTTTCAATTCGACACTTAATTGAGAACCGAGAACATTGATATATATATATATATACACATATATGTATATATTATTTATTTTTTTATCTTGTTTCAAAATACCACCATAACCAAGCTCATATGCATCGGTTTCAACAATTTTGAATAAATTTGGGTCTGCTATATGTAAGCAAAGGATGTTTGAAATATTGATAATTGGATGTAGAATACACAAGCACACCATCAATGTAAACAAGAATGAATTATATATTATATATAGTCTTGTTCCTTTCTTTCACGTTACTTTTTACCCTTCAACTCTTGTTGACCTATAATAACTCTCCCAATTAGAATATCAGGTATAATAGAGTTTAAACTCTTACTGTCATATGCTTCTTTTTGCATTTTTTTTGAAATAATTTGATTTATTTATAAACATGTCAATTTTATTTTAGGAAAATTTTCACAAAGTTTGAAAGTCAAGTTGAGAGCATAGTGAGTCATATGCTTCGTATCCTTAATGAAGATAAAAATTCATAAATTTTCATAATATAAATATTTTGCATAGAAGATACATGTTATATAAATCCAAAAAAGTAGATAAAATCAATTTACAATATCTTTTTTCACATAAATTTTGTTTCTTTTTGTCCTAGAAATAACTTTCCTAATTGTAACATGCATCATTTGGCCAAAAATGTATCAAGGTCCATGCAATTTTATAACTATAATGAAAAATCATATAGAAGCTTGAGTGGTAGATAACCTTTTAATCGACCACTTAAGGAATATAGCTTTTTAAAATGTTTACTATAAGTGTCATGTCCCGAATCTCGAGAATGCGCACATTCCTTAGTGGTCGACTAAATTACGACGTTCCCAAGACGTGTTGCTGACCTAACCGATTTTGTACATGCGGAAGCGAATTAAACAATTCACAGACAACAATAGAAAAGCAGGACAACCAATTTACACAAAACATATTTTATAACTAACCCCGTGATCATATAAACAATAGGCTAAAGCAAAAAGGGTGGATGTGCTATCTAAACTCTGAGATCTACAGCTGTGGGCTCTAGGTCTACCAAAAAGGTATGCTCAAAAACCATCACTTGCAAGACCCCACAACAGTTCATGTTGCACCTTCACCTAGGGACCTGAAAAATTGTAAACCACGATAGGTAGCAAGTCTACCCCTTAAGCCCCGATTAAGAATAAATTCACCTAGAGATAGCCTAACACACATCAAACAATCCTTACCTCACTGTAGCACCTCCCTACACATCAGTACAGTTCTTATACATATGTAAATAGCAAATATCTTTAACCACTATAACACTGGACATCCATCATCAAATACTCATAAAGGTCCTGATTATAAGGCCAAATCATTATGACACGTCCCATACCATGTCACACAATTTCGTTCCATAATAAGGTTCAACATATCAATGGTTCAATCTAACAATCCGATGTTTCTCGACCCGCAAAAAGTTCTCACCTCAGGTCCTTGCCAAAACATGTAATGCAAGGGCAGAGACGTTACGTACTGCCGTCCATTTCCTAAGCCAATATGTAAAGCAAGGGCAGAGGCGTTACGTTTCGTCGTCCCTTTCCCAAGCCCACATGTCATCCTTGCCACAACCCGCGCAATAACACCAGTCATCACATAATCACATATTCATATGCGTGAGTTCTAAACATGCCACAAATCAACCGTATCACCAGATATGCACCAGCAAGCACTACAACAAGTACAACCACGAAACCAATATAAGCCATAATTAGCAGAAACATGGCCACTCGCGCGTCTCCAAGTTTAAATCTAGAAACATAATCAAACGAGTTCAGAAATTTCTCAAATTTTAATATGTTATAAAGCACACTTAAAGGAACATTTTTTTATGAAGAACGTTGACCCAAATCCTTATGTATTATGAGTAGTAAATCACACAAATATCTACAAAAAACTGTGTTCGTTTTTATGGGTCATGTTCTCTAAAACCATCTTTGTTCGAAATCCAAAACTTGTCCGTTTGATATGAAATTTGACTATGTTAAACTAAAAGATGTGATAAACAACTTTCATGAGGAACTCTTTTGAAATTCGGACCCTAGAGTGGATAAAAATTCATCGAACACCAAATGGTCACAAATTGTTGCAAAAACATGGGTTCTGTTCTGCTTAAAATGAAGCTGAAATAATATTCTTTTGAATCCATAAAATCTTGGGTAAAATATATGGTATAGCTGAAGTTGTATACAACATTTTTCAAGAAGGAATGGACCTCAAAAAAGCTTATCCAATTTCGATCCACAGAATTAGCAAACAACAAGGGTCCAGTAGACAGATTCAAAATGAATCTACTAAACTAAACTAAATCACCTTCACTAGTGTTAATCCAACCCACCACTAATCTAATCAAGCTAATCAACACCAATCTAACCCCCTAAGTGTAATCACAACCTAAGAAAGGATTAGGGAGTTAACTCGTCTAATCAACGAGCCAACAAGTCCACTTTGACGATGATGCGAAGGCGAGCAAAACCCAAGCTTGCGGTGACTCCAAAGGAGGCTTGGAAGAGGCTGACCTGGACCAGCAGTGAAACTTGCATAGCAAGGGGGGAGGCATGAGCAGCAAATGGAGGGGGAAAGAAAATGAGGAAGAAGAAGAAGAAGTCGGCTTCTCTTGAGGGGGAAGGAAGCTACGCATGGGACGATTAATGGGGAAGACAACTTGCCAAGCAAGTCTATCTGGAGGCCAATGGTGGTCTTCTACAAATATCTCATGCACTCAAGTGTAAAGCCACAAAGTCTTCTACCCCTAAAGTCCATGGGTCCTCCAATGAATGATTTCTTATCATTTCTTCACAAAATAATGTCTTTTTGGAACCCAAATAGACCCCTTGACCAGCCCCTACGAATTTCCACCATTTATTCACCCAATTACTCAATTTGGTAGCTCAAAAATCCAACTAAAAGGGCCCCTCCGAATTTCCAAAAATTCTTTTTGTCCAATTTGAATTTTTCCGCAAAATTCCCGGCTCGACTGGATTTTTCCAATAGATGAGACAAGGTCCTAAAAATAAATCGTGACACACTCAAACGTACTTTTAGGGATTTTATCGTGATTATATCCCTTAACGGTTTCGCCCAATAGGTTAGTTAACTCGCGAGTGATCAGCTCCGAGAAAAAGGACCATAGGTGCGTCGGTAAAAAGCCCATTTTATTTTATCAAGACGGGATAAAAAATTCAAGATGTCACAATAAGTGCTATGCCACATCGTATTTCCCGCACTTGGGTGAACATTTTTAAAATTTTTTGGATATAAAGTGATTGATTGAAAATAATGGCACTCAAGTATATGGTTTTTAGAAATTATGTCACTAAAGTGATTAAAAAAAGTTATGATACTAAACTGAGCCATGTATAAATTTATGGCACCTGTGATTTCCTTATCTCAAATGCAAACATGATCAAATTCAAGATTTGATATACATCCCATCAATTTTCTAATTATAAAAGCAAATATAACAAGATGAGGATAAAATTTTCTAATACCATGAATTTTTAATTGATTTAAACAAATAATTTTTTGAAAAATAAACATATCATATGATTTTCCAAAATATATAAAGTTGTGCTTCAAGGCTTCGTTATTTTGGGAAAAATGAATGATTTAAAAAATATTTTCTAAAAATGATCACTTAAGTCGTTTGAAATAATTAGTCAATAAAAGTACTTTAATCACCAACAAGAAATGTTTAATATTTTTGTGAATGATGAGAATGTATTTTATTTATATAATTAATACAATAAATCATTTTCTGAAAAATTATTTTCCAAACTATTCATTTTCCGTAAAACAAATAAAATTTTAGAGCCGTAAATGAATATATTCCTGGTATATACTATAATCCCGAATTGTACAGACACATAAAACAAGCACTTATGAATTAGTCAAAAACTTTCTTGTGGTATGCAACCCCAAATTAAACGGCCTAGAACATTCTCGTCGATCGCGGACACCATTTTTTTTCCTATTCTTGACTTTTTATCTACTATTATTTTATTTGTACTACTACATAGACAGTGAAATGAAGAGGAATCCTGCGTAAACTAGAAAGTTCGAACTCGTCACTTTATATTCGTGCACTCTATAACAACCGCCATTTGACTAATTGTATCAACTTAAGTAGTTGTTGTTCGGAGTCAATACTCTTGGTGACTTCCATAAAGATACAAATACTCCTGAGAAAATTATTCGCATTGTTTGCCACTTGACTTGTATAATCGGCTGATTTGATGAATTTTCTTGTCCAATGATTAGGATAGAATCCAATGGACGAGATCGGATGGTGCGTTGGGAATCAGTTAATGCCTCCACATATGAATAGAGCTAATTGACTATATCTAATCAATTTCAGAGTCATATTTTAATCAAATGGCTAATAATGATGTAGACAATACACTCCCTAGCAAGCAATGGCCTAGTGCTTTCGCATGCGTCAGACTACTATCAATAGAGACAATCTAGACTCTCGTCATCGTCCATCATATTTAGATATAATAATGTCTCTCTGCCTAAACATATTGAGAATCTTATTGTTGTGGTTCCTATTCTAATTTGTTGGGTGACCTGATTGACAATTTATGTATTGACTTGTCTGCAAAGTCAAGAGGCCAAGTACTTAGTTTCTCCTAAATTAAGCTCTCCTTTTTGTTTTTAATAAGATACCGCCTAATTACCAGGTTAACACTACATAGAGAGACAAATATCTATCAATAAAAAATTGTAAGCTGACACGCGTATGCGCACATGCACGTAGAGTCAGAATATGTTTGGCATAGTACTTTCGCTTGCAATATGCCCAATCAATTGTTGCATTTTGGTTATCAAATAGTTCCCTATGCGTTCCTTTCAAGCAAGGTGGACATAATAAAGTGCAACTCTCACTGGCGCAAGTCAGCAGTGTTGACTTCAATGCGCACGCAAGTTTCCTGGAAACTCCCAACAACCACCTCCCAACAACCACACAACATGTAACAGAAATCATTATTACTTATAATATATAAGTAAGAAGATAACAATAGTAAAATCACTCGATCTGCAATACCGAATTGAGTGCTTACTAATGTTAAGCCATAAATGTACGTGTAATTTTTGTGATTCTTGGATTGATTAAATGATCAAGTGGACGTACTTTGTCATATGCTTTCGAAAGTTTCTAGTCTCTATTTTCCCCCTAAGCTCGAGGGTTTCCATTCAACACGATGATATCCGGGCCATTCCTTCAGCTTCAATCGAATCTACTGTGGGACCGATCTTTGGATATGTGATGATTGAATTCAAGCAAGTTGTCGTCGGTGGGGAGGAATTAATCATGCGGGTTCATCGGTTGCAAACTGCGCTGAGTGTGGTTTTCTTGTTGAATTGGTCAAGGTAAACGATGGGGGACAAAGACAAATTTCTACGTTGGATTGAAGACCTCCTACTCCCGTAAACAATGACCTTTCTTTGGGGTTCAGAAAAAAGAAAAGAAAGACAGGCAAAACAACAAACTATGTCGTTTGGTGTGGGATCCATTTCCGGATTTTAAAGAGCGGGGCTCTGTTAAGTCTATAAGATACCACAGCTTTTGGTGTTTTATGATTCACCTCCACATAAAGAGTGGGTAGTTTGATCTCCTTCGATTCTTCTCTTCATAGTAAACTGATGAGAGGTTTCCCAAACTTTTTTATTTACATATTGAACTTGCATCTGCAATCCCATTTTCTTAAATTTAACCCCAGTCCAAAAGATGAGATAATTAAATCTGTTTCACAGTTGGCCACAAGAATATATTGCCCGTGAACTTAATTTATTGTGGAATCATGTTGAAACTGGTCCCACTGTGCAAGATTGTCAAATGAACCATTTTGTTAACCTCCTAACAGTCTCATGTGGCTATGTAACATTAATATAAAAGATTTATCGTTCGGTTCACGAAACAAAGATGCAAGACGAGGGAATTGAGGTTGACAGAGGATTAGAAATTGCTAGCAAGTTCAATCCATATGTATTTCTCAAAATAGTTAAGAACCATCGAGTATTTTCATCATCTTCTTATTCTTCTTCTCATTGGATGTGATAAGCAGTTCCTATCAAGAAAGATCCTCCTTATTGACCTTAAAAACTTCATAAAAAAATGACGTACATCATATCGGACATATTACATATATATATCTCAGTCTTTACGATTCGAGTTGTTTCTTGCACGCAAGCCAAGTTCCATCATCAGTTTTTCGAAAACAAGATAGAGAAAGAAGGAAATAAAATGATGGTATATGGAGAATCCTGGGTTTAGAGAATATTTTATATCATTCATCCTAGATTATAACTCGAAAAAAGAATAAAAAACGATGAAGCGTTGGTGCAACTGGAGGTCGAGCAATCCCAGATGGGTCCCGTTCATGTCGGGCAACCCTTGACGGAAGCTCCCATGCATTTTCTTACTTTTTCAAAGCTCTTCCCCACTATAAATAGTATCAGCATCTACTCAGAGTCTCTCTCTTACAAAGTCAAACTGGCCTTTTCCCAAAACCCTCTTAAATGGTTCCTGCAATAATTTCCTTCAATTCTGAAAAGCTCTACTCTATGGCTTTCTCCTTTTTCGCGATCCTCGCGACCTTCAGCTACGGCCCTTGCGTCGCTTTAGCGCAGAGCGGCAACAACAACAATGCTACGACGATCCCGGTGAACGTTGGGGTGGTACTTGATCTGGAGACGTGGGTGGGTCAGATGGGATTGAGCTGTATTAACATGTCTCTCTCTGACTTTTATAGTTCAAATCCTTCTTATAAGACCAGGCTCGTCCTCAACGTTAGAGACTCCAAACAAGATGAGGTTGCTGCTGTTGCTGCAGGTTCTCTCTCTCTCTCTCTCTCTCTCTCTCTCTCTCTCTCTCTCTCTCTCTCTCTCTCTGTGTGTAATGAATTGGCTGGTCATGATAATTGTCCAGAATTATATGACAACATCAGTTTTTGGGTTGAGACTTTTGTACTTCTATTGATCTTGCGCAAGTCTTTCTTGGTTCATCTTTTTTTTTTTTACCGAGTATCTGTGGGTTTAGTCTGCACTTGAACTTGCAAGTGGTTTGATTTTAGGTTAGTCCACATCTTGTCGTAGAGGATAAAATGTTTCGTGTAGCTCTGTGTGATGCAAGATAAGACCAATTAATGTTCATAATAACTTTTCGCCAATCATAATAAAAAAAATCAATTTTCAGACATTTGAAATTTGAAAAGCATTTCCTGTTAACTTTCAAGCATTATTTTCAAGCAGGTTGTAATCATTTTGAACTATAAGTCGTCATCATCTTTTAGTAGAATCAATCATAACATCAAGTCGGTACTTAAGATGCAAGTCGGAATGAGGATGGTCTTGAAGTTAGAAATATATCCATGTATCCTCCCAAGTCTTGCGGTCTTATTGGACTGACAGCTTGATGCTGAGCTCCAGATATTTCATTGTCTCTGAGTATAACATCTGACCATGGGACCATCTCATTTATTATGACAAAAAATCGCCGATAGACCACTTTGGCAGCTAAAGCACTAGCCAAAAGAAGGCGACTTGGATATAATTGATCGACTCGAAGTCAAACTTTGACCGTGCTTATGGGGTCCTCATAATTCTGTTTATTTTTGCACGACTTTGAAGAATATGTAGCTTTCCCACGACTTTGTCCTGCTGTAAATGTTGTATAACTCCATAAAGTTCTGCGTGTGTAAACAATGAGTGATTCGTGTCAGAAATCGTCTCGCAAAAGGCATGGGCTTCATACCTACATATTTCGGAAAAGAACATAAAACAATTTTGTTTTTCAGATTAGAAAATAGTCATTTCGGCATGGGCGATTGATAGAGACTACTTCGAATTCCTCTTTTGGGTAAATATTGGTGGGGTATGTATCTCTTCATGATAATGCTGATTGTTTTTCTATTAGAGCCAATTATCATGATTAATTAGTCCTGTCCAGTTAATCCGTGCTTAATTATTTCCAGAGAAGTTGTATTGTCAATGGAAAAAAAAAACAGCTTCAAGTTCAACCAAATAATTACCAATCCTTGAAAACTTTGTAATGTGGATGCTTAGAGAATTCATATATAATATGACATCACAAAAGTCTGACCTCACAAAATCCACATAATTGAAAAATGGGGCTTGGATTTTAGACTGGAAAATTCTAATGGCATGTGGTGAAGAAGTCAACTCAACGATGAAGAATAATCAACTTGATTGTGTTTGAGCCAATTATTGCACTTCTGTTTTGTTCTCAAGGCGAGAATCGAATGCCGCCAATAAGGTAAATAGATCATATCTTTAAGTAATGTTAAGTACAATTTCTTTTCTAACTTCAAACTCCTTTCCTTTTCTTAGACAGTTCTTTAATAACGCATCAAGTTTTCTTTGACTTCTTATCGATGCTATACCTTTTCCAATAAGAATTTCCATTATGTGCCGTATTGTTAATGTTTTGCCTTCTTTTGTGGTTCACCCTTGCAGCACTTGATTTGATAAAGAATAAGCAAGTCCAAGCCATAATAGGCCCTGAATATTCAGTGCAAGCAGACTTCATCATCGACCTTGGAAACAAGTCTCATGTGCCCATCATCTCGTTTTCTGCTACTAGTCCTTCCCTGAGTTCGATTCGGAGTCCTTACTTCATTCGAGCCACACACAATGACTCGTCCCAAGTGAATGCCATAAGTGCAGTCATCCGATCTTTTGGCTGGAAAGAGTCGGTCCTCATATATGTGGACAATCAATTTGGAGAAGGCATCATACCTTCGCTTACAGAAGCTTTGGAAGAAGTCGATACGAAAGTGCCCTATCGGAGCCTTATTCCTCCTTCGGCCACGGACGATCAAATCCTGCAGGAACTCTACAAGTTAATGACGATGCAAACGAGGGTGTTCATCGTGCACATGTTACCTCGTCTGGGTTCTCGGCTATTGGCCAAAGCAGAAGAGCTGGGGATGATGAGTGAAGGTTATGTGTGGATCTTGACTAATGGAATCACTGACCTATTGAGTTCTGTGGATACATCTGTTGTCGCTAGTTCGATGCAAGGAGTACTGGGCATTAAGACTTATATCCCAGACACGCCAAACCTGGACAACTTCAGGGTTCGATGGAAGACGAAATTCCAACAAGACAACCCATCCATCCTTGGTCCTACGTTGAACAATTTCGGATACTGGGCTTATGACGCTGCTTGGGCTCTTGCTATGGTTGTTGAGGAAATGGGTGCCACCAATTTTACCTTCCAGATGTCGAGCCCTTCAACAGATGCAACGGATCTCGACACTATTGGAGTCTCTCAAAATGGTCAGAAACTTCTCCAAGGACTAGCCAATGCGACATTTACAGGCCTCACTGGAAATTTTAGCCTCGTTGATGGGCAGCTAGAGTCGTCCACATTCCAGATTGTTAATATCAATGGAAATGCAGCAAGACGGATCGGGTTTTGGACGCAACAAAATGGGCTGGTAAGAGATTTGAGTTCATTCAACACAAGCAAATATTCCACTTCGAAGAGTAGACTCCAATCAATAATATGGCCAGGAGATTCGACCTCTGTTCCTAAGGGTTGGGAGATCCCCACAAACGGGAAGAGGTTGAAAATCTTAGTCCCCGTGAAGGACGGTTTTAATCAATTCGTAAAGGTGACTCGAGATCCTAGCACTAACACATCCCAAGTCACCGGATACTGTATCGACATCTTTCAGGCTGTCATAGAAAGATTACCTTATGCTGTGGCTTACGACCTTATTCCGTTTGCCTTGCCTAATGGAAGTAGCGCCGGCAGTTACAATGACATGATCGATCAAGTATTTTACCAGGTGAGCTCATTGCAAGTGCCTGATTTCGTTGGATTACTTAATGAAATTGCTACGCTATCATGTGGTTGACAGGAAAAATACTTCCTCTCCATGTGTTGGAACAGAATTATGATGCAGTGGTGGGTGATATGACAATCATAGCGAACAGATCACTGTACGTGGATTTCACCTTACCATACACTGAATCTGGGGGTGCAATGCTCGTGCCATACAAGGACAACAAGAGCAAGAATGCTTGGGTTTTCTTGAAGCCACTCACTTGGGACCTTTGGCTAACCACCCTATGCTTCTTTGGGTTTATAGCATTGGTTGTGTGGATTCTCGAACATCGGATTAATGAAGATTTCAGGGGTCCGGCCACACATCAAGTTGGCACGAGCTTCTGGTTCTCCTTTTCAACCTTGGTCTTTGCACAAAGTAATCACCCTTGACTTTAATAGAGAAAATCAAACATCACCGTTTACATGTCTTTGTAGGAGTGTTTATGCGGTTACCCTTAATTTGGATTGCAGGGGAAAGAGTACTCAGCAACCTAGCAAGATTTGTTGTGGTCGTCTGGGTTTTTGTGGTACTTATCCTAACGCAAAGTTATACGGCAAGCTTGAGCTCTTTTTTGGTGGTGCAAAATCTTCAACCAACTGTAACTGATGTGGATCAGCTCCTAAAGAGTGGAGAAAACGTGGGTTACCAGCACGGCTCTTTCGTTTATGGAATGCTAAAGCAAATGAGGTTCGATGATTCCAGGCTTAAATCTTATCGGTCTCCTGAGGAATGCGATGGGCTTCTTTCCAAAGGAAGTGCGAAGGGCGGGATTGCGGCAGCATTCCATCAAGTCCCCTACATTAAACTTATTCTTTCACAATATTGCAACAAATATACCATGATTCCAGCATTCAAAACTGCCGGATTTGGCTTTGTAAGGTCCTCGGTCCCTCAAATCTAGCTAAAAGAGAAAATTCTTAATATATTCAACGATTAGTTTTAGTAGTTAAAAACTTTGATTGAAAAATCTCGTGTTCTGCTTCTTTTGGTTTACAGGTTTTCCCCAAAGGCTCTCCGCTGGTAGCAGATATTTCGCGAGCAATTCTCAACGTGACTGAAGGTCCTAAAATGACGGAAATTGAGAACTCGTGGCTTACATTGAAAACCGACTGCCAGAATCCAAATTCCTCGGTTTCTTCCGACAGCTTGAGTCTTGACAGTTTCGGGGGCCTATTCTTGATTGCTGGAGCTGCTGCAGTTTCTGCTCTCCTCATTTTCATGGTCACGTTTGTCAAAAGAAATTGGCATGAAGTAACAAGCTCTTCAGGTTCATTTCGGGAGAAGATCGTTGAATTAGGAAGAAGATTTTACCAAAGAGATGTCAATTCCCATACTTTTAGGAAGGACAGATTTAGAGATACAGGTACGGACGATGGCGGCAATGAGATGGCAGCTGTTGAAACTCTAGAAAACACTCATTTCCCTCCGACTCCGTCGATCGACTCCAGCCAAAACGACGACATTTCCACTAGCGAGCAGGGCACGCCATCTCCTGGACAAGGATTGCCTAACTGTGTAGACGGAGGGAGCCCAGACAGAGTGATACACGTCGAACTTACGAATTCGAACTAGGAGAGGTACATGCCTGAACAACCTTCCTTGAATAGTTGAACTTGGTACAGACGACAATAACTTCCCCCCTCATTCTCTTCTCATGTCAGGACGGCCATTGATACTGCTCATTGTCTAGTCACAGACGATACAAACCCAGGCGACTTTATATGCACATATTAGCTTCTCTTATCTTATAATGTATAGGCGATGAAACTATTTGCCATTATTTCGGTGGCGTTCCGCAATGTATCCGAATTTGTAACAAAAGTCAAGGCTGCTTAAATCTGTATATAGTGAAAAAGCCTGGTAAAAATGAACTTCAATGGTTGTTTCGCATGTCAAAATCCTATGTATTTCATATTTTGTGTGAACAGACGTGATTAATTGACCCGTGTGACATGTAAAACGCTCATAAGTACATGCTTTATCATAAATTTTTTTGCTTAATTAATGAAACCATGATGAAAAGTAAAAGAGATTGGTTAAATAACTACGTTAATTATAGTTAAACATCATGAGGAATTAATTAATTTCTTAACAAGAAATGTCCCCTGAATCGTTTCTCTCATACTCAAGGTTCCTTTTTAACCTATACGCAGAAACACAGCCGATCCACGCGACATCGGAAGATTTCACATTTAATAATTAATTATATAGTGACTAAATATAATTATAAACAATTGAAAAATTGGAAGGATCTACTACTAATGTGATTCATGGACACGTGGTCACTATTTCTTTCTTCTCTGTTTTCTGGTGACGTATCTCCTCCTAAATGACCGTCGGTTGCAATTTCACTGGTCTTCACTCTTTATTGTAATAATAGCCATCTACTTTGTGACCAATTTGATTTGGTAACAAATTGGACCAATTGCATTCAATTGACAGAAAAAAAACTCAATTTGCTAATAAAGTATGATAAAATAATAATCGGTGATGCCAATGATTTCCGAGCTTAATTATTGTTCTGTCGTTTCAATTGTATTAAAATTTTTGACTATACTGTAGGATTAAAGTGGCCAGTAATCATAAGTGATTTCCTGACTAGAGGAGCTAATGAACAAAATTGATGATTGAAAGATTAAATTATGAGTGTCTCGGTTGTGGAAGATGACAAGCGCAACCATAAACTTTAAGGAAAAAGTATCAGAAAAATCATAAACCTATTGCATTTGAGTATAACAAAATTTCTAACTAATGATTTCAACATTATCAGGACTAAGGCGAGGATTGAGAAAATTATAAGTTTATATACAAACAAGTTTTGTATCTATGTTGATGTATAGAATAAATCAAATTCAAAATTGTCTTATCTATTCTTTTGCCTGTATAACGCTTGATAATATAACTAGTATGGATTGATTTCACTTGAATTGTACCAATCTGTCTTATGCACGCATTATTGAGGTAGCATTGTTTTTTCGCACTAGTATGGTGCTGCTTGTCACCTCTATGATTTGAGAATGGTCAAAGTGACGTGGGGATCATAATTCTGGACATGACACAAGAACATAACATAAGTTTTGTTGTATTTGGATGCTAGCAAACCCTAGTCTCGATATGCGCAATTTAAATCAAGAAATTGCAAACTTTCCAACACTGCGAAAAATGGCAACCGTCTCTTGGATTCGGATGGCAATTTAAGCTCCGAAAGATTTGGTTTGATGTTTAGAACCCCTTTTTCGTGTATAAAATGAGTTTTGTGCCTTGTATCTTGCCAGTTAACTTTTGGTCAACTCTTCAGCAACCCTAAGTCAACGGTTTTTTTTTATGAAAAAGGAATGTAATCACTCCCCAGATGTCCTAGCTACATGAAGGTTGAATTTAAATAAAAGAGGGAACCGAACTCGAAGCTGATGCATATTAATGTCCTTTTTTGGTTTAATTAGATGATAACTTGTGCTTTTAAATTGCTTGTTGTGTAATATGCAGTCTAGAATGGAAAAGAGATAGTAATATCAACTACATGCAAACTTGTGTTGAGCTAGGCTTCCTTACATAGGCACGGACTTAATTAGGAAAAAACATACTGGACGTGTCAAAACTTGTATACGACACTTATTTTGGTGCCAAAATTTTCTGTCAGATCACTTAAATGACAAATTGGAAAAAAACAATAATCACTAATGTGTCAACAGTAAGAAATTCCAACCACTTATTTATGTGGCATTTATAATTAAAAATTTAGTATAGTATGGTATTTTAAAAAAAGATTTAGTCCACGTGGATTTTTAATTTATTTCTTGAATCTTATGTGGCTTTAATTTATTAAAGTTAAATTTAAAATTAGCTAAAACAAAAAAAAAGGAGGAAAAGAGTTCAGACGATGAGGGCTGTAAGCCCCAACTGACTTCGCCGCCTCCCACCCTCTCTAAGAATGATGGGGAGGGTGGGATAGCCAAGCCCTAGCCATGTGTTGGCAACTCTCACTGATGGCACGTGAGGGCTGCTAGTAGCGAGCAATCCTTGCCAATGATGGCCCTAAGTTAGGTTTAGGTTAAGGCCAACAACCCTTGAGGGTCGTTACTAGCGAGGGTTGCTCGACCATTAGCAGCCCTTGGCCACCCTCGCTTGACTGGGGGAGGGTTGTGACCCTTGGCTACAGTCGGCGAGGGTTACCCTCTTTGGCCCTTTCTAGTGATAGTAGGATGGTGGTGGCAAGAGCTTGCCATACTCTCTCTCTCTCTCTCTCTTCTCTTTTTTTTTTATAAATTTTTTATCTAGCTAAGTTCATGTTTTTAAATAGTTTTGAATTTTAATTTTTCAATATTTTAAATGCTGACTAGACTTTCCAGTGAGTCATGTTGGCTAAAAGTATTAATAAAAAATCTCACATCAGATTTTTAGCCAAACAAATTAAAGTTTGTACTTAAGTGATTGTTTTTCAGAAAATTTGGCCCTTAAATGATCTGATTGAAAGCTTTGATAGTAATATGAGTATCGTGCACACTTTTTGGCACTCTTGATATCCTTCTCCTAATTTAGTTGGTTTATAGAACTTGCAAGATGTCCCGTAAATCTCAGGGGAGCGAGTTTCTATGCTCATGATAAGAAAAATAAAAAAAGAAAATCGAAAACTATTTCATATTTGGACTAGTTACTATTTGGATTTGGCTCGTGCCTTGTTTTGTCCAAAAGGTCTGCAAGGCAATTGATACAAGTTTGGTTAACTTATTTAAAATATTGTTTTAGGATAAGGAAGCAAGGACTCTGTATTTCATACGTTCATATTGGGAATATAGAGGCCCCTCTAATATTGGCTTTTCTCTTGCACCTTCTTGTTGATTAACTAAAGATAATTTCCTCGGTTGTTGTCGAAGGCTGAGGAAATAACTTGTTATTTCCAGTTTTTTGAGCATACAACTGTTCGAACTTACCCCACAAACTGTGTGCATGTGTTTCCTAATGATATGGTTCTAAATATTATTAGCCACCCATTAACTAATGTAGCCACATATGTGACGATGAAATATAGTTCATTCAACATCAGTTTTATTCTCAAGTTTCTCATTAGGAAACATGAGCAAATAATAATTATTTACATATGAAAAATCTTCTATTTTTCCTTTCCAAATATGATAAATGGAACCATTCAACGTAACCATTCTACTCTTCCATTTCCACCATTTAGCACAAGGCAAAAAATTCAAACAAGAACCAATGTTATGATACCAATGATAACAACCCGAACAATATCAGATTAATGTAGCGAAACAAAACAACATTTTCTCTTGAGATAACCTAATAGGAAGCGATATAATATAGTATTACATATAAGGCAATATATCAAGCACCATAAATATAATACAATTTTCTACATGCAAAACCTCCTCGACGTGAGGAGATAAAAAACCACTGGACTGGAGTCTACCCAAAATCTTCACTATCAATAAAATTGGTTGAACAATGTTCTTTTCTAGATAATATTATTTGTATATAGCAGCAACAACATCTAGAACATCATTCTTGACAATACACATGAATTTCACAAGAGATTAAGGATAAATCTTACAAAAAATGCAAGTTTGATTGAACCCATGAAAAATCTAATGTCAGGCATTTCAAGAGAAAGTCAAACTGGTTAAATTCGAGAAGAATGTGTCATGAGCATTCTAACAAAATTTTAATTCAATTGGACTGCGTATAAATCTCCGATGTTAGCTTGATAATGATCATATACTGCAATATTTCCAAATTTTCTGTTCTCATTTTTTCTTACTATTTGCACATTAACTAACATTCTTTTTGCGGCTATCCCTTAAGATAGTGAGAAACCGTATTTTTTCATACGTACTATTATATGGGTTCAAGCTTTGTGTTTACAATACATCGGGTTTCCTTTACATGGGAGTGAACCTAACTAATAGGATCACAAAAAATATACAACTTACCTGAATTTTCCTAATGAAAGAGAATGATGTGGGATGCATATTTTTAGAAATTTGATTTATTTGCTTCTCCTACTTTATCTTAGTGATAATTTTAGGATATGAGGTGGTTGATTCAATTTTGAGTTGCTTTCATTTTGATATCTAACATTTGTTAGTTTGGATATTCTTATTAGTAGATATATTTCCTATTTTAAACTTAAAATTATAACTGGATTATTTAATAAAATAACTTATTGATAGATATATTTTGCTACTACACAAATTTATGTTCTTGCAAGTTCGACTTATGTTTACAAATTTAATATTTTTCTTGATTTGTGTCCACCTCTATTATTGCCCCATCAGTGTATTGAAAGACAATGACTTTCTCTTTCACCAGTTAACAGGATTTTTTCCCCACTAAAGACAGACTGATAAATATAGAAAAAGCAAGAAAATACAACAAATATATGAAGACGAAAAAGTAGGATGATAAGAAGTTTTCAGTACTCTCCTGTCTTCTTATCTCATCGATTCTTGTGATTAGCGACAGATATTAGAGTTTCTTCTATGATCGGCGCTGTTTCCTAGAATATGCATATGAAGAAGACGAAACAAGCTCTGAAAGCTACTTGATATGACACTTTAGGAACAAAACAAACATTACAAGCCCATGATGTGTTGATATATGCTAGAGATCATTACTAGTGAATTGATAATATTTTCATTGCTCGTTGGAAGCATATAATCTACTTGAAAATTTCATGGTAATCTCTAGCAAAGACTTAGAAAGATTCGACTCCAAGTGGACTTGCATCACTGTGTAGCATTTCAATTACCTTTCAATTCCATGCTCAATTTAAAATTGAGAACATTCATCTTGTTATAACAAATTCAAGTTTCAAGCTGGAGACTTAGAAAGATTCAAGTCAAATGTGCAGTTTATCAAGACCACAACCACCATTGTGAAGAATTTTATTTCCTTTCAATTCCACACTTATTTTTTTATTTTATTTTTTACTTGTTTCAAAATACCACCATAACTGAGCTCATATGCATCAGTTTCAACAATTTTGAATAAATTTGGGTATGCTATATGTAAGCAAAGGATTTCTTTGATTTCCCTTTTAATTTGTTTCACAAAATTGGTATGTGTTTCATTCCATTCAGGCATATTCTTTTTTAACCGCTGATGCAATGGATTACATAGGATTCCAAGATTGGGAAAGAAACCTGCTACATATTGAGACTTGTAATTGAGTTTTATCATGAATCTCATATGGAAATTTTTCTGAGAATATTATAGATTGTTCAATTTGAATTAGGGTACCCTAATGTATAAAATGACCTAAAATCATATTTTTCTTTGGAAAAGAGACAATTTTGTAGGTGCTATAATATTAAAAAATTATCCAATATGTTTGAAATGTTGATAATTGGATGTAGAATACACAAGCACATCATCAATGTAAACAAGAATGAAATATATATTATATATAATCTTGTTCCTTTCTTTCACGTTACTTTTTACCCTTCAATTCTTGTTGAACTTATAATAACTCTCCCAATTAGAATATGAGGTAGAATAGAGTTTAAACTCTTATTGTCAAATGCTCCTTTTTGTAATTTTTTTTAAATCATTTGATTTATTTATAAACATGTCAATTTTATTTCAGGAAATTTTTTGCAAAGTTTGAAAGTCAAGTTGGAAGCATAGTGAGTCGTATGTTTCTTATCCTTAATGAAGAAAAAAACCTTCATAAATTTTCATAATATAAATATTTTGCATAGAAGATACATGTTATATAAATCCAAATAAGTAGATAAAATCAATTTGCAATATCTTTTTCACATAAATTTTCTTTTTGTCCTAGAGATAACTTTCCTAATTGTAACGTGCATCATTTGGCCAAAAATGTATCAAGGTCCATGCAATTTTATAACTATAATGAAAAATCGTATGGAAGGTTGAGTGGTAGATAACCTTTTCATCGACCACTTAAGGAATATAGCTTTTTAAAATGTTTACTAAGTGTCACGCCCTAACCTCGAGAATGCGCACATTTCTCGGTGGTCGACTAAATTGCGATGTTCTCAGGATGCGTTGCCGACCCAACCAATTTTGCACATGGGAAAGCGAATTAAACAATTCCTAGACAACAATAGAAAAGCAGGACAACCGATTTACACAAAACATATTTTATAAATAACCCCGTGTTCATATAGACAATAGGCTAAAGCAAAAACGATGGCTATGCTATCTAAACTCTAGGATCTACAATAGTGGGCTCCAGGTCTACCAAAAAGGTATGCTCAAAAACCATCACTTGCGGGACCCCACAACAGTTCATGTTGCACCTTCACCTAGGGACCTGAAAAATTGTAAACCACAACGAGTTAAGACAATGTCTCAGCAAGTCTACCCCCTAAGCCCTGATTAAGAAGAAATTCATTTAGAGGTAGCCTAACACACATCAAACAATCCTTACCTCGCCGCAGCACTTCCCTACACATCAGTACAACTCTTATACATATGCAAATAGCAAACATCTTTAACCATTATAACACTGCACGTCCATCATCAAGTACTCATAAAGGTCCTGATTATAAGGCCAAATCGTTATGACACGTCCCATACCATGTCACACAATTTCGTTCCATAATAAGGTTCAACATATCAATGGTTCAATCCGACGATCCGATATTTCTCGACCCACGAAAAGTTCTCACCTCAGGTCCTTGCCAAAATATACAATGTAAGGGCAGAGGTGTTACGTATCGACGTCCCTTTCCTAAGCCAATATGTAACGTAGGGGCAGAGGCATTACTGTTAGAGGAAGGTCTATCGAT
This sequence comes from Melaleuca alternifolia, assembly GCA_019926035.1. Lineage (NCBI taxonomy): Eukaryota > Viridiplantae > Streptophyta > Magnoliopsida > Myrtales > Myrtaceae > Melaleuca > Melaleuca alternifolia. The sequence goes on along the minus strand of JAGKPW010002540.1, from coordinate 3,030,309 downwards.
GATTTTGAAGATGACAAAACTCTACAACAAAGGAAAATCTTTGTAAGATGACATGGAGACAAGTGGTTAATTGTGACCAGATTCTTATCATCTGAAGAGTTGGTAGATCTTGTATGATCTCAGAGTCATCAGATCTTATCATCTGAAGGTAGTCAGATATTATCATCTAAAGGTATTAGGCATATATCGTCTAGAGTCAAATTTGGTAAAATCTAAGAAGTCGAAATTACGATGACTGTTTAAGTAAGATGATATTCTTACAACTCTAATGCTCGTGGATATCAGACAACATACTTATGGATCAAACATGATTGATTACTTCCAAGAATATGAAGTTTATTTTTGGCATATTGGATTCTTTGAAGATCGGGTAAATATGGCAAGCATTCACTTATGAAAATCAAGATTCTGATTGTATGGGCGACCAGGATTGACGGATTCTTTATACTATCCAAAGATAGCTTGATATATTTTTGATTCTGTCCAACGGGTTGATTGGAAGAATTACTTTAGAAGTGCCAACGGTCGTATTGGCATGAAGGAGTATTTAAGGGAGATATTTCAAGCTGCTAAAAAAGAAGAAGATAAGAGACGAACTGAAATGACAGTGACGAGAGTCCATTTCATAAGTTTAGAACTGCTCATTTACTATGCTTACATTGAAAACAAAAGAGTGTTACATAAATTTGTTGTGTGAGAGCAAAAGACTTGGAGTAGTCTTAGAGTTGATTTGTAACTCTTTTGATTCATAGTAGAATCCAGCCGATAGGCTGTCAGCCCGAGAGAATGGACGTAAGCTTGAGCTAAGCCGAACCACTATAAACCTTGTGTCTTAATCTTCTCTTTTTACTCTCTGTGTGTGCTTATTGTTCTTCCTATATCACTCACGTATCGCGCTTCACACGCTGTGTCTTATATACTTCCACAAAAGATTTCGAAATTACCTATTCACCCCCTCTAGGTTATCGCACTAGATCGTTCAATTGGTATCAGAGCATCGTGCTTGTGTTTGAAGTGTTTTTACTTATAAGCTAAAGATCCATATCTAGTGTGTTTGTACCAGGAGTGATGGAAGGACAGAATGTCGTCAGAGCACCTTACCTTGATGGAAATGATTACAACTTCTAGAAGAACAAAATGAAAGCATTCCTAAGATCAAAAGATCCATTGGAATGGGATGTTGTTGAAAGATGAGTAAATCCCAAATCAACATCAAGTTTAGAGAAAAATGCTGTAGAAGCTGGAGAGATGAATCAAGCTGAATTCATCAGAAGACAACACATTGATGCCAAAGCAATTTATTCTTTATACTGTATTTTGTCTCCTATAGTATATAACCGTATCTCTTCTTGTGCCACAGCCAAAGAAATATGGGAAAGGTTGAACATCACATTTGAAGGAATTGACCGAGTCAAGGAGACAAGAATCAACATTCTACTTGGTCAATACGAAGCCTTCAAAATGAAACCTGGAGAAAACATTCCTGAATGTTTAGCTGCTTCACAGAAATTGTCAACGGTGTTGCATATCAAGGACAAATCATCTCTGAGCCAATGAAAGTGAACAAGTTACTTCGTGGACTCTCAAATGATTGGGACAAAGTGAAAATCACTATCAGAGAGACACAAATGATTCAACCACTATTTGTTGATGAGTTGATTGGAACTCTCCAATCTTACGAAGTGGAAAGATCTTATGAACAATCAAACTTGAAAGGTAAGAAATCCATAACTTCGAAGTCTAATGAAGAGCTTCATGATGCAAGATCAAATGAGACCTTGGATGATGAAGAGTTGGCTCTTCTAATGAAGAAATTCAAAAGATTGAACAACAAAGGAAGAAAATTCAACTCAGGAAATTCCAGCTCACAAAATTTCCAGAGAAGACAACCTGAGCAAAATTTCCAGAGAAGACAGCCCGGACGAAATTTTCAGAACAGGCAGTCTTGGAACAAAGAATCCAACAATGAAGTTACATGTTACAAATGCAGATAGAAAGGATATATTAAACCCAACTGTCCTTTACTGAAACAAAGCAATAGGAGAAATGAAAAATACAAGAAGGCACTTAAAGCAGAATCCTGGAGTGATGTTGACATTGATGAAGAGGTTGGAAACGTCTGCCTAATGGCACGATCAAATTCAGACTCTGAAGCAAGTTCTGATTCAGACTCAGATCAGGATGATGAGGTTAGCAATTGTCAAATTCTATTAAAGTATCTAAGTACATTGATGAGTTATGCTCAAGTCTAGAATCCTTTCTGAAAAGAATTTCTGAGCTAAAGAAGGAGAACTTGAGACTTCAAAAGCAGTAAAATGTTTGGTCTGAAAATTTTGAAAGCTTGAATGAGAAACTAGCTGTTACGAAGGAGAAGTCTAATTCTCTTGAGAAGCAGGTTGTTTGTCTCAAAGCAGATTTCTCAAATCTATCAAATAAGTTTTCAAATGGTTTTGAAAATCTTGACACACTTCTTTCAATTCAGAGACCTTATTTCAATAAAGCTGGATTGGGTATGACCCCTGAAACTATTCCTTTGATTGATTTTCCAAAGGTAAAGGAAAAACTTGAAAGAAAACCTTCAAAGACTGTTTACAGAAATCATTTTCAAAAAGTTTTTATAAAGCCTAATGGAAGAAGTTCTCTGAAGTACTCCAACTATAATAGCTCAGACTATCCTTTGTTGAAAGGTTCAGTGAAGAAAACCTGGTCAAACTTTGCTTATACTAACTATACAGGACCCAAGAAAGTCTAGGTACCAAAGAAAACGTGAGTATTTTTCTTGTTAACAGGTTACTATCAAGAGCAAATCAAAATGGTATTTGGATAGTGGATGTTCAAGGCACATGACAGGTGATTCAAGCTGTTTTGTTAAGCTAGTTAAAACAGAAGGAGAAAAAGTGTCCTTTGGTGGAAAAAGCAAAGGAAAGATAGTTGGATGTGGAAATATGAAAATTGGGAATTTGACTATCAAAGATGTTTCCTTGGTGAAAGATTATGTGATGCCGGTTACAAAATTCAGTTTCAAGAAGGTATATGCTATGGCTCTTGCAAGGAAACTTCACAATCCTTCATGGGTAAGCGTCATGGGAATATCTATCTACTTGACATAAAACCAGATGGTTCGCAGTGTTTGTTATATGTTCAAGATGAGATAAATATGTGGCATAGAAAGCTTGGACATGCTAACATGAAACAGATTGCCAAGATTTCTTCCAAGAAGATTATTCGTGGTCTTTCCAGACTGGCTTTTCAAAAGAACAACACTTGCACATCCTGTGTTTTGGGAAAACAGGTCAGAAGCTCTTATAAGTTGATAAATCAAGTATCAACTGACCGTGTTTTACAGCTGCTACACATGGACTTGTTTGGACCTACTCGAACTTGGAGTATTAGAGGAAAAACCTATTGTCTAGTAATTGTCGATGATTATTCTCGGTTCACATGGGTTTATTTCTTGGCAAGTAAGTCAGATGCTATCTCCTACTTTTCTAAGTTTTCCAAGAAAGTTCAAAATTAGAAAGGTTATACTATTTCACAAATTCATACTGATCATGGAAGAGAATTTGAGAATCAAGATTTTGCCATGTTCTGTGATGATGCAGGGATTCAACTTGTGTTCTCATCTCCATATACACTTGAACAAAATGGAGTTGTGGAAAGGAAAAACAGGTCTTTACATGAGATGGCCAGAACTCTACTTATAGAAAGTTACATGCCTTCTCAATTCTGGGCTGAAGCTGTATCTAAGCATTTACATCATCAACATAGTTTATCTCAGACCTATCCTTGAAAAGACACCTTAGGAGATCTACAAAGATAAGAAGCCTATTGTTTTACTTTTGTATTTTTGGTTGCAATTGCTTTGTATTGAAGAATCCTAATGACAATATTGGTAAGTTTGATATGAAGTCAGATGAAGGAATCTTTCTTGGATACTCAATGTTAAACAAAGCCTATAGAGTCTTTAACAAAAGGACTCAAACTGTGGAAGAACCCATGAATGTCAAGTTTCATGAAGATACTCAATTACATTCACTTCAACCACAGCTTGATATTCCAAATCACCCTCAAGACTTCTCAACTATAAATTCTCATGAGAAAGCTCAACAACCAAGAGATGAAACTCTATCAACTGAGACTAGAAGACTTCTTCGTTCAAATTGGAGACATAAGTCCAGCCATCCAATTGAACTTATCATTGGTGATCTTAATGAAGGAGTACGAACAAGAGCATAGAGACACGAAGAATCCAGTGCATTAGTTCTTGTATCTGAGGTTGAACCAAAAAGTATGGATGATGCTTTACTTGATAAAAGTTGGATTGAGGCCATGCAGGATGAGCTTAGACAATTTTCAATCAATGATGTTTGGGAATTAGTCCCAAAGCCAAAAGGAAAGTCTATCATTGGAGCCAAATGGGTGTTCAGAAACAAATTGGATGAAGATGGCAAAATTGTCAGAAACAAATCCAGGCTAGTTGCAAAAGTATACTTTCGGCAAGAAGGAATTGACTATGATGAAACCTATGCACCAGTGGCAATGTTAGAAGCTATTCGATTATTGCTTGCCTTTGCCTGTTACAAAAATTTTAGGTTGTTCCAAATGGATGTCAAAAGTGCATTCATTAATGGATTCATACAAGAGGAGGTGTATGTCAAGCAACCCCCTGGTTTTGAAGATCCGAAGAAGATAGATCATGCGTACAAACTCAAGAAGGCACTCTATTGTCTTAAACAAGCTCCTAGAGCTTGGTACGAAAGGTTAAGTAAATTCTTACTTGAAAATGGTTGTGAGAAAGGTAAGGTAGATATAACTTTGTTTGTCAAAACTGAGGGCAAATATTTTCTTTTAGTTCAAATATATGTTGATGATATCATCTTTGGTTCATCAAATGAAAATATGTGCCAGAAATTCTCAAAAGCAATGCAGGATGAGTTCGAAATGAGTATGATGAGAGAATTGACATTCTTCTTGGGCTTACAAGTCAAACAATCAGAGGAAGGAATTTTCATTCACCAAGAAAAGTATGCCAAGGAGATTGTGTCAAAATTTGGCTTGGAAAACTGCAAGAAGACAGAGACACCCATGTCAAGTACCTTGAAACTTGATACAGACATCGATGGAAAACAAGTTGATTAGAGACTTTACAGGAGTATGATTAGATCATTTTTATATCTAACAACATCTAGACATGATATCTTGTTTATTGTATGTCTATGTGCTAGATATCAATCAAATCCAAAGGAGTCACATCTCAGTGCTGTGAAGAGAATTATAAAGTATGCGGCAACTACTTCGAATTTTGGATTGTGGTATCCAAAAGATGGAGACGTCACCTTACTTGGATATTCAGACGTTGATTTAGCAGGCTGTAAGCTAAACAGAAAGAGTACTTCAGGTACTTGTCAACTGCTTGGAGAACAACTTATCTCCTGGTTATCAAGAAAGCAAAACACTATTGCTCTTTCAACAGCAGAGTCAGAATATGTTGCTCTTGGAAGTTGCTATTCACAGATTTTATGGATGAAGCAACAGCTGCGTGACTTCAAAATTCCAAGGTCATGTATAGAGATCAGATGTGATAGCACCAGTGCGATGGATTTAACTAAGAATGCTATCTTGCATTTCAGAGCAAAACATATTGAAATTCGACATCACTTTATACGGGATCATGTGGAGAAGAAGGATGTCAAAGTCACCTTCATTGATTCTAAAAATCAGCTTGCAGACATCTTTACAAAGGCATTGGATAAGAATTCTTTCGAATTCATTCGAAGCAAGCTGAATAGCCTATCTCTGATTATTAAGATTCAGATCTTACAATGGTTTAGATCTTACGACACTCAGATCTTACAAGCTTCAGATCTTATGTGCTTAAGATCTTACGACATTTAGACGGTCCAAGTCATGACATCCCTTCATCTATGATATCTTATGACTTCGGATTTTATGATATGAAATTTCCCACCATAAGCTCATGAGGTAACACACATCTTTATATTTAGTATGTAAGGGTATGATTATATTTACTTGCCTCATTGAATCGTTGTGTGATATTTGCATCCCTTGATTGCCGAATCGTTGTTTTGGTATTTTTCCAAGAATACAGTTTTCTTTTGAATCTCGAAAGATTTTCTCTCACTCTTTAAACCGATTGAGACTCTGCCTCTTTGCCCAAAAGCCTTTTCGTTCTGAAACCCTAGCAGTCTTGTTTTCTCTCGTTTTCTCTCTTCTGGTTTCATCTTTTTACTTGTTCAAACGAAGAAAATCCTTCGACTGCAACAATGTCTGCTCCCAGGAAATCATCTCGACTTTCCACTAAGAATTTTGAGAAAGGAAGTGCTGGACCGACTCACTTCGACCTTACCGAAGAATATCCGACTGCTGGAAGCCCTCAAGAAACATTGGTTGAACCCCCTTCTAAAACACGGGTTCATGACACCACTCCCCTTAAGAAGAACAATCCAAAAGTTCTCTATTCCTTCTACAATAGAATGATAGAGAACAGAGCATCCGTTGGGGTCATTCGGGAATACCTATTATCCAATGGCTTCATCAATGAGGAAACTTTTCTGCGCCAAATGGAGGAGGCTGGTGTTGCTCCACTAGGTATGGCTGATCTCATCCAAAAAACTATTCCTGATGATCCTAGATTTCATACCTCATTTGATTTTGAGCCTAGAGATGAGGATGAAAAAGTGTTCGTTAACTTCCAACCGAAAAAATGGATAGCTGCTGATATGCCTGGCAAGGCCAACAAGTTGTTTCGGTCAAAGGATCACAAACAGACGTATAATAGGATGGTAGAACGAGGGGTGGTGAGTCATCGTCATGTGGACTTTAAGTTTCTGGACGCATTCCAAGTTCCTCTAAATCCTTCAGTACAATCGCTTAGATCAACTTTGTGTGCATTCCACCCCTGCGTATTTGGAGTTGACTGTTGACTTTTACTTTAATCTCTCTTTTCCTAATAAGTACAGTCTTCAGTTTATTGTGGCGGATAGGACTGTGACCGTGGATGTGGATGATTTGGCGGACATTTTGGGAACCGTCAAAAGTAGCTTTATTCCTATTGAGGAATCTGATCAAGAGGTTTTTCAGTTTCTCAGCACTGATAAGTCTTCCTCCTGACCAATTACCTATTCAAAACTGACGGCCATTCATGTCCTGCTTCATAAGATCATTATCAACCGCCTGAGGCCAAAGGCTACTTCGCGGACAGGTCTCAAAGTCGGAGGCCCAACTGATGTTTGCTATCATGATCTCCGCAAGTTCTTTTCTTCCTTCATGATCTTATACCAGATTTCTCAAGCATCTCAGAAGGACAAGGGACAGCTACCTTATGCATCATTGATAACAAGGATCTTTCAACACTTTCAAATTCCCTTGCCATCAACTCTTTGTGCTACCAACCTTGTCCCGATCTCAATGGGACACACAATGATGGCAAAGATGAAATTGCCTGACCTACCTCTTGGATCAAGTTCCAAGTCCACACCAATAAGGCAAGTTAAGGCTGATTCCTCTACTAGAAAGAGGAAGGGCAAGGAGCCAATGGCCGAGGCACCACCATCCCAGCGACGAAGGCTTTCAGTTGAGGAAGAGTTTGAGAAAGAGTTTGAACCCATAGGGGAAGGGTTGGCGATAACCTGCCTTGGTTTGTGTTTGAGCACGACTGACAGTTCTTGGAATGAGGAACTTGGTGAATAGATCTCTACCGCCGTGGTGGAGAAGAGGATGAAGGAGAGAGGGTGGCTTCAGCGAAAGAGCCGGAGGAGGAGACAGAGAGAGAAATAGAGAGAGAGACAGAGAAGGAGACAAAGAGAAAGAAAGAGAAGGAGGTTGAGGAAGAGGAAGAGGAAGAAGCAGGTGATAGTTCCTCTATGTTGTCTTTGCATGATTCTCCAGCGACTGAGGTTGTTCACTCTGAGGAGATGCCCACCAATTTTGAAACAGAAGGAGCAAGAAAAGATGGTGGCTCTTCAAAATTTCTTCCAACTCCTGTTACCCCAATGACAGTTGCACCCGCTGGACCCAGCCCCACCAGCATTCCAATCATACAGATGCAACTGCTTATGGATATGCTGTCTACACTGACCTCCAAAGTTGATCAATTACAATTTGTGCAGACACAGCAGGGAGGAATGCTTCAACAGCTCTCTCAGCAACTTGGTCAGATTGCTGCTTTAGACAGTCTTGATTTTGACTGGAGCAGATTGTGCAATCGTTGGATTCCCTTCACTTTGTTCGTGTTCCTCCCCCCTCTTGAACTTTTTGATTATGACAAAAAGGGGGAGAAAAAGTGCAGATTTTGATTTTGACTTTATTTTGCATTGACTAGAGTCTTTGTGGATGGATGATTGCTGATTGGATGAATGGATGGATGAGTCATGGTCATGATTGCTTGCACTGTTTGCATAAATTATTATTGAATGACAGGGACATGTATGACTTCTATATATTGTCAAGACTAACCTCGTCTTGTGGATGCAGATTATACAGAAAGGATCATGTTTTTATCTAACAATATGTGTTGCAGAATATATTTCCAATTCTGCAGGATCCGTTTATTTCTTTCAAGCAGGAGGAGATTGTTTGAAAGTTGACAGATAACAGATTCTAGATATATAAATGTTATTATTGTTGAAATGTTTTGATGCAGGAAATAAAATCTCAAAGGAGATATAATCCAAAATCTGCAGGATCGTTTTGTCATCATAAAAAAGGGGGAGATTGTTAGAGGAAGGTCTATCGATGATTTTGAAGATGACAAAACTCTACAACAAAGGAAAATCTCTGTAAGATTACATGGAGACAAGTGGTTAATTGTGACCAGATTCTTATCATCTGAAGAGTTGGAAGATCTTGTATGATCTCAGAGTTATCAGATCTTATCATCTGAAGGCATTAGGCACGTATCGTCTGGAGTCAGATTTGGTAAAATCTGAGAAATTGAAATTACGACGACTGTTTAAGTAAGAGGATATTCTTACAACTCTGATGCTCATGGATATCAGACAACATACTTATGGATCAAACATGATTGATTACTTCCAAGAATATGAAGTTTATTTTTGGCATATTGGATTCTCTGAAGATCAGGTAAATATGGCAAGCATTTACTTATGGAAATCAAGATCCTGATTGTATGGGCGACCAGGATTGATAGATTCTTTACACTATCCAAAGATAGCTTGATATATTCATGTATCTATCCAACGGGTTGATTGGAAGAATTCCTTTAGAAGTGCCAACGGTCGTATTGGCATGAATGAGTATTTAAGGGAGATATTTCAAGCTGCTCAAAAAAAAAGAAGAGAAGAGACTAACTGAAACGACAGTGACGAGAGTCCATTTCATAAGTTTAGAACTGCTCATTTACTGTGCTTACATTGGAAACAAAAGAGTGTTACATATATTTGCTGTGTGAGAGCAAAAGACTCGGAGTAGTCTTAGAGCTAATTTGTAACTCTTTTGATTCATAGTAGAATCCAGCCGATAGGCTGTCAGCCCGAGAGAGTGGACATAGGCTTGAGCCAAGCCGAACCACTATAAACCTTGTGTCTTAATCTTCTCTTTTTACTCTCTGTGTGTGCTTATTGTTCTTCATATATCACTCACGTATCACGCTTCACACACTGTGTCTTATATACTTCCGCAAATGATTTCGAAATTACCTATTCACCCCCCTCTAGGTGATCGCACTAGATTGTTCAATTACGTTTCGTCATCCCTCTCTTAAGCCCATATGTTATCCTCGCCACAACCCGTGTTATAACGCCAGTCATCACATAATCACATATTCATATGCATGAGTTCTAAATGTGCCATAAACCAACCATATTACCATATATGCACTATCCAGCAAGCACTACATCAAGTACAACCACGAAACCAATATAAGCCATAATCAGCAAAAACATGGCCACTCGTGCGTCTCCAAGTTTAAATCCAGAAACATAACAAAATCTTCAGAAATTTCTAAAATTTAATATGTTATAAAGGACACTTAAAGAAACATTTTTATGAAGACACATTGACCCAAATTCTTCTGTATTTAGAGCAGTAAATTGCACAAATATCTACAAAAAACTGTGTCCGTTTTCAGCGGTCATGTTCTTCAAAATCAGCTTGGTTCGAAATCCAAAACTTATCCGTTTGATATAAAATTTGACTATGTTAAACTAAAAGATGTAATAAACAACTTTCATGAGGAACTCTTTCGAAAGTCGGACCCTAAGAGTTGATAAAAATTCATTGAACACCAAAAGGTCACAAATTCCAGCAAAAACATAGGTTCTGTTTTGCTTAAAACAAAGCTGAAATAATGTCCTTTTGAATCCATAAAATCTTGGGTAAAATATATGTTATAGCTGAAGATGTATGCAACATTTCTCAAGGAATCGACCTCAAAAGCTTATCCAATCTTGTTCCACAAAATTGGCAAACAACAAGGGTCCAGTAGACAGATTCAAAATAAATCCACTAAACTAAACTAAATCACCTTCACTAGTATTAATCCAACCTAGCACTAATCTAATCAAGCTAATCAACACCAATCTAACCCCCTAAGTGTAATCACAACCTAAGAAAGGATTAGGGAGTTAACTTGTCTAATTAACGAGCCGACAAGTCCACTTTGACTATGATGCGAAGGCGAGCAAAACCTGAGCCTACAGCGACTCCAAAGGAGGCTTGAAAGAAGCTGAGCTGGACTAGCGGTGAAACTTGCACAGCAAGGGGGGAGGGGTGAGCAGCAAATGGAGGGGGAAAGAAAATGAGGAAGAAGAAGAAATTGGCTTCTGTTGAGGGGGAAGGAATGAGAGGATTAATGGGGAAGACAACTTGCCAAGCAAGTCTATCTTGTGGCCAATGGTGGTCTTCTACAAATATCTCATGCACTCAAGTGTAAAGCCACAAAGTCTTCTACCCCTAAAGTCTATGGGTCCTCCAATGAATGATTTCTTATCATTTCTTCACAAAATAATGTCTTTTTGGAGCCCAAATAGACCCCTTGACCAGCCCCTACGAATTTCCACCATTTATTCACCCAAATACTCAAATTGGTAGCCCAACAATCCAACTAAAGAGGCACCTCCGAATTTCCAAAAATTCTTTTTGTCCAATTTTCCGCAAAATTCCCGGCTCGGCGGAATTTTGCCAAAAGATGAGAGAAGATCCTAAAAATATATCATGACACGCTCGAATGTTCGATTCCCGAATTTGAGTTCAAATCCGTGGTTAAAATCAACCAAACGCGATTCTAGGACAATCCAACTTACCGGGTAGCTTTTAGGAATTTTATCGCGATTATATCCCTTAACGGCTTCACTTGATAGGTTAGTTAACCCGCGAGTGATTAGCTCCGAGAAAAAGGACCATAGGAGCATCGGTGAAAGACAATTTTATTTTATCGAGAAGGGATCGAAAATTTAGGATGTCACAATAAGTGCTATGCCATGTCGTATTTCCCGCACTTGGGTGAACATTTTTAAAAAGTTTTGGGTATAAAGTGATTGATTGAAAATAACGACACTCAAGTATATAGTTTTTAGAAATTATGTCACTGAAATGATTACAAAAAGGTTATGATACTAAAGTGAGCCATAAAAAAAATTTATGGCACCTATGGTTTCCTTATCTCAAATGCAAACATGATCAAATTCATGATTTGATATAAATCCCATCAATTTTCTAATTATGAAAGCAAATATAACAAGATGAGGATACAATTTTCTAATATCATGAATTTTTTTAATTGATTTAAACAAATGAATTTTTGAAAAATAAACATCTCATATGATTTTCTAAAATATATAAAGTTGTGCTTTAAGACTTCATTTGTTTTGGGGGAAATGAATGATTTAATAAATATTTTAGTCGTTTGAAATAATTAGTCAATAAAAATACTTAAATCGACTACATCAATTAATATTTAACATTTTTCGTGAATGATGAGATTGTATTTCATTTATATAATTAATACAAGTAATCATTTTCTGAAAAATAATTTTCCAAACCATTCATTTTCCGCAAAACAAATAAACTTTTAGAGCCATAAATGAATATATTCCTGGTATATACTATAATCCCGAACTGTACAGACACATAAAACAAGCACTTATCAATTAGTCAAAAACTTTCTTGTGGTGTGCAACCCCAAATTAAACGGCGTAGAACATTCTCGTCAATCACGGACACTATTTTTTTTCTTCCTATTCTTGACTTTTTATCTACTATTATTTTATTTGTACTACTATATGGACAGCGAAATGAAGAGGAATCCTGCGAAAATCAGAGACTTTGAACTCGTCACTTGTTATTCGTGCACTCTATAACAACCGCCATCTGACTAATTGTATCGACTTAAGTAGTTGTTGTTCGGAGTCAATACTCTTGGTGACTTCCATAAAGATACAAATACCCCCGAGAAAATTATTCGCATTGTTTGCCACTTGACTTCTATAATCGGCTCATTTGATGAATTTTCTTGTCCAATGATTAGGATAGTATCCAATGGACGAGATCGGATGGTGCGTTGAGAATCAGTTAATGCCTCCACATATGAATAGAGCTAATTGACTATATCTAATCAATTTTAGAGTCATTTTTTAATCAAAATGGCTAATAATGATGTAAACAATACACTCCCTAGCAAGCAATGGCCTAGTGCTTTCGCATGCATCAAACTACTATCAATAGAGAGAATCTAGACTCCCGTCATCGTCCATCATATTTATATATAACAATGTCTCTCAGCCTAAACATATCGAGAATCTTATTGTTGTGGTTCCTATTCTAATTTGTTGGGTGATCTCATTCACAATTTATGTATTGACTTGTCTGCAAAGTCAAGAGACCAAGTACTTAGTTTCTCCTAAATTAAGCTTTCCTTTTTGCTTTTAATAAGATACCGCCTAATTACCAGATTAACGCTACATGGAGAGACAAATATCTATCAATAAAAAATTGTAAGCTGACACACGTACGCGCACATACACATATACATAGTACACTCACACAGTCAGAATATGTTTGGCATAGTACTTTGCTTGCAATATACCCAATCAATTGTTGCATTTTGGTTATCCAATAGTTCCCTATGCGTTCCTTTCAAGCAAGGTGGACATAAAAAAGTGCAACTCTCACTGGCGCTAATTGGGAGAAATCCAAGTCAGAAGTGTTGACTTCGAAGCGCACGCAAGTTTCCTGGAAACTCCCAACAACCACACAACATGTAACAGAAAGCATTATTACTAATAATAAGTACGAAGATAACAAAGTAAAATCACTCAATCTGCACTACCGAATTGATGTGCTTACTAATGTGAAGCCATAAATGTACGTGTAATTTTTGTGATTCTTCGATTGATTAACTGATCAAGTGGACATACTTCGTCATCTGCTTTCGAAAGTTTATACTCTCTTTTTTTCCCCTAAGCTCGAGGGTTTCCATTCAACATGATGATATCCGGGCCATTCCTTCAGCTTCAATCGATTCTACCATGGGACTGATCTTTGGATACGTGATGATTGAATTCAAGCAAGTTTTCGTCAGTGGTGAGGAATTAATCATGCGGGTTCATCGGTTGCAAATTGCGCTGAGTGTGGTTTTCTTGTTGAATTGGTCAAGGTAAACGAGGGGGACAAAGACAAATTTCTACGCTCCTACTCCCGTAAACAATGACCTTTCTCTGGGGTTCAGAAAAAAGAAAAGAAAGACAGGAAAAACAACAAACTAGGTCGTCTGGTGTGGGATCCATTTCCGGATTTGAAAGAGCGGGGCTATGTTAAGTCCATAAGATACCACAGCTTTTGGCATTTTATGATTCGCCTCCGCATGATGAGTGGGTAGTTTGATCTCCTTTGATTCTTCTCTTCATAGTAAACTGATGAGAGGTTTCCCAAACTTTTTTATTTACATATTGAACTTGCATCTGCAATTCCGTTTTCTTATATTTAACCCCAGTCCAAAAGATGAGATAATTAAATCTGTTTCATAGTTGGCCACGAGAATATATTGCCCGTGAACTTAATTTCCTTGTGGAATCATGTTGAATCTGGTCCCACCGTGCAAGATTGTCAAATGAACCATTTTGTTAAACTCTTAACAGTCAAAGTCGGAACTCTTGCCCTCTCTTCTTCCTCAGAAGAGAGATGCCAATGAGTCAACAGTCTCATGCGGCTATATAACATTAATATAAAAGATTTATCCTTCGGTTCACGCAACAAAGATGCAAGACGAGGGAAATGAGGTTGACAGAGGATTAGAAATTGCTAGAAGTTCACTCCGTATGTATTTCTCAAAATAGTTAAGAACCATCGAGTATTTTCATCATCTTCTTATTCTTCTTCTCATTGGATGTGATAAGCAGTCTCTATCTAAGAAAGATCCTCCTTATTGACCTTAAAAACTTCATAAAAAAATGGCGTACATAATATCGGACACATTACATATAATCTCAGTCTTTACAATTCGAGTTGTTTCTTACACGCAAGCCAAGTTCCATCATCAGTTTTTCTAAAACAAGATGGAGAAAGCAGGAAAAAAAATGATGGTATATAGAGAATCCTGGTTTTACAGGATTTTTTACATCATTCATCCTAAATTATAACTCGAAAAAGAGAAAAAAACGATGAAGCATTGGTGCTACCGGAGGTCGAGCAATCCCAGATGGGTCCCGTTCACGTCGGGCAACCCTAAGCGGAAGCTCCCATGCATTTTCTTACTTTTTCAAAGCTCTTCCCCACTATAAATAGTATCAGCATCTCCTCAGTCTCCCTCTTACAAAGTCAAACTCGCCTTTTCCCAAAACCCTCTTAAATGGTTCCTGCAATAATTTCCTTCAATTCTGAAAAGCTCTACTCTATGGCTTTCTCCTTTTTCGCGATCCTCGCGACCTTCAGCTACGGCCCTTGCGTCGCTTTAGCGCAGAGCGGCAACAACAACAATGCTACGACGATCCCGGTGAACGTTGGGGTGGTACTTGATCTGGAGACGTGGGTGGGTCAGATGGGATTGAGCTGTATTAACATGTCTCTCTCTGACTTTTATAGTTCAAATCCTTCTTATAAGACCAGGCTCGTCCTCAACGTTAGAGACTCCAAACAAGATGAGGTTGCTGCTGTTGCTGCAGGTTCTCTCTCTCTCTCTCTCTCTCTCTCTGTAATGAATTGGCTGGTCATGATAATTGTCCAGAATTATATGACAACATCAGTTTTTGGGTTGAGACTTTTGTACTTCTATTGATCTTGTGCAAGTCTTTCTTGGTTCATCTTTTTTTTTTTTTACCGAGTATCTGTGGGTTTAGTCTGCGCTTGAACTTGCAAGTGGTTTGATTTTAGGTTAGTCCACATCTTGTCGTAGAGGATAAAATGTTTCGTGTAGCTCAATAAGACCAATTAATGTTCATAATAACTTTTCGCCAATCATAATAAAAAAAATCAATTTCAGACATTTGAAATTTGAAAAGCATTCCCTGTTAAACTTTCAAGCATTATTTTCAAGCAGGTTGTAATCATTTTGAACTGTAAGTCATCATCATCTTTTAGTAGAATCAATCATAATATCAAGTCGGTACTTAAGATGCAAGTCGGAATGAGGATGGTCTCGAAGTTAGAAATATATCCATGTATCCTCCCAAGTCTTGCGGTCTTATTGGACTGACAGCTTGATGCTGAGCTCCAGATATTTCATTGTCTCTGAGTATAACATCTGACCATGGGACCATCTCATTTATTATGACAAAAAATCGCCGATGGACCACTTTGGCAGCTAAAGCACTAGCCAAAAGAAGGCGACTTGGATATAATTGATCGACTCGAAATCAAACTTTGACCGTGCTTATGGGGTCCTCATAATTCTGTTTATTTTTGTACGACTTTGAAGAATATGTAGCTTTCCCACGACTTTGTCCTGCTGTAAATGTTGTATAACTCCATAAAGTTCTGCGTGTGTAGACGATGAGTGAATCGTGTCAGAAATCGTCTCGCAAAAGGCATGGGCTTCATACCTACATATTTCAGAAAAGAACATAAAACAATTTTGTTTTTCAGATTAGAAAATAGTCATTTCGGCATGGGCCATTGATACAGACTACTTCGAATTCCTCTTATGGGTAAATATTGATGGGGTACGTATCTCTTCATGATAGTGCTGATTGTTTTTCTATTAGAGCCAATTATCATGATTAATTAGTTCTGTCCAGTTAATCCGTGCTTAATTATTTCCAGAGAAGTTGTATTGTCAATGGAAAAAAAAAACAGCTTCAAGTTCAACCAAATAATTACCAATCCTTGAAAACTTTGTAATATGGATGCTTAGAGAATTCATATATAATATGACATCACAAAAGTCTGACCTCACAAAATCCACATAATTGAAAAATGGGGCTTGGATTTTAGACTGGAAAATTCTAATGGCATGTGGTGAAGAAGTCAACTCAACAATGAAGAATAATCAACTTGATTGTGTTTGAGCCAATTATTGCACTTCTGTTTTGTTCTTAAGGCGAGAACCGAATGCCGCCAATAATTGGTAAAATAGATCATATCTTTAAGTAATATTAAGTGCAATTTCTTTTCCAACTTCAAACTCCTTTCCTTTTCTTAGACAGTTCTTTAATAACGCATCAAGTTTTCTTTGACTTCTTATCGATGCTATACCTTTTCCAATAAGAATTTCCATTATGTGCCGTATTGTTAATGTTTTGTCTTCTTTTGTGGTTCACCCTTGCAGCACTTGATTTGATAAAGAATAAGCAAGTCCAAGCCATAATAGGCCCCGAATATTCAGTGCAAGCAGACTTCATCATCGACCTTGGAAACAAGTCTCGTGTGCCCATCATCTCGTTTTCTGCTACTAGTCCTTCCCTGAGTTCGATTCGGAGTCCTTACTTCATTCGAGCCACACACAATGACTCGTCCCAAGTGAATGCCATAAGCGCAGTCATCCGATCTTTTGGCTGGAAAGAGTCGGTCCTCATATATGTGGACAATCAATTTGGAGAAGGCATCATACCTTCGCTTACAGAAGCTTTGGAAGAAGTCGATACGAAAGTGCCCTATCGGAGCCTTATTCCTCCTTCGGCCACGGACGATCAAATCCTGCGGGAACTCTACAAGTTAATGACGATGCAAACGAGGGTGTTCATCGTGCACATGTTACCTCGTCTGGGTTCTCGACTATTGGCCAAAGCAGAAGAGCTGGGGATGATGAGTGAAGGTTATGTGTGGATCTTGACTAATGGAATCGCTGACCTATTGAGTTCTGTGGATACATCTGTTGTCGCTAGTTCGATGCAAGGAGTACTGGGCATTAAGACTTATATCCCAGACACGCCAAACCTGGACAACTTCAGGGTTCGATGGAAGACGAAATTCCAACAAGACAACCCATCCATCCTTGGTCCTACGTTGAACAATTTCGGATACTGGGCTTATGACGCTGCTTGGGCTCTTGCTATGGTTGTTGAGGAAATGGGTGCCACCAATTTTACCTTCCAGATGTCGAGCCCTTCAACAGATGCAACGGATCTCGACACTATTGGAGTCTCTCAAAATGGTCAGAAACTTCTCCAAGGACTAGCCAATGCGACATTTACAGGCCTCACTGGAAATTTTAGCCTCGTTGATGGGCAGCTAGAGTCGTCCACATTCCAGATTGTTAATATCAATGGATATGCAGCAAGACGGATCGGGTTTTGGACCCAACAAAATGGGCTGGAAAGAGATTTGAGTTCATTCAACACAAGCATATATTCCACTTCGAAGAGTAGACTCCAATCAATAATATGGCCAGGAGATTCGACCTCTGTTCCTAAGGGTTGGGAGATCCCCACAAATGGGAAGAGGTTGAAAATCTTAGTCCCGTGAAGGACGGTTTTAATCAATTCGTGAAGGTGACTCGAGATCCTAGCACTAACACATCCCAAGTCACCGGATACTGTATCGACATCTTTCAGGCTGTCATAGAAAGATTACCTTATGCTGTGGCTTACGACCTTATTCCGTTTGCCTTGCCTAATGGAAGTAGCCGCGGCAGTTACAATGACATGATTGATCAAGTATTTTACCAGGTGAGCTCATTGCAAGTGCCTGATTTGGTTGGATTACTTATTGAAATTGCTACGCTATCATGTGGTTGATAGGGAAAATACTTCCCCTTCATGTGTTGGAACAGAATTATGATGCAGTGGTGGGTGATACGACAATCATAGCGAACAGATCACTGTACGTGGATTTCACCTTACCATACACTGAATCTGGGGGTGCAATGCTCGTGCCATACAAGGACAACAAGAGCAAGAATGCTTGGGTTTTCTTGAAGCCACTCACTTGGGACCTTTGGCTAACCACCCTATGCTTCTTTGGGTTTATAGCATTGGTTGTGTGGATTCTCGAACATCGGATTAATGAAGATTTCAGGGGTCCGGCCACACATCAAGTTGGCACGAGCTTCTGGTTCTCCTTTTCAACCGTGGTCTTTGCACAAAGTAATCACCCTTGACTTTAATATAGAAAATCAAACATCACCGTTTACATGTCTTTGTAGGAGTGTTTATGCGGTTACCCTTAATTTGGATTGCAGGGGAAAGAGTACTCAGCAACCTAGCAAGATTTGTTGTGGTCGTCTGGGTTTTTGTGGTACTTATCCTAACGCAAAGTTATACGGCAAGCTTGAGCTCTTTTTTGGTGGTGCAAAATCTTCAACCAACTGTAACTGATGTGGATCAGCTCCTAAAGAGTGGAGAAAACGTGGGTTACCAGCACGACTCTTTCGTTTATGGATTGCTAAAGCAAATGAAGTTTGATGACTCCAGGCTTAAATCTTATGGGTCTCCTGAGGAATGTGATGGGCTTCTTTCCAATGGAAGCGCAAAGGGCGGGATCGCGGCAGCATTCCATGAAGTCCCCTACATTAAACTTATTCTTTCACAATATTGCAACAAATATACCATGATTCCAGCATTCAAAACTGCCGGATTTGGCTTCGTAAAGTCCTCGATCCCTCAATTCTAGTTAAAAGAGAATACCCTCAAAATATTCAATAATTAGTTTTAGTAGTTAATGCTCTGATTGAAAAATCTCATGTTCTGCTTCTTTTGGTTTACAGGTTTTCCCCAAAGGCTCTCCGCTGGTGCCGGACATTTCGCGAGCAATTCTCAACATGACTGAAGGTCCTAAAATGAAGGAAATTGAGAACTCGTGGCTTACATCGGAAACCGACTGCCAGAATTCAAATTCCTCGGTTTCTTCCGACAGCTTGAGTCTTGACAGTTTCGGGGGCCTATTCTTGATTGCTGGAGCTACTGCAGTTTCTGCTCTCCTCATTTTCATGGTCATGTTTGTCAAAAGAAATTGGCATGAAGTAACAAGCTCTTCAGGTTCATTTCGGGAGAAGATCGTTGAATTAGGAAGAAGATTTTACCAAAGAGATGTCAATTCCCATACTTTTAGGAAGGAAAGATTTAGAGATACAGGTAGGGATGGTGGCGGCAATGAGATGGCTGCTGTTGAAACTCTAGAAAACACTCATTTTCCTCCGAGTCCGTCAATCGACTCCAGCCAAAACGACGACGTTTCCACTAGCGAGCAGGGCACGCCATCTCCTGGACAAGGATTTCCTAACTGTGTAGACGGAGGGAGCCCTGACAGAGTGATACAAGTCGAGCTTACGAATTCGAATTAGGAGAGGTACATGCCTGAACAACCTTCCTTGAATAGTTGAACTTGGTACAGACGACAGGATCTTCCGCCCTCATTCTCCTCTCATGTCAGGACGGCCAATGATACTGTTTATTGTCTAATCACAGACGATACAAAACCCAGGTGGCGACTTTGTATGCACGCATTACCTTCTCTTAACCTATAATGCACAGGCAATGGAATTGTTGACCATTATTTCGGCGACGTTCCGCAGTTTATCCGAGTTTGTAACAAAAGTCAGACTGCTTGAATCTGTATATAGTGAAAAGGCCTGGTTAATATAGGCTGCGATGGTTGTTTCGAAAATGTCATGATGAAAAGTAAAAGAGATTGGTTAAACAACTACGTTAATTATAGTTAAACATCATAAGGAATTAATTAATTTCTTAACAAGATGTCCCATAAATTGTTTCTTTCATTCCTCACTCAGGGTTCTTTTTTAACTTATACACAGAAACACAGCAGATCCACCCGACATCGCAAGATTTCACAATTAATAATTAATTGTATAGTGACTAAATATAATTATAAACAATAGAAAAATTGGAAGGATCGACTACTAATGTGATTCATGGACACGTGGTCACTATTTCTTTCTTCTCTGTTTTCTGGTGACGTATCTCCTCCTAAATGACCGTCGGTTGCAATTTCACTGGTCGTCACTCTTTATTGTAATATTAGCCATCTACTTTGTGACCAATTTGATTTGGTAACAAATTGGACCAATTGCATTCAATTGACGAGAAAAAAAAACTAAATTTGCTAATAAAGTATGGTAAAATCAATCATTGATAATGCCAATGATTGATTTACCGTGCTTAATGATTGTTCTATCGTTTCAATTATATTAAACTTTCACTATACTGTAGGTTTAAAGTGGCCAATAAAGATGAGTGATTTTCCGGACTAGAAGAGCTAATGAACAGAATCTATGATTGAAAGATTAAATTGTGAATATCTCAATTGTGGAAGATGACAAGCGCAAGCATACACTTTAAGGAAAAAGTATCAAAAAAATTATAAACTTATAACATTTGTATCAATTTAATCATTAACCTTTTAATTGTGCCAACTTAGTTCTAAACCTGTTGATTTAATGTCAATTTATCCCTTTGGCTAATTTTAGCTATATCATTGATGTGGACATAAGCCAACCTATGTGGCACCATCAGTACTGATGCAGATGATCTTTTAAGATATTATTAATTATTAAAATTTTCTAATTTTTTTTTCCTTTTCTTCTTCCTTTTGCCCATGACCAACCATATCCCATGGTCAAGTGGGATGGCCTTATTTCGGCAAGGGTTGCCATCACTAGCCACAAACGTGGCCAAATTGGGCGAGCCTCAGCAAGGACTCCCCTTGCCCATGCAAGACCCGATGAGGGTCAATGTCGTATAGGCTAGATCTAACAAGGTCGACCCTTACCCAAGCGAGGGCAAATTTGCTAGATATGGCCTCAGTGAGAAAAAGCTATGGCGAGGAAGCAAATCTATCGAAGCCGGCTTTCATCCAAGCTAGGGCAGCCTCACTAGATCTAGCTTAGGCAAGGCTGACCTCGCAAAGGCCAGATCTAGCTAGCCGACCCGACCTCGCCATATTTGGTGACAAGAGCCTTGATTGAGGGTGGCCTTGGAAAGGGTTGGCCTTGACAGATTTGGCTTGCGTGAGGCCGACCTTCACTAGGCCTCACTGGTGGGGGAAACAACGGCCCTCCCCCAAGTGAAGTCGCTTGACCCAAACATGGTTGGTGGCTAGCCAGCTATCGCTAGCAAAAGGAAAATAGACAACAAAAGAAAGAAAAAAAAATAGAGAAATCACGTTTTTGTTAATAATTAGATATGAAATCAGACATATTTAGATAATTAGACATAGCCAAACATGGAGTCCACATACAGCTTTCGTCTTCTTCTCAATTTTTTTTAGATTTTTTCTTTTCCCCACATGACTTTTGAAAACTACTTGCTTGTAAGGTTAATGATAGAATATTTAGATATTGTGACATCTTGAATTTCAACACCACCCAAAGATATATTTTGCGGAACAGATTCAAGCATAACTTGGACTAATGAGGATTTGAATGTAACTTGAGGCGAATGGTGCAAATTCGTAGATATGAGGGACTGCTGCAGTTTGGCCTTCATCCTTGGCTTGTTGGAGAAGATTGGGAAGGGAATTTGTTATTGGATGAGAGTTGAAGACATATGCGACATGTACTCAAGTGTTTTAGATATTTTGGTTTGACTTTCAAGGCTTCTTGTTTCTCCCTTCTTAGCAGAATGTTGGAGATACAGCTTGATCTTCTTCAGCTTCTTCTAGATACTTTCGCCCACATTCTTCTAGTTGAGATACATAGCTCTCAAACCAGCAACTCCGGAAGCGACTTACAAGGCTTTTTCATCATCATCCGAACTTTTTTTAGAGTTGAAGTAAACTCAACTTTTAGTCGCCTTCGCGCCACCGTCATCGTGGACTTGTTAGTTTACTGAACAGGTGAGTCAACTTCCCAAATCTTTCTTAGGTTGCGATTACACTTAGAGGGTTAGATGGGTGTTAATCAGCTTGATGAGATGAGTGTTAAACTGGAATAGTGTCACGCCCCGAATCCGGCGTGCATGCACAGCCCTGTTGTTTTCATGAATTCTTGATCCAAATCAATCATTGTCCTCGTTGTAATTCAGAGTAGGCACACGAAAGCTTAATATTATACAATTCCAAAATTTACGTCCATCAAGGCGTATACATATCTGTGCATATACCAACCTAGTATACTCCGATACTGTACAATTTCAAAAACGGTTCCGAAGACCAACCTAGACTACCTATCCTATGGATCTATGACACTTCCATCTGGAGGATCATCCCTCCATTGATCCGGGACGTAATCCACGTATCCTCCCCATGGGTTCTGATGGCGTTCCCGATAGACTTCCAGAGGTTCACCCATTTTCCCCATGTATCCAATTTCGTACTGGTTGGGTACCCAAACCCAAAAGAACTCATCGAACTCCCAGAGAGTGGTCGCGTGCTCCTCATACCTCCAATCGCCTTTGGTTACTTGGTTAGTAATCACCCAACCGCCATCTGCGGGCTTATCTGGTATGGGCGGTTCAGCGTCTTCGTGATCCTCCTCCTCAAGTTCTTCTATCTCCTCTAGGTCTTCTTCCTCAAGTTCTTCCTCTGACCCTTCTTCTTCTAGTTCCTCCTCTTCAAAATCCTCTTCCTCCAACTCCTCCTCTTCCAGCTCTACCTCCTCGAGATCCTCCTCCTCTAGCTCTTCCAGTGGTAGGTTATCCTCATCAGTTTCATCTTCCAATTCCACTTCCTCTTCAGGTTCTGCTTCCTCTACGTCTTCATCTTCAAGCTCTTCCAAGGGTGGGTTATCCTCATTGGTTTCATCTTCCCACTCCTCATTAATATTAGGATCCATTTTTGCTACCTGGGAAGGGTTGGGGTGGTGGGGTGAGATACTGGGTATCTCAGCAAGTTAACTCCCTATCCCGCCATTAGGTCTACCCCGGCCCTAGGGTCCCTAATTTGTCACTACACCACCTACCAAGCTCACACCAATCCCAAGAATCACTAGTTCGTCGCTCAAGTCCAGTCTAATCCCGAGTCCCATCGATCTAGACTAATCACGTAGTCTAAATAAACACTCAATTAGAATATAATAATACTGGACTTTAAATAAATAAATACGGTATTAAATAAATAAATTGCTGTGAATAAATAAATAAATTGCATAATCAAAGAAACTAACTAACGCCGTCTAATTTGGCTTATAGTTTGCTACGTTCCTCAAATTCTCAATCTTGCTTCCATGGACCAATTACTCGGCTAAATCATCCCAATTTAACCATCTCAGAACAATAATACTAATAATGCTAAATTAATAAAACAGTAAATAATAATTAACTAACATCAACACCACATTAATTAAAAATAATTTTGGTAGATATTAATAAAAATTTATTAATAATATTAATAATATTAAAGGCATTTAAAATAAAACAATGCATGTAAATAACTAGCGCAAAGGCATGCCTAAGGGCGATTTAGAAAGTTCCCTCACCTTGGCTAATTTTCCAATAATCTCGCGGCGACACGGGAATTATTTTCCCTTTTTCCTTTTTCTTTCTTTCTTTCTTCTTTCTTCCTTTCTTTTCTTTCTTTCTTTTCTTCCTTCTCTTCTTCTCGGGCCGAATTGCTTTTGCCTTGGACTTGGGCTGCACGAGGCCCACGAATCTCGGCCCAACACAGACACGCGGACAGCCCACCTGCAGACCCGCATCAACCAATTCGGGTCAGAAGCCGGGTCGAGCGACCTTCGCTCGGTTTTGCCTTCAATTCATCGTACACACGCAAAACCGAGACTCCAAACCATAGGGATTTTGTAGATGACTTCAATACGAGTCTAAGGACACCAAGAACGTAGGTTGAGGTGGTCGAAGGAGGAAGAAATTGAATTTCAAAGGAGAGGGGCGGCGGTTCGTCAAAGGGGGAAGGAGGAGACCGAGATTTGGCTTCAATCCGTCCATCCAAGACCAAATCGAACCAAATTTTTTCCTAAACTACACTCACAACACTCATACAAATCTATTGGAAGCATCAATTGAGAGTAGGTAGCCGTGGTTCGTCGGATTGAAGAGCTAGGGCTCGATTTTGATAAAATTGGAGCAAACCAAGTTCAAACTCCAAATCAGCCAATACCCAACCAAATCGAACGAAATTGAAAGCTAATCTGGGGTTTAACTTCGTCTACAAACCCATTGGAACCAACAAATCAAGCTAAAGATCGAAGAAAATGGACGAAATCGCAATTTGCAGCTTAAACAGCCTACCGGCAAAACAGGGGAGGGAGCTGCGAGTGGCTGACTTCGGCGGCTCACCGGCGACGGCGTGGCTCGAGTCGACGGCAACGGTCGGTGGCTGCTTGAAGAGGACTTCACCATGATTCCAATGGTGTAAACCACAGCTCGAACGGAGACCCGAGGTGAGAGAAATCGAACTTCAAAAACTGCTACTTGGGCGGACGAAAAACAGGGGATAGAGGTGTGCGGGGAAAGTTTCGTCGCCGGTCGCGACTCACGGCGAGCTCTCATTGGCTGAAGTCACTTCCGGCCGGTTCCCCAGGGCTGCTGCAGCAGACCCCGAGCGAATGGCCAGCCGTTTCGCCGGCGTGGGACCCGCACGGCGAGCTTCCCGATCGGTCCGTGCTGCGCGCGTGATGCAGGGGAGACAGAGGAGAGAGAAGGGCTGCGGTGTGGGCTTGCTCGCGCGATGGGTGCTCGGCTGAGCGTGGACGGGGGTTGGCTGGGCCGAGCTCATGCACGGCTGTTACAATTAGCACAAGTGATAGTGATTTAGTTTAGAACTAAGGATTTCTCTGGAATATGTTTAATAGACTATTGTTGTTTGCTAATTTTTTCGATCGAGATGTGATGAAATTATGAAATTGGTTCCTTCATAAAAGTGTTTCATACATCTTCAGCTATGTCATATATTTTATCCAAAATTCTATGGGTTTAAAAGGAAATTATGTCAACTTTATTTTGAACAAAACAAAACCTCTGTTTTGCTTGAACTTGTGACCTTTTGATGTTCAATGAATTTTTATCTACTCTTGGAGTTAGAAATTCGAAATAGTTTCTTCACAAAAGTTATTTATCACATCTTGTACTTTAACATAGTTGAATTTAAGATTAAACTAATGAGTTTTGGGTTTCAAACCAAAATGGTTTTGGAGAATGTGATTTCTGAAAACCGATGCAGTTTTTGTAACAATTTGAGCGATTTACTACTCTCTGTACAGAAGGATTTACATCAAAGTGTCTTTATGAAAAATGTTTATTTATGTGTCCTTTATGACATATTCAAATTTGAGAATTTTATGAACTCGTTTGATTATGTTTCTGGATTTAGACGTGGAGACACGCAAGTGACTTGGTTTTGCTAGTTAGGGTGGTTTTACGTTTAGCTGAGTTGGCACGGTATGGAATGTGTGCAGCAAGGCTAGATGTTCGACTTCCTTAATGTTGGCTGGATGGTGTGTGTGATTGTGTGATGACTGGCGTGTGACATAGACTACCCTAAGGCGAGAACTTATCGCGGGGTATATGAACTTAACTTGAGGCTTTGTTCCACAACTACCCTGAGGCGAGAACTTATTGCGGGGTATATGAACTTAGCTTGAGGCTTTGTTCCACAGACTATCCTGAAGTGAGAACTTATTGCTGGGTATATGAGCTTGACGAGGTAGAGCCTGATGAGGCGGACAGTCGCATACCTGAGGCGAGGATCTTCGCGGGTTGCGGCGAGGACATAAGGCGTGATTACGCGGGTCGAGAAACATCTGAATGATTGATTGAACTGTTGATATGTTAAACCTTATTATGGGACAGAATTGTGTGATATGGTATATGTGTCATAACGATTTGGCCTTATAATCGGGAGCTTTGTGAGTATATGATAACTGATGTGCAGTGTTTCGACCGTTAAAGATGTGTGATGTATGCTTATGTACATGAATCGTAAGGTTTGAACGTCTCCAAACGTTATAGAGTTCCAGATGGTACATGGTCTTAGACGTTACATCATCTCCTGACGGTATATGGTCTCGGACATTATCTAGTCTCAGACTCGAGATCGTCTGACAGTTTCCAGACCTCGATTTGTTTGTTGTGAATCGGTTACCCTTTGGTGGATTTCTTCCTAATCGGGGCTTGGAGAGTTGACTCAGTGAACTATTTTTCAGGTACCTAAATGGAGGTACGACACTACATTATGGGGTTCCGTAGGCGATGATTTTTGGAGCACGCCTTTTTTTGGTGGACACGGAGCTGGTGGCTGTAGATCCTGGAGTTAGATAAAACCTTTCTTTTGGTTTAGTCTCTTGTATTTGAAATCGGGATAGTTTTATGAGATGTGATTTGTGTAATTTGGTTGTCTTACTTTCTTATCCCAAGTTTGTTGTTGTCAAGGGATTATTTATCTCGCTTCCGCATGTGCATAGAAGATTGGGTCGGTGACGCCACCTGGGAACGTCGCGTTTTAGTCGGCCACCGTGGGATGTGCGCACGCTCGAGGTTCGTGCAAATGCTATCGTTCTATAATCTCAAGCGAACAAAGTTGAATTTTCACCAAAATAGTAACCAAACGAGGAAAAGAAGTTCATTCGGCACGTTGGCTGTGTAGAACCAGAAGGAAGAGAAACGGCAATGGTGGAAAGAAAAAGACCTAGCTAGATATGTTAAATGCATTCTTTCTTCTTCTACTTTTATGGAGATATTTCTTCTTCTTTTTTGGGTGAAGAGAGATATTTCTTGTTTGTTGATTTCAGTATAAAAGAAAACACCGGAAAGAATGGACGTTCGTAAATTTTCAAGAAAAAAACATAATGGACGAATAACCTAATTTAGTTAAAATGTGCGTAGGTTGTAAAGAAGATTTGATATATACCGGAGAGAAAGAATGAGTTTCATGAAGGATCGGAATGTGACCATAGTGTTACGGCATGAGCAATGAATTTAGATTTATATTTCCATGTATGTGATATTGCATCGTGTGATTTCAATGTGATCCTTGTACAAGTGTGATGTGATGCACAACTAATATAACAAAATGCATCATTCATTGTTTGATCCCTTGGAAGTGGTGATCATCATTCATTCTAGAACATATATGAAGTGGAATGCGTCTCCTGTGATTTTTCCTGGAAACACTTCACAAAAGCACTATTGGTATGCAGACAGAAATAGGCTAATTAAATCGCACAAATGGGATCGACAGAATGCGTCAAAAACTAAACCCAATGTGGAAAGCGATCTTAAGGAACAAAACATGCTGTGGCTTGTTGGCGAAGGCTCCAGAGGGAAGACAAAGCCTAAGGTACGTTTACGGCTCGGATTACCACTTCAGTGTCTTCCATGAGAAGGAGATGACACATCACAACCATGAAAACTACTTGAGTTCTGTCGTGCATTGCCCCTGGCAACGGGAAAAAATGAATGAACAAAGACATTTTCCTGGAAAAGTACACTACATGACAGTCTTGACTAGATCCATCCTTGTCATGGAAGAATACTCATGAATTATTTAGCAAACACAGCCGTCTTCACTGTTAATTTTATGATTGCCAATATCTTGTTGAATACGAGAGGAAGAAGTTTCTGCATTTGCTCAATCCCTTTTTTATTCTTGTGCTACTTAACAAGCAGAGGATGGAGTTCGTATTTCACAGCTTATTGATCTCTATTATCTAATAACTTTAAGTTTTTGAAATGGCTTGTATCTCTACGCTTCAAAAGCAAAACAAAACTGACCAGAAGGATGAATCCATTCCATCCTTCGTTTGAACAAGTTTGAATTAAAATTTGTATGCGTCTTTGCGTTGCGATTTTGATGCTGCTCTGTCGTCGATCGTGCTCCCATGGGCCCCCACAAACTGGAAATGGGCCAAAACAAGTTGGGAAAAGGTTAAAGATGGGCTGGGAAGCAGAAAATTGGGCCAGGATTGACCGGGCTAGCCCATCCAGTGAATTCGGGCCGCTGACTCGGTCTAACAGGGCAATGGGTCGGTTTGGGTGTTATAATAAATTTAAATAGAAATGGCTCTGTAAAAATCTTAATGCAATATATAAAAGCCAGCCAAATCTATGTTAGTCTGTATCTTATTTTTCAATTTTCTTGATGTGAATACTCAAAGAAATTGTAAACGTTAGATAAAGATCGAACTCCTCCCGTTATATAAATTATACTATATTCTCTCTTGGGGATCATAAGTTTTTAATTTTACTTTATACGTACATATGATTAATCTACTTCTTTTCAATCTACATACGGAGAGCTAGCACTCAACTGCTCCTGTGATAGAATTTCTATGGTCATCGTAGGCAAGTTTAAGGTGAAAACATTATGTTACTTTACTTGGAAGAAATAGATAATTAAAAAAAAATAGACATAGATACTGGTGGTGCCATCCACAGGCATATGCAACAGTAGCTCTTTCAAATTGGTCTGGCACAAAACATTTGATATAGTCCAAAAGTGTGCTATAATTGCCAGATGGTTCAGGCTCACTGGACACTGGTAGTTTTGGCAGGAGGGATTTTGTTCTTGCTAGTCATAAAACTTTATTTGAAGAGGAAGAAGATGAAGAAGACAACTCCGTCGATGAGAATCTGGCAGCTTTATTAAATTCGAGTTCCCAATCAAAAGCAACAATGACATCATCAATGGCAATATGTGCCATCGATCCTTCTGCACCTAATTTACATGATCGAGTACTATTCCAACAGCAAAGAATGTCCTCTACGAATTGTTTTTTCCATAAAAAAGTAGCAACAGAACTTTTACATCAGCAACAATTGCAATTTCCACTAAAGGAGCTTCAAAGGAGTCAAAAAACTGTGGAACATAATACAATCCTCATTCTACTACACCTTCGGATTTGCGGATAATTGCAGCGTCATTGCAGGCGCCATCTTCAAACGTGTCTGCGTGTTCCTCAATCGCACAGAGCTTTGTTGCCTGACGGCGGCGAATTTAGAGTTCCAGCACTTAAATATTTATGAAGCCGTGCTCCTCCAACACCTCTCTAACGATAGCCTCAATCGTAATACCACATGCTATCCCTTTATCTATCTTCCACCCTAGCAGATTGTCTAGCAGTTCATGACCGCAAAGATCCTCTACCGGTGTATCCATAATATAAAGCTCGGATAGGTTCTTCAAAGTTGAAATGTCAAGCGTGGTCAGTGAATGGCAACTCGTGATATAAAGCTTCGATACACTCGAGGAGATCTGTGGAATGTATTGGAGTCCTCTGCAACCCCAGAGGTAAAGAAACTTCAAGTGAGAAAGGGCACCTAGCTCAGGAGATAGGGTAGTCATGTGCGGGATACGCAATGTCAAGTTTTGTAGCTTGGATAACCTCCCAAGCCACCAAGGCATAGGAACTTGCACCCTCTCCGACAGGCTAGAGATGTTAGGCATTCCCATGGACAGCATCAGCTTTTTCAAATTGATCAGATTCGAAAGATCAGGAATAGTTTTCAGGGAGTTGGACTTGACTACCAGAGAAGTCAAGCTTCCTGGAAGTTTAGGCAACGCGGATATGCCTTGTGACCCAACCCCAACAGCTACTATTAGTGTTTTTAGATTCTCCAGACTTTCCATAGAGTAAGGTAACTCTGTGATTCCTGTGTCAAATAGATTTAACTCAGTCAATGACCTTAATTTTCCAATGAAATATGGAAGCCTGTTTATGTGTCGACATCGTTTCAAATTCAGGCGCTCGAGACTTGTCAACGCTTCAATGGAGTAAGGTAGGTGAGCTATAGGTGTGTCCTGTAAAGAAAGATTCGACAAAGAAGTTGGATGGTTGATGCAACCCGATGCATTAACTGCTGGGTAATCATGAAGGTCGGGATCCTCCAGTTTCTTCAAATCCCACCAATCGGGAATTTCTCGTATTGCGGTTCCATCAAGAAGAAGTTCTTCTAGATTTGGCAAGCCACCTAGCTCTTCTGGCAGAGAGTGGAGCCTCCGACAAGACATTAAGCTCAAGAAAATCAGGTTCTTCACTTTACCAATTGACGAGTC